>JAPZDV010000013.1:20011917-20080636 GCA_029814665.1 Acanthurus lineatus
TTCCCCAAAGCAGCCTTTTTTTTCTTTTTTTTTTTTTTTTGCTATCTCTAAAAAATGAACATTAACAACAAATGAAAATGCCACCTCACAGCTCTTTGTCACTTTGTCACTTTCCTCTGAATTCAGGGCAATTCCTGTGGGCCAGGCAGAGTGTGTTAGCCGTGGGAAGTGTCTCTTTAACAAAGGGTCTGTCTGTGGCAATGACCTGCACAGTAAGCAAGGAATTTCTATTTATTTATTTATTTATTTTACTTTGCATTTGAAAAGCACTTGATGTTTCATTTCTGTAGGCTTTTATGCTTTGCGCTTCACAAAATCCAACTGCAATTTAACCTGTCTGATTTACTGAAAGATTCGAATTTTACTGATAAAATCTGTGTTACAAGCTGCACTGTACATCATTGGAGTCCATCGGCTTCAGTGGTACTTTTTCTTTGCTCATCCTCAGCAATGTTTTGTCTGGCATCATAAGTCTTTAGGCTAGAGTTATGTATACTGAAGTAACATATTCAAGGCTACATTTCTTTGATAGTCGAGTCTAATGGATCATAGTTGCTACCTTTACTGCATAGATCTCAGAGGAAAATATTGTAAGCCTACTTTGCTTCTCTGGTTAAATTTCTTATCACTTTACAATAAAGATGATATTTGCACACAAACATCAGACAATCTTGCAGGTGGATCACACCAGCCTCAACTCCCAACAGCATAAGGATGTTCCAACCCATCAATACTCAATCACTACATTACTACAAAAATACCTGATGATTTTTGTCTGGTGGAAGCATGGCACCAAAACACTGTGAACAAATATGATAAATGGCTACACAGACAGTGTTTGTGTTGCAATATTTAGATCCACCCCTCTCCTACGCACCTGTCTTATCATATATTGGACAAGGTAATATCATAGCTAGTTGCTAATTTGTTTTGACGGTATTTAACTTGTTTGGAGTATTGTATAGATCAGACATTATTTGTGCAAACATGACATAAAATGAGAGTTTGTATCAGATGCTTTGGTGAGATTGTTCAAATAATTTCATTTATTTTAACAGCCAAATTGTAGCTAATTACAGTACAGTTATCCAGAACCTGTTTGACAGAGCTGGCATGGTGTTTAATTAGGTGAAAAACACTGTTTACTGTTGAGTAATACTCGAGCTAAAATCAGGCAACACACTTGTGTCTCAATTTTTTATAATATGTACCGTTTCCTAGGTTTAAGGTTTGCACAACACTAATCAATCTGCTTCTCTGCAGTACTTTTCCGTCCTTCTACCTCTGTGTTCTTTTTTAGTATCAGATAGTCACCCCCTGTAGGCTTTAAATGTAGCTGTAACAGTGATCCAGCTGACATGAATTCAAGCTGACCACAGCTGCTGTTCTGGAGGAAGAATGAAACTGCCAACTTTCGACAGCCACCTTTTAAGCCTACAGGGGTGAGTGTTTGATGTCAAAAACATAGATTTTGGTGATATAATACTTTGACATCTCACAGAATAAAAAGTTTGCACTTCTTGCACTGAATAAAGCTCTGAATGGTAAAAGTTAAATAGACTTTGATTTAGCTGTTGATTTTCTTTCTACCTGAATGAGAATGTGAGCCTTTAAACCAAGAGACACACTACAACAGATTTGTTTTAAACATCTTGGGAATCAAAAGGGAGTCAGAGTAAACGACGACATGTATTAGTTTTAATGTGATAGGAAGAGTTTTAATACACTGTTTACAAAGGCAGTACTGACTTTATGCAGTATGGACTGTAGTAATGCAAATATTAAAAGTGAGATCACTTAGTTCGACCTCTCCTCAGGACTGTGTGGATGGATATTCATGAAATTTATGATATGCATGTAATTGGACAGCTGGTCTCTTCACACTGTAACTCATCTACTGTTGATCTGCATCTATGTGCAGATTTCTACGTGACTTCCAATCCTAAAACGGAAGCAAGGCACACTGTTTTTTGCTTTTTTTGGACACTTAGTGGCAGAGGAAACAAGTGGTGCACAACAATGACATTATCACCTTTTCAAGTTGATAAGGTGGAGTTAAGTTTCAAAATCCAAGATTCAAGATTCTTCTTATTAAGTATGAGATGAAGTTTGTAGTCCCTATGTGCTGCTCACAGAAACAGAAGTTTGATAAATGGATCATAAAATATTTGTAAAAAGATACTGGATTGCTGAAGATAATAAAAGAAGTTGCACAGCCTGAGGAGAGAGGCTGCCCTTTAGCTCCTGGGGATACTACTTTATAAAAGGGTTAGGAAGTTGGACAGCAGAAAGATCAGGCTGTAGCCGAGGTTGGCATTTTCATTGAGTATCCTTTGGCTTTGTGCAGGCACCTCACCTCATCTCAACAACACCGCTTCTGCTCAGTACATGAGCAACAGAGTCAAACCTAATGAAAGTTAGTCCAATATTTATTCCCTTTTAGCTGTGCTTCTGGTTTCTGACAACTCCTGAGGGAGATACCTGACTCTTTAACTGGTAAAAGCTTCACTATTTTCAACTGTTTGCTAACTTTGTCTGTCTGCTATTTTGTCCTGTTGTAAACAATTTTTAGAGCTTTTTCTCTAAAAACAGCTGCCTGCTTGTTGCTGAAATTGACACTGAGTAGTGAGAGAGAAACAAAGGAGTAAAGCTGAGAGCCAGACAGCTAAACAATGAGCTGAAATCCGCTATAAAGCTGTGTGGAGCTGCAACTGTAGAATCACTTGACAGTTCTCTGTAGGTTCATAATAACAAGCCTTTTTACATTGTCATAAGGTTCCACATTGACATCCATTGACTCCACATTGACGGGTGGAGGTGAAAAATTGATTGGGGCCCTCAGCACAGCCACCAGGGTGGAGCTGTACAGCTTGGGTTCTGAACAGCGCTGCATACTGCACTCTGAGGGACCTGCTTAAGATGATGCCTTCGGTAACACAGGCCCAAGTTCAGGTAGAGCTAGCTTGGTGTGCTGCTGTTTTGAGTAATGAGCAGTGCATGTGCTAACTTGCTGCACACAGCAAAAAAGTCTGATATGCATGTTTACTTTAAAATAAGTTTCCAGGACAAAAGTTATATTTGAGTCAAGTTTTACTTTTAGTTATTATGTGCATACAAGTCAGAGACCTGGGATAAGCATTAAAGTATTAAGTATATAAGTACAATGGTGTTGCACTCAAAAAAATTGGAGGCTCAAAAGCGCACTTGCTTTAAGACCAGAGAAGATGCATTCCCACCCCACGCTGCACAAACAGTCCCATGAACAGGAGGCTCTGATGAGCACAAACACAACGCTACATGCCTGCAACTGCTCAACACTCGCTCCCTCGCTCTTCAGGTTGATTCTTGAGACGACTAGTTCAGCGACTGATGTCTCCCATCTTGTCCTCATCTCTCAATCAAATTACAGTTACAATAACAGCCAAGTATATAATCAAATAATGACCTTGATAGCTTGTGCTGTTCCCCCCATTGATAATGTAATAGAAAACAGTTGGCACTGGCTGGCACTGATTTCTTTTGAAAACAGGGAAATGATAAAACTCAGCTGTCTGACCAGTAGTTTGACTTTGTCAGTATCTGACATGTGAATGTGAATCTGTCTGCTGTATGGCCACATGGTCTCTGTTTTACTCTATTTGTATGAAGTGTACAGTCCAGTCTGATTGTTTACAATGCTGGAAACATTACTCCTTTACATTGCACAGGTTTGCCCTACATTTTTCAACACCTGTCACTGAAAAAGCCACACCTGTGTTATTACAGCTTGCTTATCTTTGCGCCTTTAAACTGCCAGCTCCATATTCTCTTAGCAGGATGTAACCTGTGAGTGACAGCTAGGTATATTATATTTTATTACCCTGCAATGGAAACACAGTGCGATAGGGCTCTAATCGGAGACAGGCAGTGGCATTCTTTTACTTGTTGAGGATCTCAAGTCAGTGCACAAACAGCTGACAGGATAAGGACAGGATGATAATCTTTAAACAGGGAGCATTTATTTCCAAGCTTCACTGGTCACTGCTGCAACAGTTGTTCACATCTGGATGGGGATAAAGAGGCAGCAGCCAGGAGAAATAAATTGATATTAGATGGCTGCATAGAGTCAACTTTATAGACACAGAGGTAAGAAAAGGCAAACTGGGAACAATCTGCGCTCCATCGCAGCGAAGCAGACCATCAGGTCACAGTGTGTAACAGGACAGTCTCAGGACATCACCACCCAGGAGACCCAATATTAGAATTTTTACATGCATATTTAAAAAAAATGTTGCAGTAGTTCCTTTTTTTTTAATGCATAGGTGATTCACTCCAGTGCTCTTGGGGGGAGCCTGTAACAAGAGCCTCCGTCATAACAATCCAGAATGGAAACAGACTGGAAAAGTCTGATGAATAATAGCAGTTGTCGATAAAGCTCAGATCACTGAAACTCTCTTTCTCCAGGAGAGGAGATTAAATTTGTCTTCCTCACGAGATGCAAAAAAGCCATGTTATTTTCTTGCAGGATTTGCTGTCCTCGCTCCCTAACAGGCACGCAGCCTCTCAGTGTGCAATTAGGAAAGCCAAGGCTTGATTTGTTCCATTTCTCTTAATGTTCATTGCAGTGCCCTTATTGTTCTGCTGCATTCGTAATACTCAAGTAATAAAAGGTCATCTAGCACTTTCACATGACTGGAATGTAGATTTAATGTTTTATTTATCCCCCCATCATGGAACTGCTTTTGCTTTAGGCTGTGATCACTGTGTAAAATGGGTCTGTACTTCTTCATTCACATAAACTAGTTAGATTTATCATACAAAATGTAAAACAATTGTTAATCCAAATGCTTAATATATTATTTGTAAAATACCCAAATGTACAAACCCAGCTGGCATGGACATGAATCTTGATACCTCTTTTGAAATCTTGCGATTTCACTTCAGCCAGGTTGTTTTTGCAGCCCTTTTCATAACCGCGCTGTACACTCCCTCGTCAGGGAGGTCGTGTGTCTTTCCCAAAGAGAGCACAGGAGTTCCTCTGCCTAAGTGTCAGCCTGCAGCTTATTAAAGCGTTGTCAGGCTGGAGGTTTCAGCCAGAGAGCTCATACCATTATGAGTTGCCCGTGGCCCTGTGAGCGGCTTCAACCACCGGCTACAGAACGCCAGGTGATTTAATATGGCCTCAAGAAACTGGGTCTATATGGATAATCCTCTCTCGCTCACGTGCATCAGCAGGCTCTCAGTATTCTTTATGCTCCTGTTCCTGTTCCCTGGTCACACAGTCATTACAGGATGGTGTAGTGGTCACAGAAAAAAGTGGTTTTAGCATGAATATTCCTCCATTAATGACGAGGTGTTTCATAAGTAGTACTCGAGAAATAACTACACTCAATAACCTTTAAATATAGATGTATACTGGTGTGTGTACTGGTTTAAAATTGAAAAAAGGAAAATGTGTGCTGGTTTGCACATGACCTTTAAATAAAAAATTGATATCAGCCTGTGATCAGCCCGCATGATGAAGCTGAGCTCCTGATTGCCCTTATAGCTGCAGGGCTGTCAGTAGTAAACATGTGAATCCCCTGGGGGAGCTCCGGGATCACAGGCAGAAAAGTTTGAGCCACAGCTTGAAGTGCAGCATCCAGCCAGGTCTTGTCACATAAAGAGCACAGTCAGAGAAAACTCAGGTGCTGCTCTGATGCTCTCCTTTACAGTACAAATGAATCAAGAGTCACATTATATCTTCAATTTAAAAAATGTGAAACAGGTGATTTTAGAGGGCTGATCAGAATGTATCCTTATGAGTTGAAAAGTCATTTAATGTGGTTTCATTTCTGGACTCAGTCTCAGCCTTTCATCAGAGAATACACTGAAGGGGCAGAGGGAGATAGATTTATTTAGTTTTTTTGCTTGAAAACAACTATAAATTAATTATAACATCCATTAAGAAGTGTAATCCAATAGATTCATATATGCAATCCTAAGGATACAGTTGGCTTAGTGTTGTGCAGAAATATTAACCAAGAATATCCAATTTGTTTTGCCTGGAGGCCACTTGTAAAACGGTGAAATGCCAAGGGCCAGTTACTAAACAAATATAAATGATAACTATCCAATAAAATGAATTTACATTAAAAAGGCCCATTACTCTTTTTCTGTAAAAATTATTTTCAAATTAAAGGACTTATGAACCAAATGTATGAAGTTTAACCCCAGTTAAAGTACAAGTAACTCAGAAGAAGCACCGACACTAGGTCTGTATGACCGATCGATCAGATATTTACTGCAGTTATTAGCTGAAACTGTGTTTTGGTTAAAAATGCTTTGGTTATATTTGGAAGAGTTTACACAGCTTAAACATGGCTGGAATCTCTTATCATGTACTCAAATGCTGAAACAAGTCATAAACATAAACCATAAACAAACTGCTCGGGATGAAATGAATAGCACTTTTAAGGCCTTTTAGTGTGAAATACACATTAAAGAGATCATATTTATCCTAATTTCTGCTTAACTTCTGCTCCTCTTCAGCTTCTATTTCCTTGCATAGCTTGCTGTCTGATCTTGCTGTTCTCTACACAGCCTGCAAGTCCATCATCAGACTTCTGTTATAAACAGCCTCATTTATTCCATAATACAAATCGTCATTATCTGTCCCTCAGTTCTGTCTAATTGGCAAAACGAGCTAACCAAAAAATCCCAGTGTGAATCAGTTTATTTTGGTGGAGCAGATTTATCCAGTTGGCCATAATATGAGTAGAACCATCTTAAATTGTTGAAGCGATGGGACTTTCCTTCTCCTTTTTCCTTAAAAATTTAACTGAGGCCAAAATTACAAACCAATGTCTAATGTTTACAGAGCTGACGCATTAAAACAAAGATGCACAGTGACAGTCTTCGGGCAGACACACTTGCTGTTGCAGAGATCAAAACTGTGACCTTTTTTCTTGACCACCTTCCTGACCAGAGGTTCACACTGCTAACTCATCTAACCAAAATTATAGAAAAGCCTCTGTGCATGAGTGTGACTGTGAATATAAATCACGAACATTCTTACATGCAGTCAGTCTCATGCTGCTGAATAACAGCACACTGGTTGTCCCTGCCTTATTAGATTGACGTGGTGTGTGGACATGTGCAGGTGCTGCTAGCAGGATAGCTGTGTATAAATAAGGTTGAGAAGCCATTTAGAATGGCAAAAAGGTCTCAGGAACATGACTTGGCATCACATTAAATATCCTTGTTAGGAGTCTCTTCCTTATAAAATGTAGTAGCAGCAGGCGATGAGAGCCAGTGACACATGTTCGTAGGCATGCAAACGCATTGGGATTTAGACAAGTACACACAGGGATAGAGGCTTGAAGTACATATACACGTCAGTAGTATATACGTCAAAGAGGTAACACCACCGTTTAATAATAAGCATCATGAATAACCAGATAAAGCTACTTATGTTCCATGCAATCATTACATTCATAAACAGTCACAACCTTAGTAGGACTCCTAACCAGGATACTTTCTCACAGTCATATGTGTGCTGATGCATCCTCAGCAGAAGCCACTTTGTAACTAGTTGACCAAAATATGAAAAAAAAGTTGAAATTTTTTATGATCTGTGCACTAACATGAAAAATTAAGGATGATTTGGGGCTATTACACACACTTTATATAGCCCTAATATCGGCTCCAAAGAAAGATGTTTCTGCAATGCAAGCTGAGATAAAGCTGCATTTAAAGGGAGTTTGCTAAATCTCTTTCAAAATCATCTATAAATAGTATGAAATACAATATGATAACATAAAAAATATGGTTAAAAACTTAAATTTTTGATGCAGAGCTTTTCAGCCCACATATCTAAATTACATTTTTGGTTTTAATGCAGGTTTACTATAGTTTAATTGTGTACTAAAGGCTGTGTAATTTAAATAGAATTTTGATGATAAAACAAAGCTAAATGCAAATATTGAGGTGCTGCCACCTCACTGCAGGTAAAAGTTAAAGAAAGTGTTGAGAAGTCAAAGAATCTGCCTTGCAGATAGCAATCTGTTTCTGTTCCATACATGTCATAACCTTTTTAAAGATTAATCAGACATTGCTGTACATGCTAATATTACCCATTCACAGAGTTCTCATATCCTGTTTATAACATTACACAAAAGAAAAACTTGACTTATGAATAAACTAATAAATAACCAAATTATTTTTAAAATCAAAAGATGAAAAAAGGATGTCAGACCTGAGGAGCCCTCACTGGCACAGCCTAACTCAAGTCCTCATTCTGAATTAAGCATCAGGAAAAGTAAGGTCTATCCATGGAAAGTATATCCCCACATACACAAACTGGTTCACAGCAGGATAGGAAATTGAACACATGGAGACACACATCACCCATAAATTAAAGATAAACATGTCACATACCACCGCCTCAGTGCAATCTTGTCTGAGGGAACATGGTCCCTGTGTTCTCATTTTGTCGGGGTTTTACATGACCTACATTTGACAGCCCTGACAGGACTGTCACATAAAAAAAAAAAAAACAAAAAAAAAAAAAACCTGCACATGATACAGCTAACCCTGTGTGTTTTATAAGCAACGGATGACTGGTTCGGTGTTAATCAAGACTGGTAATTGGTTTCTATTTACACCACCCATTATTCCTAAGGCGTAGCAGAGGAGCTTTAGTTAGCACCAAACTTTTATCCACATTTAAGTCAATTCATCTCTAGTTTGCTGTATTTAATTTTTTAAGTTAAGTGACCAAAGTTACAGTTTTATAACCTTAATTCTATGAGCACAGGAGGAGCTCTCCCTTTGACCAGACATCAATCTTTGGTCTTGTGTCTGAACCACGGTGGTTTAGACTAATCAGGAACCTACGAGGAACTACTAGCAGCTCTCACTTTGGTTAAGGTGTGAAGACCACTGATAAAAAGCCATTTTCAGAGAAGAAAAGAGAAAAAAAGCAAAAACAATGTAAGTTCCTTTACATAATAGCTTAAATGGTGCTATAGCTTCAGTTATTAGAATTGGAGAATAATTCATCATTTAAAGCCTGTTCAGATGCATCATAGAACGTTCATGTATGCCTGTTATGTGACAAGTTGACATGTTTTGTAGTGACAGGTGCATCAGATATGATTGGAAACGCAAATCAATGAAAGGTTCTATTTGCTATCATGACACTGAATCCGTGTACAAGGTTTTAACCACAACAATTGAACACAGCTTTTCCTACATTTCCATTGTTTTGACAAGAGGTTAAAAACTACTCACATTCAAGCTCAATTGATTTAGGATTGAATTATACATGTGAACCAAAGGGCAAAGGGGGGCAACTGTAAACATGTTAATTTTGTAAAACAATATGTGAGCGCTGAAGACATTTGTGGCCCTTTCGCAGGTATGTAGTTCAGGTAATGCTCTAATGTAATAAATGGAGACATTTAATTACTGTTTCTTGATATCTGTGCATTGCCTTATGTTTCATCAAGCTTTGGCAACCACTCTGAACTGTTGCTCTCCTAAAAATTTTAAATACTCCACAGTGCTGGCAACAGAGGTTTGGAGGAGTAAAAATCCAACTTTTCACAAGAGCCATATCGCTGTTGTGTCACTCTTCAGCTAACAGCAGCAAAAAAAGGACATTTTTGCACATAAAGTTGCAGACGTTTTCTAAAAGCAAAACCACTTTCAAGTCCACACATAAAACCTAAGATTGCAGCTATAACAGAGACATCCTGACTGAATATTTAAAGCAATATATGGTGTAATGTGACATTTCTTGTATAGAATCATCTTGCATAGTAATCAAGAGTATTCCTACTTGTAGGCAAGAAGGTCGTTTCTCTCCTTTCCTTCCATGTATAAGCCACATAAATCATGTATGCACACACCCAGTTGAGCCCTGGCTCCCCGGCTCCGCGCCCTAACACCCATCCTCATGCCGCGGCCCAGATAAACATGGGCACAGATGAACACTTCAGGTTATCCCCCTGAGTCCCTTGGGTACACGTCAAGGAGATCACACCGTCAATGAATATGCAAAAAGGGGCCAGGGAGGAGTGACAGGAATGTGGGACTGGGCAGATAGCGCTGGGCTCGGCTAATATTTCAGCGCATAATGATGTCACCTCGATGCTTGATAACAGAACAATTGACTGACTGTGGATGGTGATCTAGCTGCTGCTTATCTTGTCAGAGAGGTCACACAGAGTGATACAGGAGGTCCAGTATTCTGAGGAATGAGAGTACAACAGTGAGCCAATAAAAGAACAAATAAAAGGAGTGTTAGTGTGCGATTAGGCTGGTGAGGGTTTGGGGGACTGATGGGTAGTCTGCACAAACGAGTGCAGTGACGCCTATGAACACCAGTCCCAGTCCATACAGAGCCAAAGCATTGATCAGCCTCACGTTTGAATGAACTGAAGGAAAGGAGACAGAGATATCGCCTTTCTCCTGCACAGTTATACGGACCCTTGATTAACTGCGTGTTTGCAATAGCAAGGCCTCAGCAGCATGATGGTTGAGCTATGTGAAAATAAAGCTAAAGCAGCATATAGAATCTTATCTGAACACCTTGGTTTGCTTCATCATGAAAGAAAATTGATGGAAAAAAGGAAAGTTGTTTTCCGTGTATTGTCCACAAAGTGAAGTTACCAGAAATAGGGTTTTCAATTGTATTTCATTTCATCATAAATATAACTTTTCCCCAACATAAAACCAGGAGGACAGGGGTTGTTGGTTGGGAAACTAACACTGCACATGACACAAAAGACAAGAGCAAAAATGGAGCCAAAATGGGCCCCTTGGGTTCTGAAAGGGTAATTGTAGGAATATGATTTCACATAGCGAACCACTGTTTCAACTACAACCAATTTCATATAAACCACAACCAGAAGAAATCAAAGCTGGGGGTCACTGGGTAGAGGGTCACAAAATGATAGGGAGTGGTGGCTGGCTGAGAGAGGAATCCCTCAGTGCAGTTTAAAATGAAGAGGTAAACAGAAACACTCCCAGCACACACTCAAATCAAATACCCAATCAAATAGAAACACAGACAGTCAACTAATAGCGTTGACTCTCTGGAGACACACAACCAACTGAGCAGTGAAGCACCAACCTCCTTATATAACCTCTCAGTCAGGCTGATTACCACCAGCTGAGGGACAACATCACAGGTGCACCCAATAGCTACTCAGCAACGGTTAGAGAAGCTTGTATCCTGGATCTCAGGACCAATAATCTTTCATCAGATAAAAGATGTTAGACACCAATTGGAAATGTAGTTAACCCCCTATTTTTAAGACAGTAAGACAACATGTCAGCACCAAAGGACTCCTGAGTGTCTTGGTCTAACGTGTGGGGTAACGTGGCAGCTGAGCTTCAGGTGTGCTGCTTAGGTGTGTTTTATTTATCCACAAGCAAATGTTTTTTTTTTCTGAAACCCTTCTGACCTATCTATCCTTCCTACATGTTTATTTTCAGTACAAAATAACCAAGTAAACACTCTAAAGTGACCTTTTTAACATCACAATCATAACAACTCATTGGATGCAATTCAAAAATGTCTCATTGTCTGCTAAAAGTGATCACATCAGTGGCTTCTTTAAGCATGCCTATTAACACTCAAGCCCCTGCTAAAGCCCATCAAACATACTTGACCTGTCGCCAAGATAGATTTTGTCCATGATTAATCCATGCCTCTTGTCTTCTGGATTAAGAATTCAAAGGTCCCAGTGCTAACCTTTATCCCCAGGCCATGTACTAATATTAGAGACTGGAACACTGTCTCACATATCCTGCCTCTCTCCCTTATGCACACACACACACGCACACACACACACGCACACACACACACACACTTTCTTGATCTCTGATAGAACATTGTGTCCTAATGATGTCTGTAGACTGATCCTGAGTCTGTGTACAGAAGGTCTTTTTCACTGTGATTATTATGCTGGAGACAAATCTTCCAGTTCAGAGACATGGAGAATCATTCAGGCATACCCACAACATTTTTCTTTTTCTATCTTAAATTGACATAATTGGTTAAAAAAAAATAAATAAGATTATGTGCCTGGCAAATAAATACAGATTTTACAGCAACCCAATAATAAGACATGCTGATGGAAGATAACGATGGAAAGTAAATATGCTCTTTAGTCACAGTGCTTAGTCATCTATTGTAGATATGATCTGTTATCAGGAGTTTACTTAAGGAGATTTAAGCACATTTAGCTCATTGATGCTTTAGATAAGACCCTAATAAATATTTATGCTGTTGTTGCTTGCTTGGCAGTATGGTGATGTGACATCTCACAGGAGGAAGGTTCTAGGTCCTAACCCAGACTTTCTGTGAGGAGTTTGGATGTTCTGTCTGTTTGCATAGGTTCCCTCCAGGTTCTTTCCACAGTTCAAAGACATGCAGGTTTGGTTACTTGGCTTTTATAAATTGCCTGTAGACGTAAATGTGAGCATGAATGGTTGTTTGTCTTTATGTGTCAGCCTTATGATCAACTAACAGCCAATCCAGAGCGAACCTCACTGGCTACCTGATGTCATCTGCAGCCTCCAGACACCCTGCAAAGGATGAGTGGTTACAGATAATGGACTGATGGATGGATGTTGTTTGCTTAAGTTCAAGGATATGTGAACTTTGGTGGTGGTTTGTGTTTAATCCATATTATAATTTATGTAATGTGGTTTTGCTGCCTTCTCAGCCAGTCTCCAAGGGAATTTCTATTGAAAGGAGTGCAGTGATTAGAGCTAAGTTCTAACATGTTTACTGTGGCAATATTTAAATGCTGATGATTGACAGGCAACATTTACAATGTTCATCAACTTAATTCAGTGTGTTAGGATGCTAGCACTTGGGAGAACAGCGTAGGTTGGTAGGAATTGCTAGTTTTGACTTTTGCTGGAGTTTGGTCATCAACAAAAGTACTGGCCATATTTTAATTTAAGATTTTGGCTTGCTGATGGTGCTAGAGCAAAAATTAAAGGCTAACCAAAGTTAATTGAATTTACCCTTACATGGGAATATAACAAACTTAATAACATTTATTCTAATAGCTGCTAAGCTCTTTTGTTAAAAACAAGACTGTCAGCCTCATGGTGGTGCTAAAGGAAAGGTTGTGTCATCTGAGTCAACAGGAGTCAGGAAACATGAATTTTTGTACAAAATACATAAAAATCTATCTCTAAGTTGTTCAGAAACTGAACTCACTTTGCAACCAAAATGTCAAGCTGCTGGTGGTGCCCAGGTCCATCTGGGAACTATGAGTGTCTGAACACATTTTTTTGTTCATCCATCCGTTGGATATTAAGAAAATGGACTAAATCAGTGAAATCTATGACCTGAGGTTCACAACTGTTACCAGGACTTATTCTCTAAGAGCCTTGGTTATCTGTACTGAATTCCATGTCAGTCCATAGAGGAAAGGAAAAGTTAAAAGCCATTGAGGTTCATCCTTTGTCTGTACAAAATATTATTACAATCCAGTGAATAGTTTTGGGGAATTACGAGTCCAAACTTAAGTAGTGGACCTTCTTCACGTTATACATATGATTAAGACATCTGCAGGAGGTATTTTTACTTAATTAATTACCCTGCAAAAACTTTACAACAATGACCAAAACTTAACTTATAGAAAGGTTATCAAAGGTCTTCTGAGCAGTTGTTCAATTTACGAACAAATACTGTACATTTTTTAAAACTTTTTCTCATTTTCCTTTTTTATTATCTTTCTAAACAACAACTCAGAAGGCAATCTACTGACTTTTTGTCCTCAGTCGTGACTAAACACGGATCCATCTCTTCTCTATATTGTCTATGATAATTACTGGTTGTGGCTGTTTGCTTAGCCTTTAGTCTTGACTGAAAAGGGTAGACAAGAGAGAATGAGACCCAGAGAGGGAGAGAGAGACAGAGCAGGCTTCCGCCAGTCATTCCCCAGGGTCCTACACCTGCACTGGCATTTTATTGAAATATTAAAGGTGAGGTAGATCCGCAGCGACATATTGTAAAGCCTGTCACTCCGATCACAAAGGCACTGAAGTGAGTGGAGGATGGAGAGGAAGAGCAAGAGGAAGCAGAGAATTGGGGGGGTGTAGATGGAAGGGACGAGGGAGGCAAGGGACCTGAGGCTACAATAGAGGAAGTAAACTGTGTGTGCAGGTGACTAAGAGGCAGCAGCTGGGAAAGTCACAGTACAACAAGCAATCATAATTCCTAAGCCACTGCTGTGAGAAGTTGGCGAGCAGGACAAGTGGAAGGGAATCATATTGACACACATAAGAGGCGAAGGATGTTGGAAACTCACATGTTGAGAGAGGCTGAGAAACCATCAGGGGATGTTGGAGTTGTAAAACAGTGGCAGATTCTACTGAGGTCCAGCTATTGATTTTTCAATTTATTTATTTTATTTCTGTGGCAATTTGATGGGCATGTGTACACAGTGGAACATGTTGGCTATCTTTGTGCCTATCATGGTGGTTCTGGTATGTGGAGGAGGGGAAATTTGATTGGCACTCAACCCACTATAGGTCGTTGTTTCAACCCTCCATATTGCGGTGCTTGTGGTCATTATGAGGCTGTTCCCATCATTTTAACCATCATATGTTATGATTTTTTGAGTAGTTACCAGCTTCAGCAGATATCCTTGTTTACTGCTGATGACTTGCCTATCTATTGGCATGCTAGGTCCAATTTGCTCGGGCGGATATAGTGAGACTGTCAATGTTCGTGCACTTGTTACAGTAACGATGATACAGGCACATCTCTGCTGCATGATCGTCCTGGTTTCATTTTTACTGATCCGTGCACAGCTTTTCTGAAAGTTGCCAAGCACCTACAATCTCAGCACAAAAACCATTCATACAAACAGTGGAAATAGAGTGAAAGTCTTCACACTTAACAGTCTGCTATTTATCTCAGTAAATGGATCAGGGGTCACTTCCTTCCATGCCTAGAAAGATTTGCAGAGATGTGGGCTGAAGGGGAAAGAGAAGTCCGTCAACAAGGCAGACTGTTTTCTGAGTCTGACATGTTGACATATGCTTAGTTTATGTTGTTAGCATGTTGTGTTACTGCATTTGATTTTTTTCTTTATGACATTGAAGTTGATAATGAAGTGCACACCTGACTGATCGGCTCAATCTGTGCTACTGAAAGGGAGATTTCATTTTGGCATGTTGAAATTAGCATTTAACCTTCATGTCTTGCTCTGTATGAGCCATCTTCTATATGTCCAAATGAGAAAGGACACAGCATGAATGCAAAAAGATTGCTAAAAAAATTAAATTGATGAATGAAAATATTCCTGCAATAAAGTAAAGTTCAAGTTTCAAATTTTTTTTTACTGAAGTTCATAATTATTCTATTAACATTTCTGTAAAAACTGCAGGAAATGTGCTAACAAGCCTCATAGTCTGTGTAGGCCCATTGTGGTTTTTGATTTATTTTTGTGACTGAAAATGTTTCAAAAACACCCCTGATTTTTCACAAATCACACCCTGAAGGTATGAGTTTTCCATCAGAGCCATATTGCCCTTTAGAAGTAGGATAATATTGCTTTTAGTTGTGCTAACACTGCAATGTTTTCACATTTGAGATGACAATGTGATCAACAACATGACCCCATGGCAGATATCCAGCTGGCATCCTGTTACATGAAAAGAATGAGGGATTGAAGATAAAACAGCTTTGAAGATATGGAAGTACAGCTTAAACAGCAGATACAAATACTGATCTGATGACAGCAGAGGAACAGACACAAAGAGCTGTGCAGGGGAAGTTAAACAGTCCTCCTACTCTCTGCAAGGTCTTTTACACTTGATAAGGCATTTTCAGCATCTGGTGTCTTGAATCAAGTCTTCATCCTTCTTCTGGTCATTGATGCAAAGTACCAGATCTCTCCAGATTAAAGTGATCTCATGAAGGCTTCAATTTGCCAAAGGAGAACAGATTAGACTGAGCGTCTACGCCAGTAATTGGAGAGCAGGCTCTGACCTCATCACTTCTCATAAAGCATATATTCAAAGCTCAGCACAGTGGGAGATCAGGGAGCAACAATGAGAAGATGCTCACAGGCTTTATTGCATTAATGGCTTCAGTGGTGAAAAACTGATGTTGCTTGGCTTTTCCCTCCACTGTTGTATCAAAGTGTAACTGAACAAGCGTCCTTATGAATGAGCATTCTTACTGACTAAAGAAAAACATTTGGACCTTTTCTGAAATTTCATCCTATATATGATATAATGCACTGTGTTTACTATCTACCAGTTTCTTTTGTGTCAAAGTTATTTAATTTGCTTCAATAATGATGATTGGTAATGTCAAAAATCTTATTTTACTGCATTTTAAATGGCACATTTTTGAGCTTCCATTTCAGAAAGTAATGAGTGAGTGAATGAGCGGCTGATTTCTGACATTCATGTGTTAGCCAAACTGTCACTGATCCATTCCAAGTATTTACTTGGATTCTTCCAGATTTTCCATTTTCATTGATATTTCCTCTCACAAAAACAAAACTGTTCTCTAAACCAGAATAATCGCAGCAGTTGCCTCAGCGAATGCCAAACAATGACATGTTTCTGTTGAAGTGAAAAAGACCTGTAGTGGTCTTTGACTGTAATGACCTGGAATGACTGGTTAGTTGGGAGCAGGAGAACATTAGGTGAGGCTGCATAAGAACAAAGTCAAGGTGGATGGTTGAGTCTACAAAACACTGGCATAAACATTGGGATGACCACATTTGTTTCCCATTTTCTGAACAAAACATTCTTATCTTTTAAACATGATCATTTCTCTTCCTTAGTCACACAGTTAGTATTATAACTGATGATGACGGTCATTTACTAACATTTACCAAATCGTAATTTTTTAACCTTAAAGATGGTTTTTTTTTCCAACTGGTCAAAAAGGTTTCTTTGTGTCATTTGGAAGGACAGAGGCAATTTACATTTTTGGCATTTTATTTGAGGGGCTGGTTGTACTTAAGGTTCTTTGCATATTTCTCTGGCAAAACTGTGCTTTGATTTAATCATGTACTTTAATGTGGAAATCAGAAGTGATGTACAGAAACAGAGTGTATGTGCATGCATGGTGTGTATGTGTGTGAGTGAGCCTGCGTGTGTGTGCATAGCTGCTGTAATTATACCATCTCACGACACCGTGTTCATGTTAAATGTAGAGAAGAATTGCTCAAACAGCCGTTCAGCCCCCTAACTGACCGGTCCTTCTCTTTTATGGTGTGTCCAGCCGGTTTTGTCGAGCTAGCATGCAAAGTGCTGTTCAGCATAATGGAGCATATTTAGTGATAAGTGTGCACACGAGCAGTAATTTGTTTTCAAATTCACAAAGCATGCGTTATGTGTGTGTGTATAGAACTGTGTGCATCTTATGAATGAAACCAATTTGGGTCCTTCCTCTTAAATAGGAGCTTGAACTTTAATTTCTACCTTATTTCTTGCCGATGTGGTTAATTCACATTACAATGTTTTATAAAATGTATAAATGAGATATAAAATGTCCCACTCAGTGAGCTTTTTTAGATTATGTCTTTGTTTATATTTCTGGAGTTAAGCATAATGAACACTTACATTTAAAGTGGCTGGTGTGGTTTTATTATTTGAGAATGTTATTAGCTATTCATTGTAGCTGACACAAATCATTCATAATTCAGCAAGTGTAAATTAGCTTTTATTGATTATGGTTGCACACATCTTGGACGCAATAGTAAATCAATATTTGAATGTTGTTTTGAAGTTTGGAACGTGTCTAATTGGGTTCATTAAAAGTGAGTAGCTAATTAGCTTTCTGAAGAAATTCACGTGGTGTTTGAGAAATATCACCTGCCATTATTTCAATTTAAATTGCTCTCTGATCTATTTAACTAAAGTAGCCACACAGTTGGCACCTAAAATATTGTCATTTAGTTTGTAATATTGTTTTCTCCAATCAAAAAAAGATGTCTTGGAAAAAGTGATGTAACATGATAAGCATTGTATTCAACTACAGACTAGCTAAAGTTTGCTGACTTGTACATTCATTAAAATTATTTTTTAAGCAATGCAATTTTCTATTTAATCTCTGAATACTGCTCAGTGAAGTAGACTTGATTTGTACAACATGTGAGTACTGTAACATATTTGCAGTTTTGCCAAGTCAGCACTTGACTTGATAAGATCATGACAATGAGGTTAGAGCATAACACGGGGAATGTTGTTTATAATGATCACAGTTACAGTGAGAAGCTGCTTGGAAAAGGCTTAGGACACACTCATTCCTACACAAATGCTATTTAAATAATTTGCTTTCAGTAGTCAAGTCTTTTCATACATGACAGCACATGGACAAAGTGTTTAAATACAGTGATTTTATCTCTCTAACAGTAATCTGTCACCTGACACTGCTGGTGGGGGCGTGCTGAAATAATGACTAGAAAAACAAAGTCATTTTCTCAATGAGAAAATTTGTCACTTAAAAGTTTATGTCAAATTGCCAAACTGAATGTGATGCAAAAGTGAAGCTTGGTGTTTTCTTTGTCTACACTGTGTAGTCTACCTAACAACAAGCAACACACATGGCTGTTCCTGATGGAGGCAGAAAACACAAACAGGAAAAGCACCTCGTCAAGTGGATTGGCATTGCCATGTCACATAATGGCATCTTAAGCGGACCCTTAATGAGGAAAAAAACTGCAGTTTGTGGAAAGGGACATTTATTAAATAAATTATGATTTTATATTCATGCAAAAACATAGAAATGAGAATTCGATTATAATCTGCATCAGCAATTACAAAAAGACAAGACAAAAACAGTTCAGGTAAATCATCATCTGCTTGTAGTGATTAGTTTGACCCGGACAGATGTGATTATAATAAGCGGTTTCTAAAGTATTTTCCCACCTGGGGTGCCTTGTTGTGTTTGGTGGACTGACTGGAACTGGAACACATCTGCTCTCATGTTTCAGGCTGCAACACTTGTTTGAATTCATATATATATATTGCTTTTTCCCCTGGTTTTTGCTGTTAGCCCCTTTGCTAGCACTGCACAACAGCAGTACTATCAACATGGCTGTACCTCTGCAGCTTAAATAACACAAGGCAGATCATCACGGCTCAGATAGATTGTAAATAGTCGAAGGGGCGATAAATTTGTCACTGCATGGACAGAGATAGGGCACATTACCTTCGGAGGAAGCATATTTCACCCTTCCCTGGGGCTGATGAAATGCGGAGCACAGGGGCAACACAGCATCTGTAAGTGAGGCCTTCTTTATGGCCTGATTAAGTCATCTGATGCTAGCTATAGAGCCAGCCGTACAGCTTTATTTCACCTCCCACTGTGCTTCTGTTGTAATCATCCAGGAGGACTATGACTGTAAAACAGCAGCGGAATAGCCCTTGTAATATGATGGGCACAGTCATTCCCCTGTTCTTTTTATGCCAGCCATTATAACTTCTTATAAACTAATACTGCTGAGTAAGAGCCTCCTCACACATTCACAGTCTTATTATGTAGATGCTAATAATAACTTGGCATGCCTTTGCTGTTGATCTGCAGTCCTGCTTGGAATGCAGATTAATATCATCTTACTTATCTTTTAAAATGCGTAAAAAGATTTAAGGTAGTTTTACTAAGAAATCATATATTTCTGTCCCTGAGGTTTTTCCTTTTTATGGTACTTAAACACTTTGTTTTTCAGGACGACCTATAGGAGCTCTCTTTTTGTGCACAATCTAAATCCCAAACCTTAGAACTCATCAGTTCATTTGCACAAGGTGCCTGGTTTCCACTTGGGATCATATCAAGGTAAAAATAACAGCTGTGCAGCTTTAGTAAGAATTTATCCTGTTTCATTACTGCAGTGATTCTCACAGGTGTATCTATTCTGAGTGCAGCTAAGGTGCATGATTGGATAATGCATTTGTAGTTCTTCACATTTAAGCAAATGAATGTTTGTGTGTGCACAAAAAAAACAAAACAGATACCAACTTATCCAAACATTGCTTCATAACCACTCAAAAACTGCGCAGGGTACCTTTTGAGGACATTCCCTTCACCTTTACTGAAAATGCTAAAGATATTTAAAACATTTGAATCAGCCTTTTCACTCCTTTATCTGCCATTCCAGTGATTCTGAAACCTGTGCCCTGCTTTGTGTTGTAAAGAGCAGATTTCCATCAAAATCCACACAATGAGTAATGAGTCTGATTCATGGCCCCTTGTTTGAAACTGATGGATCACAACACCTATTATACTAATTTTTCTTATTCAATTGCCACACGGAGAGCCTTAAATAAACATATTTTCAGATAATTACCTTTTAAACCATGCACATTAAGAGTAAGCAGAAGCTGAATGATTGAGGAGTTGCCCACAGCCATTCATCATAGTGCAGAGATGAGTGGGCATCATATTACCATAATGCACCTTTCTCTTATGAAAAGTTAAAAATCAATAGTTTTTGAATGATACTCACAGAGCGATATCGGGTTCTCCCCTTGTACTGTATACAGTATGTGTGATCAAACCAAGTGCACTCTACATGACAGGGGGGTTTGCAAAAGACATGTCCCTCCTGTGTGTGTGTGTGTGTGTGTCCATGCAGCATTAGTGAGCCAGGAGCACTTTGGCCCTAAGTCTGTGTGTCCAGACTCACAGGCTCCGGACAAGAAGGGGCCAGAGGCTCCGTGAAGCAAAAATACCAGGAGAGTACTTACAGCACATACACTGTTAACCCTTAATTCAATATTGTTGTAAATGTGTGTGTTAACAGTTGTCCTCCAAGCGTTCAATACATGAGAGTAAAATATTCACCGTGTTTGCATGTACAAACATGACCCAACTTTCAAAGGCCGGCCTATTCTTTCCTTAATGCTGGATCACGCCATTTGTGTTTAGAGTTTAAAACGGTGAGGCGTTACAAATCTTCTGCGGCTGTACATTTTGGCAAGCAGAGAGCAGATGGTGAGGCACAGTCGTCTGACAGACATGTTTGTGTTTTTTAAATCATAAGAATTCTATATAGCATGCCCCTTAATCATTTTATAACCACCCCCTCTCTGTTTTCATCTGTTTGTGTCTCTCACTGTCTTCTCTCTATCTCTCCTTCTCTATCCCCTCACTTTCCTGCCTTGCTTATTATTGTCTCAGTATGTGCCAGACTTTATCTAATCCTCGTGCCTCTCTTCCCTCTCCTTGTTTTTAGCCCTCAATGAGCTGTGCTGCTTTTCCAAGATACTTCAAATAAGGAAAAGGAGAATATGGTTTCATATGCAATAACTATGACTATGTTTTACCCCAAACTACTCATGATGTTGATGACATGGTAAGAGGGTTTACCAGCAGTACCGAAGCAGAACAAAAGGCTTCAGGAAAAGCTTGAAAATGGCAAACCATGTACCGCGTCTCAACATGCCGTCATTCAACAGTGCTGCACTGTTTTTATACATCTCATCCTTCTGCATTTACTGCAAGCATAAAGTCAGTTTTCTAAGCATTAGAAACATTGTGTGTTGTCTAGTCTTATAGCTCACCCTCTCTTACTTCTCTCTTTGGTTTTGAAGGGCTATTCCATCATCACGCCCATCACATGGGCTTCTTCTGAGGCTTTTTTTTCACTTACAAATTTCTACAAATATGGACTGATAATTAAAATGTGTTTCAGTCACCTCTGCATGTTAGCTGCTACATACCTTTGACAGTTTCTAAATCTGATGTTTTAATTCTTGCTGTTAATGTATCAGATATCCCATTTTATATCATCCCATCCTGAAGAAAAACATATATAAAAAGAGGGTTTCAAAACAGCTATTCATTTAGACCCTGTCTTTAGCACCTTAAGTAATGTTGAACAACTCTTTGGAGAACATTTTTGGGAGTTTCATGAAACAGCAAGTACTTCCAATTATCTGCTATTCTCATGCATGTATCAGGTTAACAATAACAATATTTTTAACTCAAGTAGAACTACAATAAATGGAAGAATGAAAGGATATTTTAAAAGCAGGGTGTATAATATGGTGATGAAAACTATCGACTTTTAAAAATCAAATCTGTAATAAAATATTCAAGAAAAACACTTCACTCCTCTCCTCATCTGACAATATTTTGGGTGTACTGATGTTATAGTGAGAGTTTCTGTTGTTTTTGTCTGCTTAGTCATAAGAGTGACTGCTGCTGACTGCACAGCTCCTCTGTTTGTTCCAATCAAATGAAAAATGAAGAGCATCATCTCCTCTGAGCTAGAGGACTTAACCTGACATGAGGCATTCATGACATCTGGATTGCATGTATTTAGAAGCACATGTAAAACATGCAATTAAAAAGTGGGGACACTGTTAAGAGTAACAGAACAGCATGCCTTGTTAGTAATATATGCTGATGATGCATTAAGATTTGAAGTACTGTCTTGTTTGCACCAATGAGCAGAAGAAAAAAAACAAGGTCTCTTCCCTCAAAGTTTTCAGTGACACTGCTCACAACAACTGCTGTCATTTCCGACAATGGCCTTGCATTTTATTGAATTTTGATCCTTGAGCTCAACAAACCAAACTGCCCTTATTATATTTCGGATGAACTGGCCCTTTAAAGAGAGCAGCAGTAGACACACTGAAGGCTCCAGATTTCTACGCTTAGACTTGCTTATTTTCTTGCAGATGCAAAGCCATATTAATGTCTGTGGCCTCTGTTGCCATATCACGGTGAGCAGGAAATCTTTTCCCATTGCCTCTCCCATGGTGGTCTGGTTGGCGGTTTAATTTTGTTGAAGTGTTGGCAGATTACCGCTACCTCAGTGCTGCTGTCATGGAGAATGCGGCCCAGGCAGGCAGTGAGCAGGGAGCCGGCACATTGATAAGGACAGCTGCTCTTGGGAGATTTCCCTGGGGAGAACAGTGAGACAAGGCCGGCACAGACACGTTGGGCGTCAGGTGAAAACACCAGGACCACCCTCATTGTAGCACACTGGCTCGTATTCAAGCCCCTTATTATCTGATAGGCGGCTTACAAGCTGGGAGACCATCAACTTTTGTTGGTGGAATCAAAGAGCTTAAGGGTTGCATTCTGATTGGATTCACTGGCCCAGGCACAAAAAGATCAGCAAGCAGATTGATAAAAGAAAAATAAGTCTTTCCCCCCACTGGATTTATTACAGAAAAACATGAAAAAAACTGTTCCCACTTCACAGCAGAGTCTTTTAACTTCAAAAGCAAGACAACAGAGACATTAGAACAAAAAGACACTGATAACAATGAGGCTTAATATTCATCAACACCAACACAGAGAGAGGGGGGGGTAAAAAAAAAAAAAGTATTTGGTTCAACTTTACATGAAAAGTACATACTTTAATGGGCTCATCAGGGAACAGTTTGTTCTACAATAAAAGCAGTAAAAATGACATTTATTTCACTGGGTGTGTGTTTGAAAACCCTCCCTGAGGCACAGCAACGAGGCTCCGCCATTTATCTTAAACTCTCATTTCCATCTAGTCTTTTGTTTGGCCAAAACAAAGGACTTAAAACAAAATGGCATTTCTATGAAACAGTTGGAAAAACGCTGGCCCGAAACTTAAACGCTTTCCCTTTCAATGTGAAAGCAAGGCAGCAACATGGGCCTTCAGAACACAGCCATTGCTGTTTCCCAGGATCCCACTGGGTTTCCTTGACAGAAACGGAGAGAGGAGGTACTTTGATGGGGAAATGCCCCCACTCTGTGAGAGTGCTCAGGGGCAGGTGAGACTGCACAGACTGTTTATGTAAATGCATGTACAGTGCACGAGTGTGAAGACGTACATTCTGATGTACAGGCTGCATCTGAAAAGTTGGTCCTGTAATTAATCATTACCATCTGTTCAGCAAGTTTCAGATGTTTGCATGGGAGTGAGCGAGACTGCTGATGAAAACCCCTCCACTTAGATCACAAGTTATTTTTAACATTTACATAAGGTGATGTTGAAAAATTTGGGTTTAAATAAGCAATAGTAAAATGAAAATGATAGAAAAAAAAGAAAAACAGAGAATACCCCCAAAATCAACTTTTTTTTTCATTTTAAATTGGGATATCAGTAAAGCATCTGGCAAGGTAAAATAATTGGATCGCATTTTACATAAATGAACAGACAACATGCCCTAAACAACTACAAACAGCATCCAAATTTATGTGACAATGTAAATATTTCTTTTCTGTGCTTCAAAGGTCATTTCTTCTAACAATAGTCAACTATGATCAGAAAAACTCAAATACCTGACATTCATGAGGGTTAATGTTCCCAAATCTACACAGAAATGATAGAAATGAAAGTCTTTGAGAAAATTCACAGGAAAATTTTATTAAATCCTGATGCAGATGTGTGGGCAGATGAAAAAAAAGTGTCAAGTTCAGATATTAATTTAAGTTTGTCTTTAGGAACTTTTCACTGGCTTTCATCAGATTTGTTGGTGGGTCTGAGATAAAGCTGGACTGTATGGTGTTATATTTATCTTATGATCTAATTATGAAACCAGGCACCATGTGTTATTCTCATGCGAAAAGGAGAGCTGAACTAGGTGTGGCCATGAGAGCTCTCTGTTTTTGCCTAAAAAAATTAAAATCAATGCTGTTTTTGTCTGGACCTGTGTATTTCTTTATAATAATACAATACAGCCCAATTAGCTTTTATGGCTTGTATTGATCATTTGCATTTTTTATTTTTATCATTATAATTTTAGACCAAATTTAATAATAATAACGGTAAATCTGCTAAATGGTAAATAATAAGTTGTTAATGCTCCAATGGTTTAATATATATGTATGTACACACTAACACCACTTATCTACATTTATATTACTTTACACAGGTCAAGTTATAGGTTATAGTCTAAAGATAGAATTGGTAATCTACTGTCCTTATATTAAAGATTAAATGAATTGGCCTTGATTGATATGAGGTCGTGTAAACACAATGCAGAGCATTATGTCACCTTTAAGTCGTCCATCCCTCATGAAGATGGCCAGTAATTCACCAGCAGTACAGAAACTTGCAGGAATAATCCTCCTGCTGCTTTTATTACATTGATGAATGGCTGCTCATTAGTGTCAGCCATCCTCAGAAAGGTTGGACATGATTAGCCTTTTTCATTCAAAAAAAGCTAATACGACAGGCAGATAAATGTTGCATTTAAGGCTTTTAGTTGATACTATTTGCAGCAGTCTTAAACTAAAACATGTTTCTCCTCAAAAGCATAATACAAGATGATGCTGTATGGTTCATATGCTCCATCGCGTTAGTGTAAATTTATGATTGCAGGCAGGCACAGTGCTAAAGCATTGCTTACAAAGGTTGTATGCCATCACAGAGAATGGGAGTGTGTGCATGCTAAGGCTGCAGTCATCTTTATGTTTAATAATCTCTGATCCTGTGGATTCTAAAGTTATTACAGCTCGTGAGTTGATATTTCCTCTCCCCCTGGTGTTTTTATCCCTGCACTCCCAGATCATTCAGGCTTGGTTGGTATTCATGCGAGCCTGCAGTCTTAATGCATAGGGGCTTCTGTGGACAGTATATTGAGTGAGCTGATTGTTTTGCACTCTGTATTGTCAAGAAGAAATAATATATCTGCCTTGTTTATAAGCTTGCTTTTTTCCACATATTTATGATTCTTTAAGACGTCTCCCCTTAAGAATTTCTCTTTCACCCTATTCTCTCTTAGGCATGACATTAAAGAATGCTGTCATTCATGAAAATATCTGTAAAATCCACTCAGCTGAAAACACACCAGTCACCACTGTGGTCTGGATGGATCGTAGCCCAAGACTGTGTCTACTGATGCAAGTTTGACATATTGCCAGAGGTGCCAAGTCCTTTTTTTATATCCCATGTCTAGTATTGGTGTGATGCATCACTATCAAAGACTCCAGTTCCTTCGGCAACTGCCTGCTGGTGAGTCGTCGCCCACACATGACAACACGATGATCACTCAGTTATCTACCGTGGCAATATCGTGCAAACACCTCAGTGTGTGCAGTCATCTCTGATAAACATCCCGTCATGTACACATTCTTCATGCCAAGGCGTCTTTGAAGGTCAAAAAAAATGTTGCTTGATGAGACTGAGAGAAAAGAGAGTGCAAGACACTTGCTTGCAATTGCAGAGAATAAAGACGCATAAGGGCTATTTAAATTGAAACATGTTATTGTGGTTATTTCTGAATATTATGTTGCCTTCACTAACAAAGTATCTGATCCCTTTGCCATATGTTCTACGTGTTCGAGTGGCCCTGACATCTGTTGAAAAAAGGGTTGAATCTTAAAAAGTGGTTCAAGTGCAGCAACCACACTGTCTGTTTAACTAAAGAGGACATGTAAGGCATGCATACTCTCCAAGTCCCCCCCGCTTTTTAACACTTGTGAATAAATATTGAATCATCCTTTAAGGCTGGTATATTACATGCATGTCACAGGGACACTATTTCAGTCCTCCTCCCCATTTGACACTGATCTGGGGCATTTTATCGAGGCCAGGGGAGAGAATGGAGACATTAATGGGTGGTGTAATTGCATGGAGAGGCTAAAATAGAAAGATGAGTGAAAAAAGATAAAATCAGGAAAAATGGTAAAGTGCTCCTGTAAGAGATACCCGAGAAGAATCTGAATACATCTCAGCACAAATGTTTGACAAATTGTAGCCAGGACCCAAGCCAATATTTTGGGAGTATACAGTATGGGTTCTGTGCAGACTTCTTCTTATCTACTACACACAAAAGATTTAACTTTGCTATTTTAAAGCCAAGATGACACTCATCTTACTTTGACTATTTTCGGTAAGAGTTATGGCTGTACTATGGAAATGTTTGGGCTTATTTATTTATATCTTATTTGAGAGCTCTTCAGTGAATAGCTGCACCAAGAACATGATCTTGTGGACAAATTTAACTTGTGGCTTAGATTGGAAATTCAAATATGCATTTGAAGCCATTAGATCCTCACAGCAACACGAAAGGAATAACAAATAAATCAAATGTGGGAGGAGTCCTTTAAAACAGGAGATAACAGGAGTCCCCAGACCATGAGACAACCTTGTGAACTTTACTGCACAAATTACACTGTTGGTCTGTCAATCGGTTAGGTTTGTGGGGGAGTTCACCACCTGATTCAGAATAAAATACTTCAACAATATTAGATGGAATACTTTGTTATGTAGTGAAGACATTCATGGTCCTCATGGATCAATTCATTCAATCCTCTGGCTTCTCCTCAAGTTCCACTAGCAGGTCAAAGTTTTTAGGAATAAAAATCTCAACATCTACTGAATGGCACTGTGCAAACTTTTTCCCCAGAGGATAAATCCTGGTGACTTTGGAATCCCCTGATTCTTTTCCTATTAGCAGCTTTGAGGATGACTTTTGTGGTGGTGAAGCCCTAACATAAAATCCAAATTTACTTTTTATTTATTTACTACTTTGAAAAATATGGTTAATCATTAACCACACGACCATGTTTTTTTTAAATACTTTTTAAGATAGACAAAAAAGTTCCACCTTCATGATGTTACTGACCTAGTTATGAACTGTGGTAAGCTTTTAGATATTAACTGTGGCAGCAAACTGTGATCTCTGGGTCTTACAGACCATTTATCCATGTTATGGTGATTTTCCTTTGACCCCATGCTCAGGGTAGAAAGGTCAAATGCTGCTTACAAAAATATAAGCTGTGTTCTTAGTGGCAAGTTATATTATTGTAGTGAATCGTACTGTAATGAAGTTTTTAAAGCAACTGTTCTGATTAATCAGTTATGTTTTGTGACTTAAAGCTCAATGATGAGTGCTTCTTGTGTGTTTTAGGCACTGGAGCAGTGAGTGTTTTGTGTGGTACTGAAATGTAACCAGGTGGTTGTCAAAGCACAAACAAGCAATTTTTTCAGAAGCATTAATCTATGATTACCTCTTCCATTAATAAGATACTTCTTAATGTAATGTAGGCTATAAATTTACACCCTTAAGATTTAAAACAAAGAAGTGAGGCAAGTCTATTTGAGAAAAATCAATAATGTGAGTGCATTGCGGTGAAGTGGGTTTACTCCCCATTACATCCCTGGCTATAGACTCTATTTAATATAGCACTAAAAGAGAATAATACAGCTGTGGAACAAATAAACAACAATACAGCTTTACAGATTCTATACCAGGACTATTCAACCCATCTGAAGTGTTTCCAGGACATTGGTTTTGTCTGGTGGGTCTATTGATGCACTTACATGTTGCAATTAAGCTCTTCAGTGACAGGCATTGTACTACAACATTAGGGTGATATTGTACAGGACCATGATTGGCAATTCAAAGCCTGTAAATGCTTTGTAAGGAGTGGATCAGAAGATGCAAAGCCAGTCCTCGGATCAAAGCCTCACTAATCCCACCTGCTGATCAGCCCTGAAATGATAATGTTTTGATTGGCCCTCAGAGAGCCATGGTCTGCCGTTACTGGAAGGGCTCCAAATACAACTTCCCATGTTTTGACCTTAATATGCAATCTCTTCTTTAACCTTGTTGATGTCGGTTAAGTTTAAGTTTTTAAGACAGCGTTTCTGCAGATAGTAAGTACAAAAAAACAGATTTCTATCTATGAAGTAATTCCATCTATCATCATCTCTTTAAAATGATTATTTAAACACCCAAAGAAAAGGTATCAGCACTTGGAGTTTTTCTCAACAATCTGTGACTTTCTCAGGACAGAAAAGCCTCCAAAATAGTACCTAATGTATTTTACTCAGTTTTTCATGAAAAGAATTTCAACTCTCAAACAGAGTTGGTTTAGTACAGCAACAAACCCCATGTAGCATTGTTATATGACTACAAAAGCTGAAAAACAAATCTAATTCATCATGTTGTCTTGAGTAGGTTATCACTGAGAAAACATCAACTTGTCCCTACAAACTTGCAACAAAGCTTATAAATGCATCACACTCCCAGATCTTGTCAGGTGTAGGGCATGACGCGGAGGCCCCCTTTTAACAATTCCCCTTGAATTAGATTTCACTCTTGACTTAATCTCTGTATTCGTGTGGAGAGGCTTTTTTTTGTCAAGGAGGTTGTGCATGATGTGGCTTAATCCTTCCGCCTGCATGGGCACAGGCAGGCCTTTGATCAGCTCCTGTTTGATGAGAGATATCGACAGACCTCATCTGACACAGCGGACGGCCCGCTGCCGAGCCCCGTCGCCATCTCCTCCTGCACTTGTTGAGGTTGATGAGATTAAAAGAGGAGAAGATGGAAGCGTCAAATGTCGGGAAACACGGAGGAGAGAAAAAAAATTGCAGTGGCAGCGACAACTGGCTGGACCTTGACTTGATTTATGAGCACACTCCATTTCTTTTTATTTCCCCATCTCTCTCTCTCTCTCTCTCTCTCTCTCTCTCTCTCTCTCTCTGGGTGTTCCCCTCTGTGCATACACATGAGCAGCACAAAAAAAACAGAAATACGAGCACACACGTGCACATAGAAACAAGCAGACTCCACTTCCTGCCCCCCTCTGCAGAAGGTTAATAATGATCTCCGGTGTGACTTTCTAAGAGGTCAAAGCGAACTGTGACACAAAATAAGAGCCTGGCTCGTGCATTAGGGCTGTTTCCCAATGGTTCATTGTCCCCTTCGTGGCTGGGTGACATTTAGAAACACCAATAATGTGCTAATGATGCAGTATTTTCACAGAGCTGCCCCATGCCACCAATGTCAGGTACCGCAGCTTTCTCTTGTTTGCCCTCTGTAAAGAGTCAAACGCTTAATTAATGTCCAATTTAACCCGAGACAAAAGTTGGCGGCGGATGTGCTCATTATTTGACATACAGCCTGTTTTTCTTATCACTATGGTGCCATTTGGCTGTCTACAGTAAAAGTCACCGGGGGTGACATGCATTTTTTATCTAGATTGAGGTTATGTTTCATTGAAAGCTAGAGCACTCGTGATTTTGACAGTCATGTGATTAAGTTCTCAAGTAACTGCAGAGCAACAGTTTTACTG
Source organism: Acanthurus lineatus (assembly GCA_029814665.1). NCBI lineage: Eukaryota > Metazoa > Chordata > Actinopteri > Acanthuriformes > Acanthuridae > Acanthurus > Acanthurus lineatus. The sequence goes on from JAPZDV010000013.1 coordinate 20,041,895, forward strand.
CATTAGTTCACTGCTGGAGAAACCAGAAAGAGGGATGGTACTTACTCTAAAGCACAAAAGTGAATTTTAACATGCACCTGGTTGCTTTAATATTATACAGTTAGTTTTTTTTCATGTCACTATATGTCACGAGGAAATGTCAAGTAATCCTATAGATTTGTCCTTTAGTATCATGCAGTATTTGCCTTATGTGCCAAGAAGAAATGCAATTAAGACCCTGCAGTGTTCTGCTGCTTTCTTTTTGTTAGAACATACCAGAAATTATCACCCACCAAGTACAGTATGTTCAAATTTACCTGCCCTGCATTAGCTATTTCATTTCTTTGTAGGGGGAAATGAGCATGGCCGGTAACACATTTAGCTAATCAGAGACAACTGTAGTGTTGTCAGATTTAGAGAGAAGTTTTAGAGAGAAGCAGAAGTTTTTAGTTTATTATTCCTAACAGGTATGTGGGACATTCAGCACTATTGGAGTTGTTATCATGGTTAACAATATTGGCAAGACACATAAAAACTAATGAGTGTATGAAGTAATTAAGAATGAAGTAATTATGTGGTTAGAAGCAGAAAACACACAGGATAGATAATCACTTTTACAAAGTCCAAATTCATCAACAGAACACCAAAAGAGATGGATGTCCGAATACATTAATTGACAAATAATTAATTATGAAAAACGTCACATGCAGACAAGATGACGTAAGTATGACTAGAAAGGCAGAAAAAAGCTAACCTTATTAACACTAAATACTTGAAATCTACAAAGTAACTTGCAGTGGCAAGTTATTTGAGACGCAATCACACACACGCACACACTTACACACACACAGACACGTTGGAGTAGAGTGAGAGAGGCTGATGTCTTGTCAGAGCTAAACGCCCTCTGCTGAGAAAATAACCCTGCCTCAGCCTCTCCTTCACACACAGGAATGAAAGTGCATTTGAAAGCTATTTTTTCCCAATTGTCTTCTGTTTAAGCAGATTGTCAACTACTGAATACCAAAGCCCGGCTGCCCCCTGACATTATTCACGGCACTGCAGACCACGCTCACACAGTGGAGGAATTAGAAATTAGTGAAAGAAATTCAAAACAAAGAGCACTTGAGCCACAATCTGCAAGGGCTAAAGGCCTGGGCTGTTTTTTTTTTCTTTTTTTCATCCTCTTTTTCTCTTTAAGCCAGGAGTTATATTATGGGTGCAATTTAATATCAGAGAGGAGGGAGGGATCTGGATTTTCATAATCTTATGATAAGGAAAGGGATTAAGAATAAAGAAGGGATTTATTCGCTTGATCTGCCAATATGGTGGACCAACAATTTTCCCCCCAGGAAGCGATATGTTCTCCTCCTTGTACAAACCTAAGTATAACCCAATTACTATTCTCAGAAGAAACTTAATTTGGCCATGTTATGTTTTGATGACTGGCCTTGACCTGGTAATATTTTACTTCATCCTCACGCAATCTGTCACCTGTTCAAATGTCCCATCACAAAATATCAGTTTACCAACCATATGCATATAACACTGTATGCTCTGTACAGGAAATCAACATCAAACGTCTGGATGAACTAACAGACACGTGTGATACAGCAATTATCTAGATGTGTAATTATGGAAAGTGAGGTCGCACTAATTGAGCACAGAAGAGAGGAAGTGCAACTACAACAAGTGGTCCATCAGAGCAGACTGAAAAGGCTGGTGTTCATTTACTGCTGTAAGGCAGGTGGAAATGAAATAATGATGCTTTGAGACAAGTGATGAATGTCTGAGATCACATGTGGACAAAAAGGCCTGATTACAAAGGCTTTGAAACACAGAGATGTGGAAATGGAAGAAAAATCAAAGATAAAACCTTCAAAATCACACAGTCTAAACTCAAAAATCAGAAATAAAAATCCCCTTTGCAAACTAACCATTTTTCTAATGAAAAAATCTAGTCTGACGTCTGGGTTTTCTCACTAAGCCAATTTTTTAGGCTCCAAATCATTTGGAGACAGAACTCAGGTTCAGAGCACCAGTTGGTGATGAGGCAGGTCAAGCAAGTAAAAAAATCCCTAAAAAAACCCCAATATGCCTTGTGACTCCTTTGTAACTTCTTACTGGAACCCTTGTCTAGACATTGTATCACACATTTTAATGGATTAAAGTTATTATTAGCCAGACAATCTCATATGAATATAAGGAACAGCATAATTTTTTAATGCCAAAGAAATTACAAAACTCTAAAGTGGTGATAAGTCTGGTACTTACAGTAAGGAGTGAATGAACAGGAATGAATTGTTGTTATTGCGGTGAAAATAAGCACATTTTTTCATTTACTTCCTTTTTATATTTCAATTGAGAAATCCTACATGTTACAACATGTAGCAGTAGTTTTTCCAGCATAGTTATCGTCACATCATGTCCCTGAAACATTTTGGAGAAAACATTAATCATACACTCCAAGCTACAAAGCAGTCTGTCCTATAGTATGTATAAGCCTTTCAGTATAGAGACAGAGACAATCATCTTAAAGCCTGGTGCTTTATGAGGTTTATAATGGGCACTGATCTCTATCTGCATTGGGGAGGGAAGATGGAGGTGATTGCGAGTTGATGCTCCCTCAGGCTTGGGATTATGGTAAATATACCGTTCGTCTCTGGGGATCATTAAAAACAGCTTCCTCATCCCCTCCAAGTGACTGCTTATGTTACGAGACCCTTGGAGGCAAAGCAAAAAGCAGCCACCACTGTTCTCTGTTTAAAGGGAGACGGAGTGCATGGTATATAATGGGACCGACTTCCATTAGGCCTGTGCAGGTTTGAAGCATCCTCTCTGTGATATGTTAAGTCCTGCTGTTCAGTAGAGAGTTGAGCATTCAAGGAAAAGAAAATGACAGACAGTTGATGAAAATGTAAATTTAGCATCACTGCAAATCTTATTTTGCAGAAAATATGCAGAATCCCTCCAAACTTCATTCTAAAGCACATCAGTGTGTCTGTGCCGTTCTGTTTGCCTTAGTGCCAGTGAGAAACTGAAATGTATAATAAACTAGATAAACTGTAATAATTTAAAATCACTCTACCAGTCTAGTTAACTGTGGTTCTTTATCAATTGATCCATGATGAACCTTCCCCATGGGTAAATGAACAAGCTTTGTGTTTACTCAGCCAGTCTGCTGGCAGGCGAGACTTTAAGCCACAGCATTGAAAACCAACATGTTAAAGCCCACTGAGATATACAGGGTCAATAAGAGGACTCCCACACTCGCTGTGATGGCAGGGAAGCCACATCACCCCGCGCTGCAGTTTGCCCTCTGGGAGGTCCAGGATGAGGCTGTGACAGCCTTCAAGCTTTCACACATTTCTCACCTTCAGCAGAGAAACTGCTGGTAAGGCTTTGACATGGGGTGGAGAAGAAAAAAAAAAAGTAAGATCAGAGAGCTACTCTTAGCGAGTAATTTGAGGGAGGATAACATGCGAGAGGTTAAACATCAGGCCTTTTAAGAGCCAGTGATATTTTCAAGATGTTCAACTTAAAACCATGTGTTCAAAACAATTTTCTGTGCTTGAAATGAGCTGATGGAGACCTGACTGTTCCATTAGACTGATCCACACAGTGCAGTTTACATTAACAGTGCAGATTCCCACTCTACAATTTTGAGTGATTTTTGGAACAATGTGTCTCTTACTACTGCTGTTTGCTCTGTCAGATTTTGCAATGTTTCTTACTGACACGTTTCAAAATGAAGTCTTGTAAAAAGGGTGGTAAGTATGCACTTGTCACATTGTGCTTAAGACTGATACTGAGATGAGCATCCTCGTGGAGCTTCTGCTCCAAGTGATGGTTCATTTGAGCCTGTAAAAGTGGAACCCTGGAACTGATGAAGCCAAGCAGGTAAATTTGGATAAATAACCTGTGAAAAATTGTGTTTTAGCTGCAATAACTACATTAGATCAGGACTGACTCGAATACTTGATAAAAGCTGCAGCAGCATTTTGTTTTTCATGTTTAGTTTCTCAAACACAACGTTCACCAGTAAAAGACTTACTGATTGGAAACATGCAACTGAGACCAGTAAGGGGCAGAACAAGCATGAACCCTCTAAGGAACATTGGAGATATGAGTGTTTTTGAGAAGAATCCAAATGATACAGACAGACAGATACAGAGATCACCACTTTTGCTCATCTGACACATAATCAATATTATACAAGGTGCAAAAACTTCTGAGGCTGTCCTGTTGCACACAAATGGAGCATAGGACTTAGAGACCAAACTTCATTTTGGGGAACAGAAGAAGTTGCAGGGAGCAGAGACTGTTTTGTTGCTGGTTTGCTTTGTGTATTGGCTATTATAGACTACAGAGCTTTAAACTGTATATAACTTTATCCAATATGACAGACAGAAATACTGCACCCTTATTGGTCTATATTCGGGTACACTTTGCAAAAAGATCATTCTTAATAGCATAAATACAATTGAGCAACAGCATTAATCGTAGGTAGACTATTTAAATTGAAGTAAGACAACTGTTGCAATAGCTGATTGTCTTATAAAAAAAGGTGATTAAAAAAGTAGTGAGAATGTCATAAGTTGTATTTAGGCCCCACCATTAAATTAAATATTCTTTCATTTATTTGTTTCTGCTGAGGGGTTTTAGGGGAATATTACCTAGTGCATGTGCTGGTCACTGACAAAACTTAGAAGACCTCAAACCCTTTATACATTTAGTTACTGTAGTTTATGATGTGCTCCTTGATCTAGGAAATGAGGCTCGGTTACCATTGTAGATTGTTAGTCAGTTAGGCAGACATGCTGGTAAGAGCAGCTTTAAGGTTTAGTTTGTGGGATTGAGTGCCACCCAGAAGTGAGGTTGCAGACTGCACACAGCCATCTTCAGGTTTATGTAGAATTATGACAGATGTTCACTCTGTGTTGATTTATATTTATACAAGTTTTTGCAAACACATGAATATATAATTACTGGCAAAAGGTTTCTGGTAATCAGATTTAATAGAAATGTAAATGTTAAATGTTAAATGTTTACACATTTAAGGAAAATCCTTGTATGTCTTTCATGCCATTGTTATAGATATTAAAAAAAAAGGTATTTTTTTCCTCAACTAAGCATTTTTAATTTTATATCAATTATTAGTGTTTCATAAGACCAAGGTTAGCACAATATTTGGTCCTATGAACGAAAGGTTAACACACCCAGTCACCGACGCTCATGATGATTTCACATTATGGCAGCAGGAGGTAAATCAGCGTTATATTTCTGGAGTTTTTATCACTACACAGATCAAATTTTTGGCTCAGTACAGAACACAAAAAAAAAGAACCATACGGAAAGATTACGGGCCGGTGTGGGCGTAAATAGGACAGATACGCCCAATCACAAAGCTTCACTTACATAACAGCAAACAAACAGCTGTGTATGTATGCCACGTACTGTATGTCCTTCTCACAAGCACACAGACAGATTTGAGAGAAAAAGATGAGAGATCCATCTATCTTTTAACAGATGTGATGAATATCAGTGCATGACCCACGCTCCTTCCTTGATGCATCACCGCAGTGTGCTTGTCATCTTTGTTTTTCGCTTATTATTCTCGGAGAGAATCCACAGATTTGCCTCAGGTGCATTTTTCATTCTCCGTTTCATTATTTGCTCAGATTAATACGAGCAATGGTATCAGCGGCGGCGTGGTCGGCTAAGCTGTGTCTAATAGGCTAGAGTCTAGACATACCCATACCAATTATCTACTGTAAATAGAATCCACGCTTTGGCTCAAGGCTTTGTTTATTCAATTCTACTCACTTCATATCCACATGATTGTAATTAAAGAAAATAAACACCTGCTTCGAAGGTGAAGGCTCAGGGATGGTTCATCAAGTTGTGTCATTCCTACAACATGTGTGCCAACAAGTATATCAGCTGTAGTAAATGTGATGCAACACCATAGAACTGTTGTATTATAGAGGATACATAAGGAAAAGCAATAGATTAATTAAAATTGTGTTCATTTGTCCCTACGTCTTCATAAGAGTTCCAATTTTTTTTTAATATGTCAGAAGAAAAATTAATTTATATTCAGTAATGAATCATCTTTTTTCACGCAAGCAGCCATTCTGTCAGTAAATGCCACATTGAGCAGATGGCAATTATCTGCATTTGAGCTTTAAATATAATCCAATAAAAATAATGTAGCTGTTAATATAAATTGCCTTAAAGAAAGCATATAATAATATACATTATTACAGTAGGAGCTGAGTTACTATGTTATGACACATGATGTAGAATAAGCATGTTATTTCCGCTTCGTTTTGATGCCTCTGTTGGTCAGAGGTGTTTCCAGATGGTTCTTAAATGTGGAGTAAACTACATAATTGCTGAGGACTCAGCAGGTGTTGAACATGAAAAGAAGTAACATCTCAGGGAAGTTGATACAAAAATCAGTCAACCACTGCCATGGGAAACGGCTACCTAGGCTTGGAAGCTGTTTTCACAAATTTGTTCAAAATATGCTATGCTCTTTTTAAAAAATGAGAAAAAAAACACAAAAAGTTGCAGCATCATTAAAATTTATGTTTCTTTTTTTAATTTGACAGCAAATGTTTTCAAATTTTATGCCCCGGGTATTTCAGTAATCTCCAACAGGAAATTCTAGTTCCCAATTCATAATCATGTCAAAACACAGACTTGAAACCATAAATTAAACTGACTGCAAATCAGTGACATTTGATAGATTTCAATAACACTAATTCCTCTTTTTTTGAGCACTATAACTCAAGTTTGACTTCAGAACACTTCACTAATTTTGAAAAAGAAAAAAAACAAGACAGTTTTTTTTGTGTGTTATGAGGCCTGTTTCCTTTTTCTCTAGACTGATCTCAGTGCTTTATTACACCTCCGACAGTTACAATTGAATCTCCAAAAATGTCCAATTTAAGAATGTAGACTGGTGTCAGAAATGGTGAATGAGCCATAGATTTCTAGGAAATAGGTTTGCTTTCACAGTGACAGTGCAGCTGTGAGTCAGAGACCCACCTTCACCTCATCAGCTTGTCCTGTTCGCCCACTGACGTACCACGACATTTGCTTACGGCGCAAAAAGAAAAAAGCCTCAGCTGTCCAGCCACCAACCCCAAGTCTTCAATGAGGCAAAGGTACATTGCAAGTGACACAAAGTCGGAACCAAAAATCTCAGTGTAGACAGGGCTAAATTTTTCATGAATTTATCATTTCTTATTCATAACAACTCTCTATCCACAATTTCTCCTTTTTTTTTTTCAAACAGATCTGCGACTGACAGCAGAGGTCCTTGATGTGTGACCTTGTGGGTGCAGTTAAAGTTAGAGAGCACAAAGCTTATTCACAACATCACTAGAGGAAACTGTTGTGACTGGCCTGTCGTGCACTAAGCCATGCTCTGTTTAATAGCAGTTAGCCATGCATGAAAAATATAGAATGCAGATTAAGTAAGTGACTATCACTTAAATGATTTGCCAGTGGGCTCCAGCAGAGAGGGATTGGTGGGACACGTTACCTTTCCTAATACTAGTTCCATCATATCATGGCCCAACCATCTGTCAGTGATTGGATAACCTTTTAGATTTATGGCTCTCCAGCTGGTTCACCACACTTTCAAGGGACACTAAGTTTAATGGATTCAATGTCATTTTACTGCAAACTCCTTGTGAATCTCCCTGTTCTTTCAATCACAGATTGTCTTTTCTTTATATTTGGTGCTCTTCTTTTTTATTGCGTGTCTCCCTCTCAACTTGCTGTCAGTTTAATTGATTCAGTGTCTGTCTGTGATGCCTCTAAGTTAAGCCTGTAGCAAAAGACTGTAGGGGCTATGGATCTCCACCATCATTCGCCTGTATTTTTCCTCCTACAGTATGATTAGACACGCTAAATCTTGTAAAAGGCAAAGCTAGATTGTAAACCACTGTTCTTGAAATATCTGAATCTGCTCTTCTGCTGCATTCACAACATGCCCACTGAAACACTGAGCATGGTTCAGTGTCAACACAAACACCATGAATCATGAAACACAATAAAAGTTTTTCTTGTTACTGTATCAGGCCTTCAGGATAAAATAAGTAGTGAAAACAATAGTAACCTTTTAGTCTAATGATCTGCACAGATAAGGAGCCTATTTCAGCTGCTGTAAGTATTCGTGGAGTAAACAGGGTTGAAGCTGAGCTTTAGTTCTGATTGAAGAAAAATTGGTCCATGATTAAAAAAGCATCACAGTGCACCTGATTCCCCTTAGTTCTTCTTAACTGAGGCTGAGAGACAGAAAGAGACAAGGACAGCTGAACAGAGGCCTGAGCCAAGTTCTCTGAACTTTCTCTTTAGAGGGATGAAATTCTGTTTTTATTAATGTTAATCTGCCTGTTCTCATAAGAGGTGTAGTGGTTAAATTGTCTCAATCGTTAAAGCTCCAGAATGCACACAACCCGAAAGAACCACTATTATTTTGCAGCACATTTTAGAGATCAGAGACAAAATGACACTGTCCTGCCTGGTGAGGCTTTTCACATGGTGTATTTCCAGACTGTTAAGACTTTATGAGCCGTGTAAACCTGTCCCAACATCTGGTGGGAATGACTGTGGATTCAAGAAACAAAGTGAGTTGTGAACACACTTGAATGGTACCAGCATGGGTTTCAATGTTTGCATGTGTTTTTTAAATGGTGCTCTAGTTAACCTTGAAAAATTGTATTACAGACTATAAAATCTCTCAGAAAATATTGTGTATGTACAATTTTTTTTTCTTTCCAGTTCTTCCTTTTCTACAATAACTTACAAAATATTTTTACCACGGTCAGGTTGGTGTTTCATCAATTATTTCTGAATATGTTCACTTTTCAGTGAACAAAACATTTCAAAACTTTCATTTTCAACCGCCAACTGAGGTCCTAGTACCAAACATTTTTTTTACAACTTTAACTGTTTTCCCCCTATTTTATTGCAGATTGTAAAAAAAGACAAGAATCAGAATACTTTACTCCTGTTGGACATTATCAGTAAAACATTGTGTGTCATGAATACTGTTAAAGATGTAGTCTGTAAACCCCGCTGAAAAAATCTCCCTAAACGCTCAGCCTGAATGGCTGGTTATAGAGAATAAATTGGTATATTTTCAACATCATTATCATGCTGTTCAGTTCACTGCACTTACGCCTTGTAGATAAAAGTGTTGTCATCCTGGAAGACATTGCAATTAGTGAATGAATGTATCACGGGAAGAAAGTTGAAACATCATGATAAAGATGATTAGAATTTTCCCAGCATACTAAAGAGGAAGTGCAACAGCCCCATGGTGCATTTCTCTCAATGACACACTGACTTAAATTATTATTATAAATCGTTTGTAATGGTAAATGTCATCTTTTTATTTCCTTCCTGCTGTTTTTAAGTTAAGGTTGTGGCTTTATATCAAACTCGTTGTTGTTTAACATCATTTTTTTATTAAAGTGTAAAATTTTGTTCACAATTGTATTTAATTTCTTATTCAAATGAGGGAAACTTCAGCCACAGGTTAACTGAGGCTCTCTGAAATCCCTTTTGGCTTTTGCTCAACATTTTTTGTTTCTGTTTTAATTTAGGTTTTGTCTGTTCAAGCACATTTTGTCATCAGACAGTTTCTAATATTTGATGGGAAGGAAATTTTTTTGCAGTTCAATAAAATAAAAAAATGTACTAAATATTAACAAACGTGATGTAACACACAATTGTAAGATTTTTTTAATTAAAAAAGATCTTCTGCAGGACAGCCTCCATATGCAGCTCAATCACACTGGGTAAGTGAGTGTAATGGAGGCTTCTCTCATGTTAAAGCAGTGCTCCTCCTTGTTTACAAGGCTCACCCAGAAACAGGTGTATCTTTTGCGTTTTTTCCACCAGAATGTCTGGCTGTGTGCATACACCCACAAAGTCTTTATGAGCACTGTGCCTTGCATCTGTCAGTGCGGTTGCGATTCTGACAGTTTGTTGAAGTGATGAGCTCTTGTAGGTTTGCTGCCTCTCTCTTTAAAGAGTGTATGTTTGCGTGTTTGAGACACCAAAACATAGCAACAGTTTTGTGTTGTTGTGTGTGGATTTTTTTTGTTTTTGGGTTTTTTTGGTTCTGTTTTTTGGCTCAGCAGAACACATAGGACTTTTGGTTCATATTAACTACTTAAAGACACAGAATTATCTGTTGCTGTTTGTTCTGACTGCTTCATTCACCATTAACTCAACTCAACCCACCAAACAAAAACAGCGAACGCTACCTAAACCTTTGACTGTGGCAGGTGTTGTATTGCTTGAATGATAAGTACCAATATCTTGGTAAAAAGTGCTAAGGTTAGCATAGAAGGCTTCTACTTTCAGCTGCCTTTTAAAGTTCCATCCAAAGGCTTAAAACCTAGATGTCCTTTCCACAAAAGAGCCCTCAATTGCTGCAGTATCAACATAGTCTATACTTCCTCACACAAAAAGTAAAAGGCAGAAAAATGTAAAAGGCAGTGTCTCTTTGAGTCAAAAGACATATCCTGTGGGAACCTGTGTCTAAAATATCTTATTTTTTCTGTTGCTTATTAGCTCTGTACCTTTGCACAGATTAGTTGTAGCAGGGATTTGCATTTTATTTCAATCTTTAGCCTCCACATTTTTATTTATAGTCCAACTTGACCTTTTTCATGTCTGGCCTCACCACCAACTTCAGACCTAGTCTTAAAATTAAATTGATCTTTGTGTTAAAGTGAAGTGGGATATGTAACCAGTCCTTCACTTTACTCCTAGCTGTGTTGTGTTGAGCTGTAATGTTGGTGGGCACCATGTGACCTCCATGACTAACATTCCATTGCATTTCACAGCTATATGAGCCATTAGCCACATGTATGTGACACTCCATGTTTGGCTTAATAAGTGAATTAAGCTCTGTAGATGCTTAAATGAAAACCTGAGTTTCTTGCAAAATTAAACTGATTGTTGGCATCGGGGTAAAACTCAAAGTAATCATGCTGGAGTAATCAAATTACATTTATTCAGGACATTGCTCAACTTTGTGTTAAAAATGTTGAATCATGGATTCCTAATGTTATTCCTTTTGATATACTGCGTTTAATTCATTCCATTGTTCAACAGTTATGACATTTTCCATATCATTTTTAACTTAATTCAGTTATACTGATATTGTCATGAGATTTTATGTTAAATGCTAGTATGTAAATAAATATAACCATGGTAATGTTTGTGCTGTAAATACAAGTAAATACATTGTTGCTTGTACATGAAAAAGGTAAGTTAAGTCCAGTCAAGGCTTTTTTCCATCCATCATTAATATCAAATATCAAATATATCACAGCAGAGCCAAACAAGAACAAAAAGGATTAAAAACCCTGCTGTTTTAGAGAGGCAAAGAAGAAACAATCACATGTTGGAAGGAGCTCATAGTGTGTCATCTATTTAGTAATATTCAGTCTGGATAAGCTTAGTAAAACAGATAACATAAATATAACATAAATATGTATATCTATAGGGTGCAGAATTTTTTTATTTGGGGTACACTGTCTTAATTTTTGCCTTGTCTATTTAACTTTTGATGTAAGTTGTTTTTTTGAGAAAGTGAAGGAAGATGTATTTTTAAAAAAGCTCCCTTTTTTGTAGAGTTCCCTGCAGATTTGAATACAACAGTAAAAGACAGTCTGCCAAGAATCTAAGCTGGCCATCTGTGACCTAGAGAGGATCACACTGTGAACGTTACCTTTAAAAAGTCTTCATCATTATAACCACATTGTTTTTATAGTAATACTTTAGGCCTTCATTATCAATAATGAACAAACTGACAAAGGTTCCTTAGAGTCCAGATTATTAAAACTAACTTTAAATTCACTGTGCTTCAAATTTGGAAGTGTTTCCCTCGGGCAGGGAGCCACAGAGAGGCTACCAGTGACAGGTTCATTGACCAGTCTTGCAGAAAATTTGAATTGTATGTGAAAAAAGACACAGCTATAAGCAACTTTTTGAATGGAGAAACTCATACTTCTGAATGTATAAGTGCCCGTGCAATGTCATGTCCTCACAGTTAGAGTAAGACTGCACGGTACATAAGGTGGGAAAATATATATATAGTGTGCTGGTTCATCAACACAGAAGGAAGTCCTCAAACTGAATTTGCCACTCATGGTTCAGCTGGTGTCATGGTAATCAGTTTTGTATTCTGGTGAGTGAAATATGATGTATGAGCATCTGCTTTTCAAATGAGTTTACACTGGAGGCAGGGCCTGATATCTCTGGGCAAAGATAATCATTCCTTGTTCCGTCTTTTAAAGCTATAAGATGGAGGAAGGTGCAGCAGAAGTGGGAGAGAGCCAGATGGATATTACGCTGACTTTTGAGGAATGGAAGGCAAACAAAAGGGTAACGGGGGAGGAAAGCAAACTCAATCTTCCATTTCAGAGGGTTTCCTTCTCCCCCTTTATATCTGTCACGGCTTTCATGTGCAGTGTCCTAATGACAGGAAGGCTGGTAAAAAGAGAGGTGAAGAACAAACTCTTCAATGACAGTATTCTTTTACATGTGTGGCATCGCAGCACATGCCAGTTACAACGCAACCACACAGAAGATGAGCAGAAAAAATGAGGGAGAGAAGGAAAGGAGAGATTTTTGGTAATGTTCTTTTACCTATTCTTCAGAGTGCAGAAGTCTTTGTGAAGGGGAATTTCTTTTATGTTATTCTGATCTTAAATTCAAATTCAGTTCAACAATTTAATATTGGAATTTTTGATCATTGGAATTTTCACTCAAACTCTGGACTGCATGCCACCACAGTTTGGGAGAGGGGGAGATATCATCATGTATAGAAGTGATTGCTGATGTTTTTTTCAAAATATAGATTTTGATTTAACAGAGAAAAACTCATAAATGTGAATGGGAGCTTGGTGACATAAACAACTTGTAGATGAACTGTTGTAAAAGCAAGAAACTCTGTTTTCTTTCTGCTGTTCTGTTCACCATTGAACCCCATTTTCTGCAATACAAAGCTTGGAAAAAAATACTCCTTTGGGCTAACAAGCTGGCTAATGATCAGTTTATATGTAAAAGTTTGCCAAGGCTGCATTCTACTTGGAACATTTACGCAGACCTTCTGATCACAGCGACTCCATTCAAACAGGAATGGACGTGACATCCATAGCTCCCAAGACAGAACTGTTGGGTTTTACTATAGATCTGGGGAAAGGTATGGATTTCTTGCTGACACAGTTTTCCAGGGGCTAAAAAAGCCACAACTTTGTGAATCACTGGATGCTGAGAGCCAGCAAGACTTTTTTAAGTTGGCTGTCTGGTCAAACACTGTAACCAGGCAACAAGAACACTGATAAGAGAGGTAACCAAGAAAGTTTTTGTCGAGATGAGACAAAATTCCAAGAAGACAATCCACACTGAACAACACAAAACAGAAAAGGTATGCATGTGGTTGTCCACCATGAGCCTGCAAAACCACAAAAAGGTCTCCTAGTTGCCTGAATGCCAGAACCATGTCTCACAAATCCCTAAGGCTGAAACATGGTATGTGGGGTATAATTTTGGGTATGTGTTTCTCACTTCAGTTAACTATTTTTCTTTTTTCCCAAAGCAAACAAAATCACAGATCATCATGAAGTCTTCAATCAAGAAAATGATGTCATGTTGTCATGTTTAAGTTCAGACACTGCTAATCCACCTTGCTGGAGATTGAAGGGATCTAAAGTAATGAAAAAGTAATGGAGAAACTGCCCAAATAAAGGTACACAATGCTGGCAATTAGAGCCAAGAAGACTCAAAGCTATGACTGTCTAATTGTGTATTTTGTTGTTGTTATTCTGTTTTTTAATCATAAATAACAGGTTCATACAGAAGTTATATTTTTAATAATAACTTTGCAAACTAAGTTTTTTTGTTTGTTTGTTTCATAAAGTTATCTCGGAAATTATATGACAATACTACGACAGTCCCCCCAAAAGAGGTGTGCCAACGTCTTATTCACAGTCAATATTTTATAGATGTTGCGGTGCTATGCTGTTCAGGAAATGTCCTGTGTGAGTCCTCTGGACACACAAAGGCCTTAGTCTTCAGCTGACTGTTAAATATTAGATGGTGATGAACTGCCTCTCATTCGCCATGGTCAAGGGACCAGCCGCAGTTGTGGTTAACTTATAAATTCATCTATTCTGCTGCCTTCAGGCATGAATGGAGACTGCAAGCAGTGTGAAGTGGACTTTGTAGCTATTTTCTTATTGCCATTGTGGGAGGTGTATATGCAAAAACTTGACTGACGTCGAAAAGTATTTTATTACATTCAAATCCTACATATGATCCACTTATCAAATCTGAATCCTTTCAAATCCTTGATCAGAATAATTTATGTTTGCCTTTTAGTGTTTGATAACTGAGTACTTAAAGCAAGAGCCCAGCATTTTAAGAAATGTTCTCTTGCAGAGAGTTAAAAAATCTTAGTTTGATGCCTTTCAAGCTCACTGTGAAGAGGCTTTAGGAAGTCCCTGCTCCTGGCCACAGACTGATCCTGCACACATCCCCCTTGTAAAACCACAAACTGACATTTAACACTGTGCTGAAAATGTAACATTACATACTGAACCTCAGTGGCCCTGGTTTGTCAGATTTTGTGAATGTAGCCTGAACAGCTGTTTTCTGCTGTTTCAAGTCTTAATGCAAGTTTAAGTCTAGGTTAAGTCAAGAATGGCATCATTGTTCTCATTTTACTCCATTTTATGAAACCCAGAACTTAACCTCTTGTGTAAATCATTTCCATTCAGCTTTATATATAAATCTTGTTGTGTCTTTTTTTATTTTATGTTCTTGGGATTTTTGCATTTAATGAACTTTTGTGGAAGGATGAAATCTGAAGGTATACAGCGAGTAAAAACAATACAGACTTTTTGGTTTTATCACAACCTACCATTCCAATTTGTACCCTGCAATTCTCCTCTGCTGAACCTATATTGCTCTTTTTGTGCTGTTGTAGTGATTTATGCTCATTTCAGTCAGCAGAAATCCTATGCACAGTGCCCAACTGGCTTTGATATTAATTTTATCAAGGTAAATACTAATCAAATGCAAAAATTGACATAGTTCAATCAAATGCAACCACAGTGTTATTATACCTCTAGTATAAAACTGTGCCCTGTCCTTCACTGATGGAATGGGGTTTGGATGAGGTGAGTCATGGTCTGAATCTTCTCTGCAAAGTTAATCCCTGCCTATACATGGGGATGAGAGGATAGTCAGGACAGTAACATTTTAATTTGGAGATGGTACAGGAGAAACATTGTTTTAATGTTTTCAGAGCTTTGAGGGAAAATCTTCCTTTAAGCTTCGACCACAAAGCTATTCCTTTGATTTTGAATTACAGTAAAAGCCTTCTTCGTGCATCAGACACAGAGGACGATTAAATTTTGTCATGCTGACCTGACATGTCTCTCATTTACTTTATTTAAAGGAACCTGCCATAACCCTGGAGGTCCGTCAAGGCCATAGTTCAATTTTTCTCTGTACCTGCACCTGCATGTTTGCAACCATTTGATTAATGCCTAACCCGAGACATGACCTTAGAGAGCTCATGATTAATCCATGTCTCTTCATCTCTTCACATATTTTGAATACAATTATTGTTACTTATGACTTTCTCTGATGGCTGTCTCCTTGCCTGACTTTCTGTAACTAGGTCAACACCTGACTCTGAAGCAAAGGTACGTCAAAGTCCACATGTTGCCCCTATGCATCAGCCCCAAACGTCCAATATAATCCCCCCACCTTTGATCATGATTTCCTCCTAATCCGGTTGAAAGTGTTGGGTGAAGACAGCCACAGGCAATATGTCTGCTCAAGGTAGGATACCTTCCTCCTCTTGTGGAGAAACTGCGTTAATTACCTCCATTCGTACGCTGAAACTAACCTGAGTGACCAAAGTGAAAGTTAAATCTCTGATTGGATGAATCAGCAGCACAGACTTGTTGAGTTCTTATTGATCTTATTTAGCTGGGAGACACAGCTGGAGAGGCGGAGGACGCTCGGGCTGCATCTTTTCTATT
This sequence comes from Acanthurus lineatus, assembly GCA_029814665.1. Classification (NCBI taxonomy): domain Eukaryota; kingdom Metazoa; phylum Chordata; class Actinopteri; order Acanthuriformes; family Acanthuridae; genus Acanthurus; species Acanthurus lineatus. Next base: position 20,057,965 of record JAPZDV010000013.1, read on the forward strand.
CAAACTTCATTAGAACTGATTAAAGTGACTTTGCGACGTCGCATCATCTGGTCACATCAGATGAGTGGATTAGCAGAAGGGATGGACTTTTTTTATCACTCCTCTGTGTTTTACACATACTGTGTGCTTAATCCTCACACCATATATTTTGCATGTGGAAACACACACACACACTTACACACTACAACACTACAACCAGCTGCCACCACCTGCACAGATTTCACTTTTGTTCTCCGCCGGTTGAGCTGATAAAAGACAGTAGACACCGACACTGACATTAGCATTCATTTTAAAATACTTTGGACATGGTGACTTAAACCAGCATTAAAAATTTAATTGACATTTACTTTCCATAAAATGTGACAAAATAAGTAGCTATAGATAAGATTTAAAATCCAAGATCATTTAACTGTGATTTTACAGCATAAGGTTGTAGAGTAAAATGCAGTTGTAGTTCTCTTACGCCAATATAAATGGTATAAACTACAATCCAAAAAACTACTATCCGTCTGCTAATGGACTGATAGAGATGCAGACTTTATTCCTTCTACATAACGTGTGTGTCATTTACATTCAAGCGAATTTAATTAAATATGTCTCGGATGGTTCCTATTTGTACCTACAGCACAGTTGAGCATTTGATACTTTTCTCCGTTTATTTTTTTTATTTTAACTGAGGGCTTTAGTCTTTTCCTTTTCCTTATCCTCCCCTTTCTGCAGGACCCACATACCCCATATCTTTCAAGTGTGTGTGTGAGCTGCTGTAGACCCAGCCTTTCTCTGAACTCCCTGCTGTCAGGTAGCTCAGCTTCTGCCTCGTTCTCAGCTGCTGCCTCCATGACTCCACACAGACAACTGAGCCTGTATTAATCAAGCATCTTAGAGGGAAATCAATCCTCCCTGATCTTAAATTCTCAGACTGACTCATATTTGGTAATGCCTTTAGATTCAAGACCAATTTTGTTAACCTTGAAAATTGTACAAAACTGCCGGGTTTCTTAACAAGCCTTTCTGTAGCTGCTCTACCCTGCAGTCTCTCCTGTGATGCTCACCATCTTTGATCCCATCACCAGACAGATAAAGATCAGCCCCAACTCACCATTTCCTCTAAGATGTGAGCTAAAGACATTTTTAGCTGCTGACTCTATGTCTAAACAGCCATCTGTCCAAAAACCTTGTATGGCAGTCAGGACTGCTGACACTGCTCATGTATCTACAGAGCTGTCGAAGGTGCTTTGCCCCCTCAGGAATCCCTCTCTCATTTGGTCCAGCGATGGGTCATTTAAACAGCCCTCTCAGTCTCTCCATATAGTAGGACAATATTCACTTCTCCAATCTTACAACATAGTTTCTATTGACTGGTTTAATTTGTTGCAGGACTACTCAGTCCTCTAGGATTGATGGCAATTATGTGAAGATAATAGTATTTGAACCAATTTGTCTGCACATGCAAACACTTAACTAGAAATAATGAGGCCAGAGCTTCAAAAATATCGATCACACTGAGCTCCATAAACTAAAATATATTCACATTCTTGACTATGACTCCTTTTAATTCTAAGACATTGTGGCAGACACCACTACTGCAGAAAGTGAGAAGCTAATGAAGCTGAGAAAATGTCAGAGCTATTTACATCAGCTGCTGTTAGATTGATTTCAAAAAATGTGTTTGGCGGTTAATGAAAAAGCTAAGTAGTTAAAATTTCTTGGCTAAACTAAATTACTTCAGCAAATCATTTCAAATTTTATTTGAGTCGTACTGAATTGTTTGGAAACCTTCAGCTTTTCATGGGTTTCATTCGCAGTATCATTTCCCATCACACTAATGATCTGAATTAACATTAATGGCAATGACACTACTTCTGCTTTTTCAGTATTTCCCTTTTATTACATAGTTGATGTTTTGTTTATTTTCATCAATTTTGTTCACCATGGATACAAAATATCTTACTATCCAATAAGGGTTTAAATGCTGTTTCAGGGGGCTTTTTCAACCAAAATGAATGGCATTCTGGGTAAATCTTTGTGTGAACAAAGGTTTTGACTATCAGTAACATTTGCATATTTGGTACTTACTTCACTTCGCTGACATAAAAAGCCCATGTGGGTCAAAGTCTAATGTGTACAGATAAATAGAGAGCCATATTCATGCAGTATTTTTCTAACTTCTTTCAACCTGCCTTCTCTGCCTTTCAAAAGTCCCCTGAGTCATTGTCAGAAATCAACCAGTATTATTTCCAGCTGCCCTCACAACTAATGAGCAACAAACACTAATGATAGCAATCAGACATGGCAGCACTGTGGCATTGAGATCTCTATAATAATCACTTGCCTGATCTTTTTGCAATTGCTGCTGCAAAGAGACACCAGCAATTTTGTCTTAACAACACTCTATACATTGTGACATTTGATTGTTGGAGAGGCTCTGTCCATTTTTCTAAGTTGCACTTTATTTTAAGAGGATTTGTGTGCCTCTTGGTAGTGGTGAGCAGCAGCAGCAGCCATTTGCTGAATGGGATTTATGTAGCGTTTGTATCTGACAGTGATCTTTGTCCTCTGTAGCTGAAGCTCACTACCATTCCTCATAGCATCACTTCTCTTCCTTGCAACAAGCCAGACAGATCAAAAAGAGTGGCAACAAAGGAAATGTATTCAGTCATGGTCACTCAGTAACATTCTGCATAATTATTCTCAGAAAACACCCATGAAATCACCATATGTAAGACAGTACAGCTGCATGACACAACAAAATACACTTTTTCATGCTACTTTTACTTTGAAGAGAAGCAGCTATTTTGTTGTATTTCTCATAAAAAAGAGAGAAGTTTGTATAAATTTCAGCTTTTCAAATACAAAATCCTGCTCAGTGTCCTTCTCCAATGTCTTGGCCAGCACCTATAGAATAAGTCTCACTAAGTAATCCCTGTTTAAACAACACATTTTATTTGCTTTAGAAGGGAATGCTCTGCTATAAGCTGTGCCAGATACTTGTCATTTAAGGTTTATTGGAGAGTTTCAGCTACCTGATGTTGAGAATGTTGAAAGGGATGCGTTGGAAGGTCACACTCGGTCAGATTGGTAAGCTGTGTGGTGATACCCACTTTAGGAAAGGTCAGCTGTTGGTAGAGAGATAAGCTAACAGAAAGTGAGCATCAAAGCCAAACACAAGAACTTTAAATCCATATAGTTTCCACAGGAAAGTGTAAACACAAACACAAAGATATAAATGCTTTATTACTATTACATTTGTTTGTTTGTTTTTTTGTTGTATTTTAGTTATTGCTCTATTGATCTAATACAAGCAAAACAAATACAAAAATTAGAGTTCATTGTTTTGAAATAATAATTTAATCCATTTGAATCTGATTTTAATATCATCACCAGACTGATTTGTAATAAGCAAACACTGTAAATTATGCAGTCATTCTGCTGCCGCCAGCTCTATACAGCTCCAGACTTTAGTAAAAGTGCAAAATGGTTTAAATGGAAATATTTTGGGTCGTCACTAACTAGATGGCTCACTACTTATGTTTAACCAGGAGCCAATGACAAGATGGATTATATGCTTGAACCTAGTAAACCTGCTTGTTCATGCAGTTACAGTCACATACGTACAAAAATGTTGGAGCTCAGGGACCAAAAAAAGTATCACACTCAGACCTGCATGTTCTCTCAAACTTAGTTTTCAAGTGTGGATATCTTGCATGTTGTAAGCTTTTCAGTTAAAGTGACACATATTGGTAACAGTTCTATTAAAGTATTTATGACCTGTTATTCATATACTGTCTGTTTACCTCTGCATCTGCTGCAACCCCCTGAAAACATTGCAACCATTTACATTTATTGCTAATAGACCTGTTCATAGTACGAGTACATAAACGGTACTAAGAAACTCAGTAATGCTATCAAATATAATTTCACCTCTTTATGGAGCAAAGACCTTGTATTCTTCCTACTTTTTTGGCAAGACGATTGCCTCAAAACAGTGACTGGTGGTCCTGTCAAGCATTGTGAGAGATGCAATAGACGGCCTTGCAAAATAAGAATTCATTAAAGTTTCTTGCTGCGTCTCCCTGGAGGTTCATCTTTGTCCCGGCCCTACCGCATCTCATTTCAACCTCTGTCAGAATGTACGGGGCATCGTTTTATCATTCTCTCATCATTCGCCACAGACCACTTTGAATACTCATCTCCCCTCATTGTGTTTCACAAAGCACAATTAGAACACAGAAAGAGTGATGCAACATTACTGGAATCCTTCTCAAGGACTTTTTCATCTGCCCTCACTTCCTCCTTATACCACTGACTTTTGTTGGGCCTCTGCTTTGTAGTTCCCAAATGAATAACTCAGAAATAACAAAAATTCAAAAGCCCAACACACAGCTACTAGAACGAAGTGTGAAATAATATTCAGAGTCCTTCCTATTATTTTATTGTAGCTGCAGGTTTGCAGAACGGTTCCACTGGTGAGTCAGGTCAACCTCTTTTACCCAACTAGCCATCCTGTGACATTTCTCTGCCTTACTAATGAGACAGGCTTGGCGAGGAAGGCCTGTGCTGAGACCAGCAACCTGGCAGAGTTTGGCCCCCGGGGCCTCTCACTGGGCCCTGATTCCCATTCACCCCTGTGAAATATTCTGCTGCTGTTTTATTACATAAAGTGAACAGTCTGCTTCGCGCTCGCCGCAGGTTATCGGCACTGAAGTTAAAAATTTAAAAAACAAAAAAAAAAGATTCAGTTCAAATGTAATTGGTGTTATGAAATACAAAGTTGGTCCTGCAGTTTTTTTCATGTTAACTTTCCTTTTAAAACTTAATGTGTAAATGTTTGAGGTCAGTGTCCTCCACATTAAACAGTGGATGCTCATACAGACCTAGAATTTTTAAAATTGCTTTACACTGAAATTACAACACCTTTTTTTTTTAGGGCTGAATGAGGTATTTATGGGTCAGGACAGTTGATTGATTAGCAATAAAACAAATGCCAGTATCAAAACAAATGAAAGTTATGTTAATATCATTACTCAATGCATATTACACATTAGTCAGTAAATTTGTTCTAGATTGGATTATAATGCAATAGAAAAATAGATTTCCTTTATCTGTAGATTTCAAAACTTGACTAGTATTAAAGAGTATAAGGAGAGCAGGATAAAATATGTCAGACATTGCACCATTTACCTGTATTATTCTTTACAACATATCTTAGACTTGCAAGACTTGCAAACTTGCAGTCATTTAGGATGGCAGAAATGTGTTTCACTTAAGAGATGACAATAGTGTCTGATTAGATAAAGACCATCATCTACAGCAGAATGCGTTAGAATTACTGAAAAAGGCTCAAGCTAACTCTTTTTAACCACTTTCTCAAGACTCACAGGAAGGAGCGCTAACACTGTCCCACAGCAGCCACACTGACTGGACTTTTGTGTATTGGTTGGTAGAAATTTTTTCCTCATTGGCAGTGGGAGTGGAAGACATCAGCTGATGCTGATTATCCCTAAATGCCAGATAATCTCTCCGATAAATTGGTCTGTGTCTAATTCACACAAAACAGAATAGTTGTGTAATAATGTTGGCATTTGGTGGCATCAGCCTGGTTTCCACCATGTTGGTGGGTGTATATTTTCTCTTTTCTTATTTTTCTCACAAATCAAATGTACAGTTATTATTGAAGTGCCATCTGTGACTGATAAAGAAGTTACATACTGCATTGTGCCAAAAGTAGATGTGTAACTTAATGGCATAACCTGTCTGCTACTGTTTCCTCTCAGCCACCAGCACATTTTGTAATGTCTGAAAAACATTTCTGCACCCCCGTGGTTCTGACATGGCCCGCTCAGGGCAACACATTTTCCCTGGACGCAGCGCAGCCACAGGGAGCCGTTCAGAAGTTCCTGGTCCCTCTTTTTCACCTGTGTGTGCTGATAGCTCCCTGTGAGACCAACAGGTTTTAATCCACGGTGTTCTCTCAGAGCAGCAAGAGTTGGCTGAATTGTTGTGGCTCTGATAGAAAAACAGGTGGGTAGGTAGTGACCTCTACCATGCACTCAGACTATTCTGCCACCTCGGAGGGGGCATGTTCGCTGGAATAAAAGAGAGAACAGCCCGTGGCACTCAAACAGCAGGACACTCTGGAGTTGAAGCTGTGGATATAAAGGCCATGATTGATTTTTCAGCACTCTTTCTGTAAGTTTTTGGTTCTCATGTCACTCCACCATTTTTTTTTGTGGATTTGTTTAAAGTGCATTGGTCTGTAGCTCTACAATTGCCAATATTCTCAGAAGCAATGAGAATGAACGTGTATGTTTGTGGTCAGAGGTTGCAGGGGGTACCAAGGGGGTGGTGGGATGGTGTTATAAGTGTACTTCAAAATATGATACTGTCGATTCAAATAAGTGCTGTCTCTGGCATGGGCAGCTGTCTTTGCATAGTTGGATCAGCCTGGCATGTTTCTTCAGCAAACTCATTGCTTTTTTTCTACATACTTATACAATCTATTGAATTCCAATTGGATGAAGACATAACTTTTTAAATCAGCTGATGATGTTAAAGATATTTTCTGTTGCATAGATCAGTCATAGGTCAAGCTGTCATCTGCCTATAGCAGCTTAGGGCTAGTGCAGTAAACAATGAGTGTGCACAGGGATCTGAAGGCAGGGAGAGAGAGAGAGGCAGCCTACACACATACACACACTGAATCATATTGTGAATATAAAGGAATCATGAATCGAGATCATGGGGATTGAAAAAATGATGGAGTGACATGGTATAATGCATCAAAGAAACACAAAGTATACAAGCCATTTCAACCAAAGAGGGAAGGGAAGACAGAACAAGGTCCAGCAGCTCCGGCTGCAGCAGCTGGATGTGAGACTGTGTTCATGTATCTGATGTTTCAGTGGGGCAACAAGGTACATGCGAGTACAAAAATGCTTGATAAAAACTCAGTTGCAGCTTAAATTATTAAAAAAAATATTTAAGATTACGAGTTGAAAATTAAGTTTATAACAAAACAAACCACAACCAACCATCTGTATGTAAAAAGCTGCCTCATAGTGACCTCTAATATGATCACCTGGCACACTCATCCCACTACATCATACAATACTGTGCACCACTGATTAATTTGATCAGCCCAAAATTTCTGGAAGTTTTAATTATCATCCACCTGATCAGGGATTCACTTTTAAAGTGTTGCAGAAAATACAATGTGAAAATAACAGTTCTTAAAAAGATACGATGCAACAGAGCCCAAGTGAAAGGAGGTGAGACTGTGACAGACGTCTTTTATCAGCAGAAACTTTCAGAGAGGAGAGTGTTATTAACATATTTGTTATGCAAGAGAAGTGAAAAGAAGAAATTTTGAACAAAAATACAATAAAAAACCCAGGAAAAACAAATAAGACCCTCTTTGCCATTACAAATGATTGACTACCATCATCTTAATCCATGGGAGCTATTTTAAACAGTGGATGAAGCAAACATGACGTCACCCGTTGGTCTTTGGTTTACTGTTTTGAAGCCAGGTGTTTAGCATTATTGCTGTTGCCATCTTTGTTTTTTAGAGCCAAAAAAAAATAAAATTTGGATGTCCTTGTGGAGCTGGAGAGGATATGCATTACTAACAGTGACTCATACATAGAGGACAGTTAGCAGCTACTGACACTCAAAACATTCACAGCTTAAATAATGTAAAACCTAAAGTCCACTATAGCTTAAAGAGCGGGTTACAAAGACTTCACTTCAGTGCAGATGCATTTACAGGGAAATGAGCTACAGAAACCAAAACCTTCTTCTTCTCTTTTTTTTCATTTCCCCAGCCTCAAGTGGCCATTCCAAGAAGTGTTGGCTGCATTTTTCAGCCCTGAGGTTGCCTCTTCTCTCTTTAATAACCTGGAACATACAGCTACTTTCAGGTAATAAGAGTGCACACCTGTTTTCATTATCAGCAAAAACAAGCTGATAATCCACAACAACACTACAACATGCAGTCACTTTTTCAATAGTTCAAAACCTGGAGTGAGGCTGATTTACTCTTCAGTTTCCAGGATATAAAATAGCTGTTGTCTTGTTTTTTGTAAATACTACGTAAATTAGATTTGAATTATAATTCCATCTGTTCTGAGTTTTACTCCCCAGAGCAGCCAGGAAAAAAATGATGCCTGTCCACTGAATCCTCTGAATGTAAATCACTGGGTCAAAAAGCAGGTGTGGAACTTAATGGCTCCTTTTCAACAGACCTAATTATTAAATGTTCACTGTTGTCTGCCTTGTTTCTGCTTCTGTCTCTGGCTTGCATCATCTATTAGCTCTCTTCAAGTGGGGTTTCATAATGTGTGATAATGTTCAACCATCACATTTGGACTGTCGTGCATTCCCACTTCCATTAAATCAAGGAATCAGTAAAAGTCAAGAGCTCTTCCACAGGGTGCTATTAATACATCATCTGATTTCATTTGTAGACACTTCGTGCCATTCTCATTTGGGAATAATGGTCATCAGTTTCTGTAAAATACCCCTTTCAGAAAAGAGTGCTTTTGTGTTACACATCATGTAAGACTGTGACGGTTTCTATCTCCACTTCCATTTTGGAAAAGTATTTTTTCAGTTTTGTCACCCTGCTTCCTCTTCTAGTTCACGTTTTCTTACCTCCAAGTTACTGTTCTTAATCAGTTTTAACCATGTACATTCCTTCATATGTCAGATATTCAATTATTTCATGGCTTTTAGAAACAGATGAAACAGCCATGAAATCCTAGAAACAGCCAATAAGGTCAGTGTGAATGTTAAGTCTGCTCAAGTTACAAATGATGATCAACTTCATATTTAAATAAACAAGAAGCTTCAGTAAATGATAGTGTCATTGCTTTTTCACTATTGCAGTATTTGAATCAGTTAAAAGTCAAATCTGTTCCTTATTCTGTCTTTCATAGTATGTTTTCTAATGTTGTAATGAAAAAACCAATTTAACAGTCCTTCTGTTATATTAACCTGTTTATGAAAAATCTATACTTTTATATTTAACTATGATAAGACACACATCTAATAAGTCTAATTCTGTTTAAAATATTTTCTTGCCTTCATCAAAAACCTGTTAAAAAAGAAGATAAATGGAAATTTGACTGCAGGCTCATATAATGTTTGTACTGGTTTTAACTTTTGTTTTGTCCTCTTTAAGACCCTGGAGATGTCTGACTATTTTTTTTCAGTTTGAAACCACATTCAGGATGAAAGTTTTTCCTGTGAAATAAACCTGCTGCTCATTTCTGCTTTAGAACAGAAACTTTTTGCTCCAGACAGGAACTGTCTGGATACTCATTCTTGGTAAGGCAGTTTGCCTCACGAACATCCCATGTATGTGAGTAAAGCTTCCTTCTTTAGCAGTCAGTTACAGAGTCCTCTGTACTCTCGACTGATTGTTTTGCAGAAGCTTATTAAAATACACAAAGACAAGTTCCTATCCTTCCCAATCTTTATTTTCAGATTTCTACCACACAGCATTATTTGCAAGTAATGAACATTCTCTAAAAAAAAAAAATCCTGATATAATTTTTTTTTTTCTGTTTAAATAATGTTATCTTAGTGTATTTCCTTGATTTTAAATTATTTGTATCTACACTGAATCAACCACATCTGGTTTTGTTTTACTTAAATATCCAGTGTGTAGGATTTAGTGGCATCTAGCTGTGAGGTTGAAAATTGATTCATTCACCTCTGCTCACCCACATCCTCCATACATGTAGGAGAACATACAGTGGCTGCAAAACAAAAAAAACAAAAAAAAGCCTTTACTAGAGCTAGTGTTTGATGTTTTGCTTTTCCTGAGGTAATAAAATATGATGATTCTTAAACTTTTGACTGCATAGCAATGAATATATTTACCATTTCCACCATATTCCAAAAACAGATCCCCTAAATCAACAGACCTTTAATGTCCTCGTTTATTGACATCCTATTTGTAAACAAGCATAAATCCAACCTTGACAAAGACAGGACTCCGCCTCTATGCTACAGCGTTTGATAAACTGCGGCAACTGCGAGACAAACGATTAACTTTGCATTTGTGAATTGCTGTTCTGCATGTAATTGTCACATGAGCACAGGAGGCAACACAACAACTAAACGACTTCAACTTAATGAATGAAATTGATGGGTGTGGAGTTATCATGAAATCCTTCAGTTTGGATTACAGTGACCTTGGGGCCAAATAAATTCCCACCATGAGGAGGTCAGTGTTTTCCCTGCATGATAAATACCTTATGCAGTAAATTGTGGGAACTCTTCTGCGCTCAGACAGACAATAAGAGGAGGACCTTTTCTGAGCATAAAAGCTCCAGTCAGCAGCGCCATAATTGCTTCTCATACGGCAAATTTGCTTTTACTCTCTGTCAGTTAATGAAATTAAACCAGAACATTCTTCCCACAATCAGCAGTGCAGTGGACCTAAATGTCAGTGGCTTCTGGGTTTCTTCATTCAATTTGAGCAAACACCCAGGAGAGAGGGGGTATATGGCATGAAGTGATTGACAGAGTTCCATTACAAGGGCTTATCAGACCCCTGTCTGCAATTATCCAGGTTCAATATGGCGGTGGGATTTGATTTGTGCCAGGATTATAGTCACAAAGATGTGTGTAGAAAGGGGTTCTGCTCCACATCATGCCCCCTCAATAATTTTCATTAGCATGTTCTCCCCTGCTAACACCCAGGCAGCGCTCACTGCCAGCTCATTGTTTTGTCAGTGTTTTCCTGGCCACAAATATCAGTGGAGTGTTTATTTCACAGGCCTTTTTATGTGGATTTTGATATTTACATTTGACATTTGGTTCATGGTTTGTTGTCTTTATTCAACCTTTGGCTGGGAAAGACAAAAGTTTACTGCCCGGGTGGTTCGCAAACAACAGCACATGAGCAGGCTGCAGTCAACAGAGGCACAGAGGCAGACTAAACAGCACAGATAAAATTATTACGTGTGGCATTGCAAACATAAAAGAACATTCTATTGTCTTTCCTCCCTGCAGTGTTTGGGAATTTCAGTGCAAAATAAGTAGTACTTTAAAGTAAAAAAAAACATTCTGTGAAAGGTATTGTGGTCACTGTGCTGGCTGTACCAAACACCCGCTGTTCAAGTGGAGTTTGGTTGCTCTTTTGTCTCTCCTCAAATCCTCAGTTAACTTTTCCAGCAGATGTCTGCTAAGTCATTACTGCCATATTATCTCAGGGTTTAGTGAAATTACACGAGCTACATCTGCTCTCCACACACTGTATGTGTTTGCTGTATGAAATTCTGCCTGTTAAACAAACAAAACAAAAACAAAGCTTAGAGTCTCCAGCCATGCTAGTGGGTCTGTGTCGCTGCATTTAGACACAGTGGTGCTTTGAGCTCAACACTAACATGCTGATAATGTGTTTACCATGCTAGTTTAGCACATTAGTGTAATGAGACTGATGGAAATGTTGTTGGTTCTGCAGGTATTTTGTCATGGGAGTACTAAAATTTTAACCTGATGATGGCGCTGTACGACAAGTTCAAGAATGACCAAAGTTTATACAATTAATTTGCTCAACTGTGATATAAATAATTTCCCTTTTTTCAAATGTAAGAAAATGCTGAAGCACCAAACTGGTCAAAGAAAGCCTGACATGTAAAAAAAAATATATCTGCCCCAAAAAAAGAAAAGAAATGTCTTGCAATTTGTCCATCAGTCCAGTTTCAAAACCAACTGGCTCATGGGAAGGTTTTTTAAAATCCTATATATTGTTAACTTTATCATGTTAAAATGATTGTCTCGGTTAACAATGCTTATCACACATAATTTAGGTGAAAGATGAGGGGAGGTTGTGAAGAGGTTCAGTCCAGCTCTCTGGACTCTCAATATGCAAGATGATCATGCTTAATACAGCAATAATCTTTCTTTTAATCTTGTCTTTTGGTTTGAGTGTGAGCCAGAAATCTCAGCATCTGGCCCTGTAACACCTTAGTCATTGGAATTATTTTATGGCCATTTGTGCAATAGACTATTAAAACTGTACTTTCTGCACCTTTTAATTATTATGAGGCTTGCATTTTGAGCTTCATGCAGAAGAAGCAGAATCTATGAAAGCATTTTTCTCTCTTTTTTTAGCTATAAAAGTCTTTACTGGTTCTTGCAGGTCTGTGCATCCTACAGCCAGACCATTCAGAGAAAATAAAGATATTTGAGTCCAGTGTTTTTTTTTCCTTTTCCCCCATGCAGCCAATGCATTTTTCAGCAACACGTACTGTGGTCAGCACAATTACAACAGGCCGGGGCCAGTAGTGGCTTGATAGGCTGAGGGAAATAAATGCTTTCAGTCGCAGACACAACCAATTGTTAAAGGACAGCCGTGCAACGCAAATCACTCAGAGGGGACGAAGGAGGGGGGGTTTGCTTTGATGTGGTTGGGTCAGCAAACAGGTGACAGCACTCGGGTAGCACCAGGCAACAGTGCAACACTGATTCTGTTAAACAACAACACGAGAAGTTCTAGAAAAAATATTTGGGTTGGTAAAATCTACTAAAATGTGCATAAACTCCAAACAAAGCATGCAGATTCACACACACCGCTTTATTCAAGTGCAGGAACTTCATTCATAAACTCATACATGCACAATCACATAGCCAGCATTAACACACAGACTCAGAACACACAGCGGTCATGTATTTACACATTCAGTCACAGCTTGCCAGGGGATAAAAAAAAAAAAGACAACTTGCTCACATGCACGCAATACACACACCACACACACGCAGATCACAAAGATCATCTCTAGAGGCCTCTAAACAGGGGGGAAGAGAGAGAATATAAAATGTAAATTTTTTGTCTTGCTACATAAAAATGCAGCCAGCACAGACAAAATCTATTTCCATAATGACTGTGGCTTGGTGTGCATATGGGGTGTTAGCTTCCCCTCTGCAGGCGCTGCATGTCAAATGAGCTGCTGCTGCGGCTGCCTATTTCATGAACTCTGGCTGTCCACTAGCGCTCACTGCCTCGGCATTAAACGCAACAGCTCCGAGCCAAACAGGTGGGAAACTTTATTCAACATTCATGACATCTGTCCATCTAAATTTCAAGTTGACCAACCGAGGTGTGGGTGTGAGTGTGTGTGTGTGTGTGTGTGTGTGTGTGGGTGTGTGTGTGTGCGTGTGTGTGTCCTACTTCTGCATTGTGTTGAGTACATATGAAACATTTGGAGAAAGCACGTAGGATTCATCTGAAAATATTGGAGTTCAGCCACTGGTGTTTGAAACTCCATTTGTCTCTAATCTGAAATATGTATTGAGATGATGATCGCTGGATTGAAGAATCAGTTTTTATTCCACATTCGTCATGTGCACTCATGAGACAATATTTTTGGTTTAAATGTGAAAGTTTCAGGCTGATTTAATCCCAGCTCCTTTTCAGAGTTGTGGTTATGTTTAGAAAAAATGAGTTTTTCCTTTTCCAATTTGATAAAACTCACTCTGTTCTTTATTCCTTTGTTTGCATTCTCTAATCCGAACAGATTTCCTTGCATTCCCCGAGGCATCACAATAAATCTAGTTCTCACCTGAGCAGCTGTCATTTAAAAAATGATAATGAATTTATTCTGAAAAAACAGGTTGATTCTATTTTATTTCCTTCATTTTCTCACTTACCACAAAGTTGTTATAGCTGACTGTGCTCAAGGTTTCAAAGGTTGTCTGTTAATTTGATGTTTAATTGCGCTGAAATATAAAAAAACCAAAGGTAAACTGACACGGGCGGATCTCATGGCGACGACAGAAATGCTGCTTTCTAATTCCTGCTTTACTGGAAAAGTCAATAGTGTTGCTGCGCTCATCAATAAAGTCATTTCCACCAGGGCTGCAGCTTTCCTTACACAGAATGGCGACTAATTATCTAAGGTTGATAATATCGACAAGTCAGTTGTGTTGCAGATGATACAGACACATGAGCAGAGTGAAATAAGATATTTCAGAAAAAATATGTTATCAGGTGACCTTTCTCCTTTTTTATTTATTACAATAACACAATGATAATTTCAAACTGCTTCTTTCCAGTGTTTGTTGAAAAAAAGGAAATGTTTCTATTCGATCCTGTGTGTATTTACCTTTAAACGCAGTGTGTTTTATGCCCATTACATCATCTTTGCTATTCTCACGTTCTAGCAGAACACACAGGGAAATAAAGAGCTCAGAAAAGCTTCTAACTGATGTGCAAAATTTTGGCAGAGAAACTTGGAAAAAAAGGAGATGGAAGGAAAAAGTGTTCTTCAAATAAACCCTGCTAATGAGCTGGCAAGAGATTTACATAGCTTGATGACTAAGGATCCTGGGTAATTACCCGCGTGTACCTCAAGGTTTAATCTGCGATGAGTATAGGTCTGGTGACAATGCCAGCCAATCAATCCCTGTCTCGCGAGGTCAACGGGAACAGCAGCTCCCCTGGTTCAACATGAGCTGTCTGTTGACATACAGTGCTGCTGGAGATCACCGGTGGCTTTATGAATAATTTCTTCATTAGCTGTCAGAAAAGACACTGGATTAATGCAGGTGAACCTCATCTTTGTTATTGAGGATAATTATAAAAAAGGTGAATTCAGAAACATCTGCACTTAATCCTGCATTTTAACAGGAAATGTTTTAAAAGTCTCTCAATGGGACATCTGCTCCCTCTCAAGATTATGCTTGTATTTTTTAATGGTAGCTGTGAAAATAAGCATTTCTTCACATTTTGTAATTCAAAAAGGTGATGTGATTAAGCTGTAAAGATGTCTACAATACACACTCTTAGTCAGTGAGAGGAAACAAGTCAGCAGCAGTAGCATGAGGCTCAACTTCACACAATATTGTGCAAGAATCTTCGGTCTAAAACCTTAAAATTAATTCACAATAAAGACTGAATAATAACCTGCGGTCAACAGTCTATATACAGCGTAATATTTCGTAAAAGCAGGATTTCACTTTGGAGGCTAAAAACGCTGTCAACTTGCAAAGCAGTGCATGTTTTCTATGACATTACTTAAGCCATTCAAGGACTTGACTTCATTTTGAGTGAAAGCATGTCAGATTTGATTGATTGCAATGATATAATGCTTGCCCTGAGTACTACACAACTGTCATGGAAATAGGTTGACAGCTGGGGCAGATACTTTATCAGACTTATACAAACGGATTTATCTGTGGCGCCTAGCCCATGATTGTATTAAAATATGTATCGAAGCTTTGAAAGACCCAAGTGTTGGAGTCGGAGAAATTCACGTTGTCTTCAAGTGTGACAGCGGTGGCAAAGGAATGATACTTCTGAAGAAGCTTGAGACACATGCAATGCCTGATGGGCATGCGTGGAGCGCAAGGAATTTTTTTGCTGGGGTTCAGTTTAAGGACAAAACTACAAAGAAGTTCTCAGCACCGTGATCATGTCTTAAGAGAAGACGCAGATGATAAGTAGTGTTCAAATGAATATTAATGCAATCTAGAAAGAACGCTGAAAGTATTTCTTCATAATTACTTTTAATGTATAAATAAATTAAATAATATAGCTAGTTGGTGGAAAAGAAGAAGGTTAACAGGACATTCAACAAGCACTAGCATGAAGTGCAAGGTAGCAAACAAATGTTTCCTCTAAATAAAGATTTTAACTGTCACATCACTGCTATTTAGTCCAAAAAAACCCCCTCAACAATCTGTTTTTGTGCTCTGTGTTCTGTTCACCTGACTGATTTTAATATAGATTTCTCAAGAATACAAGTTGTTGTGAGGCTCTTACATAAGACGCCTGATCATCTTTATGCTTGGTTAGGAGAACACAACATACCCATATTTACCACAATGCTTACTGACATTCACTGGCAAACAATTCCATTCATGCTCGCCAGCGCTCACTTAAAATGTTTAAAAATATGATCCTGCACCAACTTAGACAACAGCACAGACAAAGCACATAGAGTATTCAGCCTATTATTCATCATATCACAGCCTGTCATAGAGGTAACAATTATTTTGGGTGTTCAGCAGTCAATCTCTGTATCAAATGAGTGCTCCAGTTTTCATTCTCCAGAAGGGGTTTCATGCTGTGCCTGTGAATCAGCCTTAAATTTGTAATTGATACCAGGACCATGGGCTGTCTAATTTGAAGTGCTTAATAAAAGAGACCAAGCCAATGAGAGTGTCTGCATTCACATGCTGAGGAGACACATTCGCTGTATTTCTCTGCACACTCCTGCTCTTTCTTGAAAATAAAACATGAAAAACCAGTCTGGTATCACCTCCTCTGCTCCGTGTGCGGCTGCTCTGTTTTGACTTTTTGCCTTCCAGTGGTGATAAAAGACCCACATGCGATTATGATTTCACTGTTGAAGGCCGTCAATAATTCATAGTTTTGCAACCATGCAACCGGTGATGCTCCACCAAGACAGTCGGTTCTCTCCACAATCCCAATGTCCTCCTCCCTCCCACATATTCCCCCAGCCCCCTAACCCCCCCATGTCTACTGCACATCCATCCGGTGCTCTGACCCCTGCTGTAAATCTCAATGCCCAATACTGACACCAGGCGGTGTAAGCAGGTCACTGGGTGATGAGAGGGAAATAAAACAACAGCTTTTATGGCTCCGGAGGATGCAGCAGTCTGGCTTAGTAAGCCTTGCACTTGATTGGAGTAAGTCACATTTACTGACCACTGATCTCCCACTCCATTAGTTGCAGTGTATAAAGGCTGTTAATCCAATATACTTTCATGCAGGCCATCCTGACAGTGCACGAGCCCAGCACACTTTCTTTAGCACAAACTGCACTCTGCACTCACCAAAGTACAAAGATACTAAGGTCTGGGAACACAAAGATCTCTACAATGAGGCAAAGAAACACATACAACACTATAAACAAGTCAACAGTTTAAGTGATTATGCAAACAGAGGTGAAACAACTAAGTGATTAGTGAATGGACAGAAAATTAACAATTTTGATGACTGACTAAATTTACTTTCCAGAATTCTTGAAGGTGCAAATTTTCCTCCTCACATATTTTGGTGAGCATCTTTGAGTTTTGCACAGATGGTTGGATAATATAAAGTGTCAGAAATTAATAAGATGAATTGGAAGATTTAACCTTGGGCTTTCTGGAATTATAATGGGCATTTATTGCTATTTCGCATTGTATAAACAAAACGATTAGCCGAGAAAATAATTGTCAGATTAATCTCTATTAATCTAAGACACTTTATTTGAGATAAAACTGCCCAAAAAGTGAGTTAACTTGAAATGCTGTTAGAATTTAATCTTAATTCAGGTCCATTTTTATAACTCATGTCATTTGGTCTCCCCTCTCTAAAGCGGGAAAATGACACAGATATATGCAGGAATACATGTCTGATGGAGGACGACTGTGAGGCTGAACACACAGGTTGAGTATGGAACTTGTTGGGGGAAAAAAAAAAACGCCTTGCCACAACTGAGACAAGCAGTGACCTGGAGGTCCCGTGTGCGAGACTGAATGGAGTCGTGGATATATAGTGCATGACAGTCAATGACTCGGACAACCAAACAGCCAACTCATCTATCAAGGTGACAAGCAGAGTCCTAAAGAATGGTCTGCTGCAGAGGCCTTGGAGCCCACGTAAAAGCCTGACAAACACACATGATTAATCTACATGGCATTAGCATGAAGTAGCCTTTAGGCTGAGATCACATCCAGTGAACACAGCAGGTGTCTCTGTGTTTTCAGGCTACAATAAGGCCCCTTTAGGTCGGAGGGAGCTACTGGATCTTTGTTTTTAAGGATTTTATTTAAATTTCTAAATATATACATTATACCCTTCCAAAATCCCTAATCTGAAGACAATGTTATAGAACTATGTAACCTTTAAATGGGCTTAAGAATTATTTTTATGTAACATTTACTTGCAATAGTTTGAATAGTGTCTCTTTCATCGTCTTTCTGTGCCCTTTTCACCAGGTGCACCATGAAATAACTTGGATGAACAGGTAGGATAACAGTGCATAATGCTTTAAGGCACAGTGCCTTCATAAGCCAAGTCAACACAACCAGTTTGAATGTTTCACAAATTCTGTTTTGTTAACATTTTTCCTGCAAGACATCCTATCCAACTACTATGTCACAGAGTGTTTCAGACCACATGGTCAATGTGATTGGCATCAACATTATAAAAACTGGATTTGTTTTAGGGAATTCAGGCTCAGGCCATGTTAACATGTCAGGCTACATTTCATTTAAGCTGTTAAACATTTAGAAATTGCAGGATAAATCATATATTGCCCAAGTGTTTTTTAGATAACTAGTCTTTCAAGAACAGTTTTTAACTTTTTCAAATCTGTCCATTTACATACTCTTAATTTTACAGTGTAAAATTGATTGTCATTCGATTTTAGGATGTACTGGTTAGTTTTGTGAGTGTACTGACATGAGCAAGATTTTATTAGCTCAAAATTGCTCCAGAGGTAATTCAATGAGCTGGGCTGTGTAGCACTCTGTGGTCTTATGATGCACCACAATTATTTTAAACACATCATCAAACATGCATGGCAACCAACACCGATTCAGAATAAAACAAAGATACCCCTCACCGTGTCCAAACAGAATAGTTGAATTCCTGAGTGTGTGACACACACAACTCACATACACACACACAGCCTTAAAGCATCCATAATCCACAGGCTGCTTTGAACTGGTGGTGTTGCAAGTTTCTTCCTCTACAGATTTTAAAAAGCAGAAAGGTTATGGGATGTGAAGGTGGAATAGAAGCTAATTGAAACCTGAGTTAGCTCAAAGATGTCTCTCTTTGGCCTCCAGAGACGTGGAGTTATCCATCAGGGTGCTCCAGGGTTATGATGGGATTTTCAGGAAGTGGACGATACTCTGGACTCAGCAGACCTGAGGCCTGTGTCCTTGACAAGTACACTTAATTAAACCTGCAATCAGCTGTTAACTGCTTCCCCTGCCTCATCAATAAAGCAATTGAACCTGCATGCTGGAGAGCCTGTCTACTCATGTTAACTCCTCTTCTCTGAGCTGTATTGTCGGCTCATTTATAACTGAAAAAAGCTAAGCCATGCTAACGTAGGACTGCTCTTAAATAATGGATACATTGCATCCAACTAGCATCATCCTAGATTTCCTGACATTCACAGGGATGATAGCTCAATGGGAGCAACTAACCTTATACCAAACATCTTTAGTGAAGACAAAGAGAAGAAGGAGAAATTAATAATTTTTCTGTAACTTCAGCATCTCAAACAGCACCATAAATTTATCAATACACAGCATAGGTAAGCTACTGATATTTCAGATCTAATCAGAAAAAGGGGCAATGAGTCAGACAGACTATGCAGTAACATATTCAACTAAACAGCCTCTTTTCCTCTGTACTCTGTCCGCTACTTGGTGATGGACAAGGGTAAAGGCAGGTCAACAAGGGAGATGGATTTTGGTCCTTTTGCTAACAAGCAGGGTGATTTTTGCCCTTAAAATCACCTATTGTGGAAACATTTAAAGCATAAATGCTTATGTTATAACTTAGTTGTGAGCTTATTTACAAAGTTAGCTGTCCTAACAAACAACCTGGCTATTATGGCAGACAGTCAATGTTTCCTTGATGAAAAAACAGATAAGTGTCAATACTCATAACTATCCAACTTTATAATTTCACATCTTGGTAAGATTTTCTACAAAAGACAGAAGTTTGAAAATGTTTCATGCTGTCAGTCTGCTGTTGATGTAGGTGTCATTCATCAAAACTCCACAAGAACATGTAATGGTGTAATTATGTAAACAATGATTGGCAGACTAAATAACATCATATTTCTGGAGAACCTTTCGAAAGGGTGTACATTTGCATAAGCAACATGGATTAATGCGACAGCCGAGCAGCTGCTCTCACCAGGAGGCCTGCACGATAACAACTTTCAGTGATTTGGCGTAATCAGTAAAACTTTCTGTTTTGAGGTTAAATTTGTGAGAATATGAGAAGAGGAGGTGGAGGAGAAGAGAAGGTAAACTTAGAAAAGAGTGAAGCTGATTCACACCCACTAGATCAAATAAAGATATTTGATTTGTCTTAATGTGTACCTTGTGAATGGTGAGACAAGACTTTTAAAAATATTACTAACACTTATTGTGACTACTCTTGTTCTTTACACCTGCTTCCCACAATACTTTATATTTCTAAATTGAAAAAAAATCACATGTCTTAATGATAATAATATCAAGTTGAAATTGATAGTTTTGGTAATGGTTGTTGTTGACTGAAGCAGGTTTCATTTTCTATCAATAACAGAGCAAGGACCTCAAGCAGTTCAGACCTTGTAAGGACATTCATTAAAAGTACCATGTAGAACAGAAAGACATCAGAAGAACTCAACAATACAGTTTTTTAGCAGCCCCAGCAAAACTTGCAAGAAATATTCTATGCAACATCCCAAAAAAACATAAGAAAGATTTTACCTTCTTCATGGCTGTTGAGACTGGGAGCTCTTGGATGGTCTTCACTGTTCTTCCAGTTCCTGCAGCCACTGTGGTCTCAAGGTCTCCATGTGGTCCAATTCTCTGGTCATCAAATAAAAGTGCCCCCTTCATTTCAATCTCTGACCTAGTTGGGTTGCCATTTGCCATTTGCAGAGATGAAAAAAAAAAAAGATAAAATAAAATAAAAGGTGATTCACTTTCTGACACCTTTGTGATGGTTAATCTCCGTCTGAGATGTTACATTGTGTTTTTTATGTTTAACACAAGAGTTTAAAGAAGCTCACAGTGACAAACCTTTCTACTTTCCTCTTTATTGCATAGCGTCATACTCTATTATGTGATATCATCATGTCTTTTCATATTTTATTTAACATTAAATCAGTTTTATCACTAAACCAACACGCTAATGGATGTTTCCTGTATGTAACTGCTAAATGTTTATTGTAATTTATAGAAACTTGGTCGATATAAGACTCAAATCTTTAGTAACAACCAACTGAAAAAAGCAATAACCAACCAGCTGGACAGTTTTTCAGCTCCTTTGGGAATTACACAAAGCTCTGCAGTATTTTCTATCAGAAACTTAACACAGCCAGGCCAAAGTTTTTGGGTTAAAGCACAATATAACATAGTATCAACATTAATAAGGCCAAAAGATGCACTCTTTTTATTAATTCATACACATTTTACGCCTAATCATGTATCATAGTCTGTTCCATAAAGTTTCTTGACCAAAAATTTATCTTTTCAAATTTTCCTTTTATTTTCTTTGAATTCTGAACAAAGAGCTGCTCCTTTGCATCCACCCCTTGCAGGAGGTCAGATTTTTTTCTGACTTGAAGACATCTATAAGTGCAGCATTAGAGCAGGCTGTAATTAGATAGTTGTTACAGGCAGTATCCTAGAATGCCTCCTATCTTTGTGTATGTGTGTTCGTAATTCACATAAGACTTTTTGAAAGAGCCTTCAAGTGAAACCTCAACCCTCTAGCCTACACGAGTATTAGACCTGTAAAATGTCTCACACTTTTCTATTTGACAGATTTCTTCCTTTCTTTTGGCATTTCTAATTTGAACCAACTGAAGCAGGTGTCACTCTCCGCCAATCCCGACTCTCAGTCTGGCTTTTCATTACAGGGTCCCGGATTGCACTGAGGTGTGAGATAAATTGTTATGTCTAAAGTCAAATTATATCCCGGTCTTTGCAATTCCATTCACTTATCCAAAAGAGGAGAGGAAAAAACTGCCAAAAAGAAATGTTCCGAGTTGTCGCCTTTGCTAAAAGGTGGATTCACAAAGAGAGAAACTCACCCCAGATTGCCTGCCAATTTTTGGTCTAGACATGAGCGGAGAGTTCTTTCACTGCCATTCATGTAATGCTTGACGGAAAAGGAATGGTTTCAAAATAGAAAAGTCAAGTCCCTCTCAGCAATTATTTGACAACTACAAAGCTGCGACTGAATGGCATGAAACCTGCAGGCTCACGTGGAGTGCCATTGTAATTTTCTTGTTGTGCTATTTAAGCACTTTGGCTAAACACATGCACCCATCTGCACACTTTCATGATATTACATTGGATTTCTTGGAGATCCATTATAGGAACATTTGTCTTTTCATCTAGTAACCCAGATTAGATTTTTTCATGAGCCTGATACTCCTTGTTCTATTTTCAGACATCAGAGGTGGAGCTGTGTTACAGTGATTCAACTGGTCATTTGGAATTTCATTACAGAAACACAAAGGAATAATCTGAGTCCAATATGGTGATGAGTCCAGTAAAAACTTAAAAATAACACTTGAACTGAAAATGAAGTTGACTTTAATATAAACTGATCATATTTGTGGTGATTGCAGATTTCTTTTTTTATACTCCTGTCAGGCCGGTGGCATCAGGAAAACGTACATGGTAGCTGAATTAAATACTGAAAAAGAAAAAAGGATCTCCAGTAGCACATCTTTCAGCACCATGATATTGCTCATTTGACAAATTTGCAGGAAGAAACATCCTATTACAGGTACAATATGCAACATTTAAGCACTAATAACAATATAATTTCCCGTACAGGTCAAATAAGCACTGTGTACTGTATGTACAGGGTTTCTGTCTAGTTTAGATTAGATTAGATTAGATAGAACTTTATTGATCCCTTTGGAGAGTTCCTCAGGGAAATTGTGGTTCCAGCAGC
>JAPZDV010000013.1:20080736-20099672 GCA_029814665.1 Acanthurus lineatus
AAATTAAAGCTACGGTAAGTTTACAAATCGAAAAAATTTGAAAATTAAAGCTATGTGTTATTGCACATCTCCATTGCTATTGCACAATTGACGTAACAGAAACAGTCTCAGCAATCCCCTTCCCCTCTTCTCCCTGTACCCCTCCCCCTCCCACTGAGTGCAGAGTTTATAAAGGTACTATGGAAAATATAAAAGTGTACAGGACTTATACATAAAACCACAGCACAAATATTGTACCAATGACTGAATCAATACTGATTTGAAACAGATCTGATCTGATTTTTTAGCTAAAGTCATGACAGTTTTGAGGAAATGTACTGTAATTGCTGCCAACATGTCACATATGTCAGCCACGTTATATGTGTTTACAATCTCATTCTAGCATTTTAGCATGATAAAATTTGTCAGCTGAGAGTGCAAATAAAGTACAGGTGAGGATGATGGAAGTGTATTTTGTTTAGCAAGCATTTCTTAAGAAGTCAAAGAGTTGGAGAAAGATAAAGTTTGAGCTTTACGTTTTAAGTCAAGTATCCCAATTCCACCCACTTTGTCACTATGCATTCCTCTAACTCATTCATTACATCAGCAAGAAAATCTGCCAGAAAAAAATGATAATCTATATAATTTAGCATTCTGAGGAATTTGATTCATATGGCAGATTCTATGATTAATGGCCAACATGAAGACCCTTTGGCCAGCACTGAAACAATGTTACTGCTGAACTTGGTGCTGGTCGAGGAACCAATGCAGTGTTTGCTGTAGCAACAAATTAAATCAATACAGAGCAGCTACAGTCAACATAAGACAGACAGAAAGAAACAAGTCATGTAGAGAAAGAACATGCTACTGATAAATTTCTTTTACAGCCTTGAATTCTTGCAATGACATGCAAACATGAAAAGAAGTGAAAATGATTAGCAACAAGAAATAGCCTTAAATGGAACATGCACTATGCTTCCTCTTAAAGGCGCTATATGTAACATTTTAGCACCAAGTCATTACAGTATCTATTTTAAAAGGTGTAGTAAGTAATGTGTACTCAACGTGCATGGTGATGTCTACTTTAAAAAGTGTTCTCATACCAAGTGTTAAATCCTAACAGGAATTCAAATTGCAGTATCATGCTAGTACAATAAAATGACTGTACTCTATGTTATAACCTATCAATTATGATTTAGTCAATGTTTTAAAAAGGATTTGATGGCATTTTTCAGCTTTATCATACAAAGTTATTAGAAATAGCAATTGGTAAAATGGTATTGTAATTTAAATGGTGCTTAAATGTTATATATAGCAGCTTTGAGGTGGATCCCTTTCACTGCTGCAGGAAAACCAACTGAACATCACACTGTGCTGTACTATAGCTGATGTTTTAGTTTCACAACTGCATGGGGTGTTTGACTTGTGGTGTCTTTCAGTCATTAAGGCGACTGTCCCTAGGGTGCAAGTGAAGAAAAGCTGACACTAAACTTACTCATATTCCACTAGTTCATGACTCATGATCCACTCACTCTCTCCGCCTTCAGTGAGTAGCAGGGATGAAGAGCCCCCAAAAGGATTTAGTGAATGATGAAGTCATGCCTGGGGGTGGTGCAGGACAGGACAGAGCTTCATCTGTGAGACAGGATGGTCTCTCAGCAGTGGAACGCTTTGTGCTCAGCTAACCCTAAGTTCCACCTCCACACTGTCATCTATTGTCAGGGCCAGAGCAGCCTATTGACAGTGCCATTGATTTCCTGATTAATGGACCTCTCCACCATTGGCATTTACCACTGCCGACATCATTTTAATGTGTGCATGATCAATAGCTCCATCAACACTGAGAATATCCCGCCGTCAAGCTACGGGAGATTTGTCTGGGTACATGTTCCCATCAGACCGATCATGGTGAGGTCCAATAGGGCATACAGCATGGGTGCAACAGAGTGTAGGCGAAAGGTTTGTTTAGGCTTTTGAGTGTTTATTTGTACTTTTACACTTACCCTGGTACACTTCAGCATACCATATGTTCACTAAATACAGGCAGAGAATATGAGAACTTGCTGTAAATTGCTTGTAAATCTTAATGATATTTGTTAAACTGCCTGTTCTTTTTTCAGAGATGAACAAAAAAAAATGCCATTTCAGTTGCAGAACTGCTCTCTTCCCACGAGACCCCCAGCGTAAGATGTATTTAGGCACCTCAGAAAATACTTAGCTTTTACAGTTATTCCTGATATGGCAATAAAACAACATAATTGTGACATAATGTCTGCAAAGTTATGACACTGAAGACTTCTCGTTTTCAGGATAGACAGCAGAACGTCAAATGAGCTTATCAACATTAGTAGTATGTTTACAAGGGTGGAGTAATGAGGAGAAATTATAGTCATAATTTAAAAAATCTGATAGGATTCTGTGGACTAATATTTGGACTTTGAGACTGTCTATCTATATTTTATGGCCTGCAGGAGCAGATTGGGTCATTTATTTAGAGTTTAAAGAGACAACACTAAAACAGACAGAACCAGGGAAGCACATTCTACAATAGGTAATAGCCTCCTTAAGGCAACAGTCAAACTGCCCTTTCCTCCGACCCTCCAAACCTCCTCTCCTGAACTCCAGCTGCACTTATTAAGAAACCATACTGTGGGTGACCACCGCTAACAATCAGCTACCACTGAAGCAATGCAGTGAGAAAAAAGACAACTTCTGCAGTTATGTGTGTGTTTACTTGTTGTTACTTGTTTTATTACTTTTTACAAGGACAGTGCTACGGCATTTCCATTGTGTTTATCGCTCTTTCAGCCTTGGAAAACTCCCTGTGCCATTTGAAATTTCCATCATAAATATTCCAAATGTTCCTGACTTGGTGTGTGAAAAAGTATAAGAAGATACAGGAGATTACTGCACTGACCTTCAGTGCTTGGTAAACTGCTTATGGTTTACTGTGAAGTTATGAGATTTCCTCAGAAGAGCGCAAAGATTATGTTAATATTGTGTGGCATGAATGCTAGCATTGACATAATCGGAATAATAAAGATGGACCTCAAAAGCAAACTATAATGTAGGATGGTAATTTTAAATCAGTTTTGTCATCACAAATAAACAACAATAACTATCTTTTATTAAAGAACTGGCTAATAAAAATAAGTTTGAAATGTCTTAGAAAAGAAGATTACAAGGTGGACACATTATTCACCAGCCAGGCATAAATTTATTACAACACAGAGATGTTCTTCCAATGAGACTGAGTCTACATTCATGCTAGTGAAGATGTACTAAGGCACAATGTTGGATGCCAAAGTCTGTGTGCCAACAAGCTGGTAATGATGATGCCATGATGCTGATGTTGAGCAGGTTTAATGTTTAACATGTTCTCAGTTTTTTTTATGTGTTTGTGAACCACAAAGTACAGCAAAGGCAAATGGAAATGTTGTTTATTTTGCACATATAAACTTAAGTTTCAGATAAATTACTGCAATTAAATTGTTTGACCTGATGATGGATCATTAAGGGATTCCAGGGTCATTACAAATCATCATGAAGGGGGCATCAGTCTATTCTTTAGCTGTGTCCAAAACATGCAGTCACAAGCACAATCATATATTTGTGAATGGTTAATGAGCACTCAGAGCTCTGGCTGCATGAGCGTTATCATGAGTGACATTCACTCTCACAGTAGTTAACACTCTGTGATATTACACTTCAACGCAACCTTCTAATAAAGAATTTTGTTCTAATTCTAAAAATTCTAAACAGTTTGACAGAAAACAGCCCCATTAGGCAACACTGTGACTTTAGGTCACCAAATATACACTGCATGGGATGGCTGGCGAAGACGAGCATAAATGTAAGTTGTTTTTGAACTGCTGCATAATAATTTGGTTCAAGCAGGATAAATAAATGGCCATTTTAACTACTGAAAATAGATTTTGTTAAGAAAAGAAGATCAAGACTTCTCACATCCATCTATCAATTTTTTTCACACTACATATCCAGCTCAGGTCAAATGAACTCAAAATAAATTCTTAACCTGAGTGACATTTTAACCTCCTCCAGATGTGCTGTCTGAAAACACAGCCTTTGCAAATGAATGTTAGCATGAAAAAAATTACCCATATCTGTATTTTTACTAGTCAGACTACCTGTATATTCGCATTTAGATTAATGACTGGACATTTAAAATCACATTTGAACAGAGATCAATCTGTCATTTTTTGTTGATTTATTTACTTATATATTTATGTATTTGCTCATCATAGCCTGATATATCACAAACAACATACTAGCCCCCACTAGCCCATCTCAAACCCAGAGCCAGGCTGCTGGGTTGACAAATGAGCAAGTTAAGCCTTTGAATGAGCAGATGAATGATCCTGATGATTGCACAGGACTCTAATAAAATGGTATGTCTGCCCTAATGCTGTTACTATTTCACTGTTCTGCCAAGTAAGATGCTCTTTGGCTTGTCTCAAATTTGATTTCAAAAGAAACATCTGGATGCTAGTTTAATTTGTTAGAGTCAACAAAAGTTCTGGGTTAGCAGAGTCGCCACACGCATAGTTTTTATAACCCAAATGTAGAAAAGTCAACTGATAGGGAAAAAAGCACAATGTCCTAATGCAGGTTAAAATGCCATTTCCATGGAAACAAAACCATTCAGAGATCTACCTCAGTGCTGAATTTCAGTATGTGGAGTTGTTCTGTTTTGTTCAGAAATATGTAGCTGTGATGGTGTGGGTGGGTGAGATGGAGCACGGTTATTTTTACTATCCTAAGACCTTGTTTGAACTCTAATATTTAAATCTTGTGCAAATTGTATTTTAACAGGTACAAATTAAGCACCTGTAATGTTTGTGTGTCTGGGTGCGCTCAGTGTCTCTGTGTGTGTGCTGTAGTTTGTTTTATAGTTATTGCCCTGTCATAAATTTAAGCACCATCATCCATCAGAATAAAATGTCAAGACGGTTTCCAGGCTGATTCAGATTGTCCTGTGAGTTATATGTGATTAAATTGACAAACCAAAACTGACAGGAAGGCCGGTAATACAACAAATCCACATTTAATTCCCTAATTGTCCCCATGTTATTTGTTTTGTGGTATTTTTACAGGTTGGGTTCGTACTGGATTCCCACACAGCGCATGTTTCAAAGCACAATGTCGCACAGAGATCAGAATCGTTCTGTCAAACTGTTAGGTTTCTCTCAGGCTTTGATTTGTTACAATATGGCTTTTTTTTGCCTCCCATGAGTTTTGATATTATCCCAAATTTCATTTGACTCCAAATATCAGTTGTTAAAGGTATTGAGGAATTTCAGTTTTTGTCAGTTTAAATCCTACTCCTTTTCCGCACTTAATCCCAAGAGTGCTTGTGGTTCTACCCTTTCATATTGATTTTGAGCCGAGCAACTGAAAAAGGTCTTTATTGAGGCAGCCTATGGTGGGAAGCCAACTTGGTTCTCATTCGTAGAAAAGCTTTTGAAGCGCAAAGAGAGGATCCCTTGAAACAGCCGGGGTTGTTGAGCTGTGCGTTCATAGCGGCCTGCGCCGGAGGCCGTTCCTCTAAACAGCTCTCATCTCTGGCTTCTGGAGGGGGGGGGGGGGTTGCTGACGGAAAGCTTCCAGGTGACAACAGTAGGGGAGGGATGGCAGAGAGAGACAGAGAGACCTACAGACTCACCCACTGAGACTTCTCTTTCACCTCTTTATTTGACTATTTATTTTCTCTATCCTGTAAAGGACTGTATCGTTCAGCATGTTAGATATTGCTGAAGCAGACAAAATGTGATCAAACCCTAACTAGACCGTTCCTGCTGTGCATGAACGCAGCGCTGCACAGTGCATGTTGCAGGTGCTAACCACAGCTTTTGTAATTAAGTATTCGAAGTTTCATCCCTTGATCACCAGCTGCAGTGGAGTTTAACACTTCTCGTGACCATTGGTGCGTGTGTGAGTATTTACTATGCATCTGAAACTATTGGCTTACAACTGAGAACCAGAGACCAAACTTCACTTTGGGAAAGAGAAGGAAGTAGCAGGGAGAAAAATATCAGGTGAGTAATGATGCGGAGCTACAACACTGAAATAGATTAATCTTGTTAGAGAGTCCAGTTGCCTGCATGTCACAGTTCAGGTCTTTTATACTGAATATTTGTCTCAGTACCACTTGGCATTAACCCTCAAAGATCTAAACTTCTGCCAGCAGCTAAGAAATTGCTACTGTTAAACAACTTGTGAATCACTCTTTCAATCAACATGCTTTAAAAAGTCAGGAAAACCCGAGTTCCTGCATACTTTTTTTTTTTATTTACATGTCATTTTTGTTTACACTCTAAAGCACAGCAGCAAAGACAAGATAAAAGAGAGAGGCTGAAACAGATTTTAGGGATCATGTCCGACAGCTACAGCTGTAAGAGCAAGCAGCCAATAAGGTCAAAGTTGTTTGCTTCAGATGTGACAGTCAGTGAGGCTGCAGCTCCAGACATGTTCAACCACTAACTGTACTCTCTCCTCAGTACAAGGCTTGCTCATCATGCTTTCCCACCGTTGCAACATCCTGAATCCCACCATGACTGAAAGCACAAGGTGTAATTGTACCATGCAGTATATATAAAATGTTTGGCTCTCTCAGTAGTCTGACAGCTATGTCTCACAGTCTGACCTATTTCTCGTGAGGCTTAGGCACACCTTTTCATTTTGAAGTTTCACACTTCCATGTTGAGGTTTGTGCACTGTGTCTGCTCCATTTTTACATTAGCACTTCACAGCTGTGATCCTGTTTTCTATTTAACTCGAGGAACATAAAGCAATTAGTCGGCAGTCCATGTATGTTATTTTACCGAGTATCCAAACACATAAAATGATCCTTTTTGGACAGTGCCATAATGTTCAAGCAGAAAAAAAGAAACTTCCTGAAAAACAATGCGAAATCAAGGCAGACGTCATTGATGTTTGCTTTTAGTCATGTTTTAATCTTTACTGACATTACATTCTCTTCAATTTTCCACAACAAAAACTCAAAGCATGTTGCACGAAATATGCAGCACCTCCGCCTCCCCTTATGCCCACTACAGTAAAGCCCCTTTCATCAGCCATTTGGGCACAACTAAGCTATTAATTAATAAATATTTGCACCATAAAACTGTGGGATCATTACTTTAAAAGGTGAGACAAGATGCTATAGCAAGTCCAGAGGTGACAGAACCCCCCGCTGACAGATTAGGCTCTGTAATGCTCCACTCTTGAGATATGGCCATGCAAACGTGAGGGTTTTTCATTAAACAAACATTGTGCAATCACTCACAGATTAATCAAAGAGCAGATGACACATCCAAAGATTACCTGCCCTGTCACTGTCTGCAAACACAACAAGCGACCCTCCTCCAGAAGCCCCCTCACTTTACTTATACGTGCAGATGCTTCTGTAAACACTTGCTGTATTAACTATATGGCAGTCACGACTGTACCCAGCTGTCTCCTGCTTATTAAACTGTTGTCTTTTCGGTAAGCTAATAGGACAGATGTTGAAAACTAATCCTACATCTAGAAAGAGTCATTTACATAATGCAAAGGAAAGCATGGGTGGAAGGCAATCTGCTGTCTACCTGTAAGATGCATTTGTTTTGTTGTTTGAAATGACACAGAATTTTTATTCATGCATCCTGTGTTTGCATCCAATGAGTGCTACAGTTTTCTCAGGTGAACCACAAACTCTAACTTACTCCAAGGTGTGGGTGTGAGTGTGAATGTGAATGTTTGTGTTAAACCTGCGATGGACTGCTGACCTGTTCTGATTGTTTCCTTTCGTTTCACCCAGTGCATGCTGGAATAGGAAGACCCTGAAAGGAATAAGTGGGTGTTAAAAATGGATGGGTGCACTATAAATGCAGACAAGCAAACTGGACGGATGTCTGTCTGTACCTCTGTCTGGTTGTCACCTGCACTCTCCAATGCAATGAAACCATAATACTTAATATTCTGAAGTCAGAACTTGTATTACACTAACAAATCACATTAAAAAGCAAAGTAGAGTGAAGGTGCAGTACTTGATTTTAACTCATCATGATACAGATCAGATGATACAGTTGTGTTAGAGTTCACAGAATTCTATCATATCATGTCATAGTATGTAACATATACAGTCATACACAGAGCTCACCCTTTTTATTCTCGCTCAGGTCTCACTCTGGCTGCTTTCCAGCGTACTGTAAATCCTGCTGCTGTCAGTGACTGTCTATAGGAGCTGATCTTTAAGTTGTGAGCATGCGAAGAATGAGGTTGGGAAGGATCCATAGTTTCCATTAAGAGTAATTTCTTGTCCAATCATTTGCTGAGTAAACATGCGATCCTTCCAAGTAGCCCATTATGAACAAAGACAATGCCAAGCTGTGTAAAATCAATTCATCTAAATAGGTGAATGTAAACTCAGTTAGTGTTGCTGGCTATAAAGATGCACAATATAGCTTTTATTATTAAAAAGGCTTGTAGCAGCACTCAGTTTTGTTTCGGTAAACTAAAAAACTAAGGAGACTAGAACAGTGTTGTGTGTCAAAGAGCAGAGCAGTAGTGCGTTTATGTCTTGTCATGTATGAACAAACTTTTTTCTTCATTTTTTTCTTTTGTGGTTCCTTTTTCTGTCTTTGTATTTGATCTCTTTATTAGTACCTGGCAGCCACTTGAACCTTGTGGGGATAAAGAATATAAATTTACTGTTTGTTACCTGAGTGATGTGCTTAAACTTGGTTGTTTGTGGAGTCAATGGAGAATAAGAAATCAACCCTTAAAAGAATTTGAATTAGTCTGAAGTCACACTTTGATCGGAAAATATTGCGATATTAAAACACATTTAAAAATAAACTAAACTCTAAACTCCTCTCCCTGTTTTCCTTTTGTTTGCATGTACAGCTGTAACATATGTATAATATATTAAATTCTGAATTTATAAACTGACTGTTCAGGTTTTGTCCGGCCAGCTCACCCTAAGGGAGCCTGACTCTATTGGACTTGCTTCATAGTTTACAACTCTGCTGGGCTTTCAGAACTCATAGTTTGGGGTCTGGTTGTCAGATAGGCTGCTGGTTTGACCAACACGAAGGAAAACTGTGGCAACTTCAGCACTTCATTATCATCAAAATGGGGATGAGGGGGTGTCTGTTACATCTTTTAGCTTTAGGGGCTTTTTTAAATGTCCTTGACTTGCTTTCTACCGAAATGTTTACTTTAAATGATACAAAAGCAAAACACAAAACACAAACAAAATTTGCTGCCAACTGTAATGAAGTGAGCAATACAGGGACCACTTTTCAAAGCTTTTAAGACTTAATGAAGTAAACGTAGCTGCTGCAGGGTGTGCTTCTTTTTTTTACCAGCTCTGTTTTAATGACCTGAGTATCAGGGCATAAAAGCTGGCGAACAGAAATTCTCACGATGGAATACTGATGAATGTGATGAAAATATAGATAAAAAGTTCTTTAAAGACAAAAAATGATTGTGCACCAAATCCACTGGTGTTAGATTTGAATGTGTAAATGTTTCAATCAAAACAGCAGTGTTTTTGTTTCCTTTGATGTCGTTCTCGCCCTTCCCTGCACCTCTCAGCTGGCACACGGGCACAAAGTTTTGATGCAACTTTCTTCTTAAGCGAGAAATCATTTGATGTTTGGATAATGCTGGTAAATGGTCTCAAGAGCTGTGTTAAGAATCTCCTGTAACAGTTGGCTCTGATTGGTTTAAAACTGATTGAAAAACAAGCAGCGTGCATCAACCTCTTTTGCCTCCTGTTACACGCAAAGCAATTGTGTGTGTGCTTGTTAGACGGATCTCATTTTACTGTGAACTTACCAGTTTTTTTGTCACTTGCAAATGTGCATTTTTAAAAGGCATTTAGTATTATATTTTGATATTAATTTTATACCAGCATTTTAAATCATGATCCTAATGGAACATTGATTCCTTATCTATTAGCAGTATGGAAGCTTTAATCTGTTATGTTTCTATCCTCTAGTTTGTCATATAAGTCTTACTCTTGCAAAAGTAGAAAAAACATTAGTATAAGTCAGTTAATCTGTGAGTAAAAATGCATTTAGAAGCATCACTGGCTGTTAAATCAAGGCTTATGATTGAAAGGTTGCTGTAATAACAACAGAACAAATTTAAAAGGGAGTAATTGTTCTGAATCATTTGTTGTACATAATTATCAAATTATGATTACCTTATTTTTAAAATTAAAAAATGAAACACTTATTATTTCTGAATGAAAATCTGCTTAGCATTCAATTAGTGTATATTTGTGAATGAACACGTGCTGATAGAACTTGTAAAAACTAAGACCTCCTTGTGCAAAGACTGAATACAATGAAATAATGAGCCATTTAATTCAACACAAAATAAACTGTCAATAGACTCAAAGAGTCAATTGACAGTTTATTCACCAAAGAATTCTTAAAATAGATCTTCAATCTCACATCACAGCTGAATTATAAAGCTCTGGTTGCTTTCTACCATTAATGTCATAGCTGATTGGTTGCCAGCTATTTGGCCTAATGGCTGCATGACATGGTTTATGCCCTTTAATTATAGTTAGAATATTGCCTTCCTCTGCTGTTCTGGAGAAAGCCAGGGGTGTGGACGAGCGCTGTCAGCTCTTTCTGCCCTGAGTCTCTCAATTGCAGCTTCATTGGTTGTTAAGTGTAACATATGGAAAGTCTCTCCCTGTACATGCACTTCTCTCAATGGAATTATCAATCTACTTTCAAAAGCTTAAGACAGTTGGCTGCCCATTATAGTTCATAGCAGGGCTATCAGTGGTTTGGTACAACACACATCAGCTCAGATGCTTATAATACAGAGACACAAAGTGGAACAGTTACTTGACAGTGTGTTAAAAAAATCAGTATTGGAGCTCCCTATTAAATACAAGAAGATGATATTCATGAACCATAATATTCTGATTCCAAGCACTGCACGACATCCTTGGTTATTAGTAAATAAAGCTGTTGTGTCTGTTTAATCATTTAGAAAGTTCCAGTGAGACAATAAAAGCCAGATGAATTGGCTGTATTTCCATTTCACAGACATTATCATGCAATTGAACCTTGGCGGCGACAAGAGGGAGAGCAAGATGTGACACTCCCAGTGCCCAGCGCACCTGCAAAATGAGGCCTTGTACGTATTCAAGGTTGACTCTCCTCCTTGGGGACCATTAGTAACAACCTTTCAGAAGTACTGATTGGAAGGAGAGGCGCTCTGCATATCAACAGGAAGTAGCATCCCCAGAGGTTGGCAGTCTAGTCGCAAAGGTGTAAAGAGGAGCTGACAAAGGGACGTGGTGCGAAATGAATGAGAGCAAAAGGGAACGACACATAAAGGGAAAGGGAAAGGGGGGGGGGGGGGTGAAGGCAGCCATATAGAAGTGGTAATTAAGATGCATTTAAGATGGAATAAGTGTATCAGGCGATGGGGGTAGTAAAGTGCAATAAGTTAATCAAGGCTTTTAGCAAACAGAATAATGTATTTGTGAATCTCTTGGACTAAAATGATTCTGTCTGCAGTTTTTAAATAAAATGTGTATTTTAAAAACTGAACATAATGGTTTAAGTATACTAAATGCTTTAATAGGCAAAGTTTTACAATGAATTGATTGTGTTATCAATAAAATGTATTTGGCGCACAGCGTGGGAAGAATTTAAAGGTTTATGATATTTGCAGCCATTCTGCACTAGGATATCTTCCTCCCCCAACACATCTGTATGCATAATTTTAATGAAGAGACCCTGATATTTCTTTATATCGCTCCGGCAACATGAGCTGTTTGATCACTGCGCTCCCTGCCTTTCTCCCCTGATATAATGCAGCACCTCAGACAACTCTGTGCCATGTTTTTTAAAGTTCAGATAACACGCTATTAGATATCACAAGATATGTTCGGCTGAAGCATTGGAATGAGGAAAAGCAAAGAGCTGCGACACAGCCTTCAGTTCAACAGTCAGAGGAGAAAAAAAAGAAAAAAACTGGAGAGATGTAACCTAATGAAGACATCCACAGCCAGAGACTGACACCGCTGCACCGTGTCACAGCAAAAGGGTGAAATATCACCTCAGCAGGAGAAAAGTGAATCAAACAACACACACTGCAAACCTTTAGAAGAAAGAGTCTGGAGTGTTTTGGTTCATCTATCAACACCATCTCTCTCTTCAAGGCAGAGCAGGCAGGAAAACCATCAGTCACATTTTTAAACAATAGTCTCTCTGTCTTTGTCATCTGGTGCCGGCAGAAATGACTTTACTTCAAATGTCTGGAGAGAAATCTGTGGAGAGTGCTGGATTTTGGGGTCAATCTCAGAAAAAATGGCTGGACAGGCTGTCTTGGAGGCTTTGCATCAGGAAAGTGGTCCCTTGTTCCGCCTGCTAGGATGTTAAATTCTGAGAAACTGAGGCAAATGTAACAGCCAGCATAAAGAGAACATCAACATATTGATGGTGCAGTGGCTTGCTAGAAGGCATTGAATCGAGGAGTGTGAAGACTTCT
Source organism: Acanthurus lineatus (assembly GCA_029814665.1). Taxonomy (NCBI): domain Eukaryota; kingdom Metazoa; phylum Chordata; class Actinopteri; order Acanthuriformes; family Acanthuridae; genus Acanthurus; species Acanthurus lineatus. The sequence goes on from JAPZDV010000013.1 coordinate 20,093,244, forward strand.
AGGTGAAAAGAGCCTTCTATAAAAGTGTCATGAGTCATCAAGGTTATCTCACCGCTTTCTCTCTGTGCAGTACTTCAACTCTTTTAAGGCGTACTTAAAGAATAGTCTGCTACCCCCACATAGAGCCACCAACTTTCAATTGACACAGAAAATGTGGTAAAAGTAACCTGTCTTCCTAAGGAGTATAAACCTGTTTTGCATTTACCCTTTCTGGGTAAACACTGGTGGAATATACTAATGCATGCAGCAGAACCTGTGATAGACTGTCTTTATACAGCCCTCTGAAATTTGTCAATTTATATCAAATTATGCAAATCCTGAATGTTTTCCAAAACACAACAGAACCATAAACAAAATGAAAAAAAGACAAACTTGGAGAGAAAAACTAAGTTTGAAAAAGCAGAGCCACTATTTGAGTAGTACAGAGTTTGCCATCCAAACTTGTACATAAAGTTCCTGGAACAGACAACAACAACTGGCTGTAAGCCTTGGTACTTAATGCTAATATTTACACAGTGTGTTACTCTAAAATATGCCGGCAAGGAGTGTGTGAGCGACAAGGGTCATCTGTTCTTTTGGCTCTTAAGACTTTCAGAATAAAGGCTACATTAAAAAATATTTCAACCACGTCACAGTTTGCATTTGGTTTTCATAGAGAACCTATAACATGCTGTCGTAGATCAAACTCCAACTGCTGATAAAAACATATTGAGCAAATTTATCAGATTTTGAAAGGTGGTTGAGAGCCCCTGAAAAAGTAGCAGTCTTTTTGACCTTTTCCCAAGGTCAAAAAGGAAAGTTCATGCTCATGCAATAAATTAAAAGTATTAGCTAGGTGTCACAATGGAGATCTCAGAGGTCACAAGTTGATTAGCAAAGGAAAGCGATGAGAATATATTTCTGTCAACAAGATTATGTTGGTTTTTTTTCAGACTCTGCTCCACATTTCGCTCTCATTTGTCTTATGAATTACTGGATAATTTCATCTCCTCAGGCCTCTAAAAACTCAAAATAATTGTAAATCAATCTTGGAAGGAAAAAATGACTCTGGCTAATTGTTCACAACGGAGACGTGCAGTCTAAAACCAGGGGCTGCAAATGGACATTGGTTTTATTTAAAAGGGATTAAGCTATATTTTATGTTTTTTATTTTATTATAACAAATGTTAAATATAAATAAAATTAACTTTGTTGGTAGATGCAGCATATCATCCAATGAATCGCTAATTGTAATAAACCTTTTACCTTTTACTGATCATAACCACTGTTTTGTTTTAAAAAAAGGCCATTTTTTCCATTTAAACACATGATGATAAATCTTTAGCATATTGATTCATACTTGGTTCACGTTTTTCCATCAGATTGCTTTTGCTCTCTTTGCTCTCTTTGCTTGTAGGAGACACAATTTTAATCCTGCATGGTTACTCTTCTCATCATAAACTTGGATGATTACCCAGGATGCACATCTTTGGCAAATAAGGGATTTACAGTTTTGTTATCTGGCTATAAAACTCATGAATCTCCTAAGAACTTTTGAACACAACTCATTCTAAGAAGTGTCTGTTCAAGCTTTACTGAAGTATAACATAACTTGTAAGAATTTTTTAGTGTGTATGTTTTTGGTTTCTTATCTTATTTTATTTTATGTGTTTGATACCATGAATTTTCCTTCACCACAGTTCAGTCATCGCTTTACCCTGGCACTTCCCAGGTGCTCTAGGAATGCTAAGCTTGTTCAGGTGAATGAGACAGAGCACAAACTACAGTAACTTATCTGTATAAAAACAATTTCAGGTTAAACATTTGCTTTGTTATTATATTATTAACATTTAAAAAATATTAAAACTTAACAAATGTTCTAAGTATGCTAACACACACTCTGCTATTCATGCCTTTTAAAGACAATCTGAAACATGTCTTGTTGAGACTAGGGAGAGTGCAGCATGACGGCAAGCAGCCTGCAAGGACAAAGAGCTACAAAAAAAATCCTAAGACAAGATTCCAGATTCAGATCACAAACATGGTAAGTATGAATATTTTGAAACTGTATATAATGTGTTTATTTTTTAACATATGCTCATACAGTATAGTAAAAATCATTTCTTGTTAAATTTTAATACTGGGATATTTTAATCAGTCTTCCATGTGATCACTGCATAACTAATCCCTACTTCCTATTCTAAGGTTTCCTGTATGAAACCTTGAAGCAGCTAAGGTCGCAAATCCTTCACAGGCACCAAGTTAAAAAGACACCCTCTGCTCCACCTCGGCCCCACTGGACAATGCGAGGGGGCGGCTGACAGCCCAGAATTAATTGACATGCCTCCGAGAGGTTGTTCTCTAATAACATATTGATCCACCCGGCCTGATATGCAAAGCATCTGCCAGCGAGTGTCGCTGGCGTGGTGAGACAAATGCCCTCAGAATAACTTCGACCAAGCTGTGTTGATTAAAGGAGGTATTAGCGCCCATGATCACATAGAAGCAGCATGTCAGGTCTTCCACATTGAACCCTGTCAGAACCTCAGTGCTTGTGGAATATGTTATCTTCTAATGAGAACTAAGAGCTATGAGACATTTACATTAAATATTTATAGCAATTCAATGAAGATTACAGTTTTTTGTTTTGATTTTGTGTCACAAAATGTTTGCTGAAAATTCTTTTTATATCCTTGGGCTACAGCGGACAAGATTTTTTAATATGAAAACACAAACATCTTAGCACCTTAATTCATATGGTAAAAAAATACTTCACTTTGTGTAGAACTAATGTAGAGGGGTACAATACCCCTGCAGTGTGAAAGTTATTATGTTTGAAGGACAAGCTTGAGACACTCTTAGTAAGAAAGATTGGAAAGATTGGATTGGCTGTGTGTGTACTCTCCTAGCTAACAACACACACAGAAAACTCTGCGAAGCACTAGTGATGTGATTTAACTCATTAGAAATTATATCACAAATGTTTTTTGTTGAAAGTGCACAGAACTATCCTTTGAATTGGGCCAGTATGATTAAAAATATAAAATCTTACAATTCAAATAAGTTTGCAGGATTCAAATAACTGTTCAGAATGACTTGAATATAAACTATGTGTCTGGGTTTCTTTGTGTTTGTTGTCTTCTTTGTGCTGTAGTCCAGTATTCCTAAGAGAAGGCTGCAAAGGAAGAAAAGCTGACATACTGTAAGTGGTCCATGAAAACTGGTATTGACAGGGACATTCCTTACCAGTGCAAAGTCCCCTGAAAAGGTCAGACAAGACACTCTACTTTAAACGAGACCAAGGTCGCTGTGGGTGAGGACTCCCTAGGCGGAGAGATTGTTTTGGTAAACCTGCCAGCCGTGGAGCGCTCTACTTAACCTCCTCCAAACACAAAGTTGCAGGATTTTGAAGCAATTTCAAACTACAGTCATGTGCAAATAAGCCAGTACTTGACAGTAAACAAGGAGATTTATAAAGACTGAATTCTGCACATATATGAAATTTTTGTTTAACTAATTACAAGCATCAGATACTTCACAGACTGGGAGAACAATGTGAAGAAAGTACAGGGAAGTTCTTAAAAATATACCTGGGGAGGATGCTCGGTGGGTCAAAATGTTACACTACATTAGCATTTTAGGGGCCAAAAGTCTCCATGCTTTGTGAAGCAGCTGTTTTCTATGCTTGGAGGGCAAAAGGCAGAAGATTTAGAGCATGTTTTAATTTAATGTCAAATTAATTACATTAGACAGACAAAAAGTGAAAAGTGTATTGTGAATTTTCTGGGCTGCCACTTAAAAAGTAACCTTAGCAGAGCTGAGCAACAATCAGATGTAATAAACAAGACCAGCTGTCTAACGCACAACGCAGTATTTCAACTTAAACCAACTCTGCGGTGTTAAAAGTGACGTTGCTCTGTTCCACCACAAATATCCTCAAGTTAACTGCACCGCTGCTCTGAGGCTGCTCTGCTGCACAGGTAATGTAAACACACAGCAGAGCACTCTGCCTCCACCTCCTTTTCTTTTTCTTATGCAGGCAGGTGAACTATTAGATGTTCTTAAAATTAAATGATTCATTTCTTAATGTAGTCAGCTTTAAAAAAATATTTCAATAAAAGCTTTAAAATTCTGTATAAACACAGTCTATCTATAACAGTTTATATTATTACACTAGCCATCAAAATCTGAATTGTATCATATTGCGAGGTGCTCAGAGATTTGTCTCCTACTTGGGAGCCAGGCCTCGCATGCCAAATTACTACAGAACTTTACCATTAACATATAATAGATCATGAGCATTAAATATGCAGTAACTAAAGATAAATGGAATTAAGTGAAAAATGTAAATTTATGAACTTTAATAGAAGATCCCTGCCTTCCCATATGGAATAACAGAATGGGGGAAAAAAACACAACATTATAGATCAATGCGTTTGCTTGTGCGGTGTTTCATCTGCCAACAAAGTCATTTGTGCACCGTGGATGGACTGCCCAGGACAAAATAATCAAAACATCCATTTTTCCAGTCAACAGTTTTCACAGATTTATCCATCTTTATGATCAAAGTTGAAGGGAAGCGATTTGTCCATCAAGCTTTTGCTAACTACACTAAATTACCCATAATTCAAATGGTCATGTTTCAAGTTCTTGGTTTCTATGGCTATGATGACAGGAAAGAGCAAGCAGCCAATCTGCTGTTCCTGGCTGAGACACAAAGCCCACTAATTAAAAGTCTGTCCAGTCTGGAGTCCACCCTTTGCAGACAACTCTTATTGGATAGGAGAGCACAGCCCTCTGTTTTGCATTTTGATGTCTTCATCATTGTAATTGCTGGTTAACTCGCCCTGCATTATTGATGAGCCCATTCGGTAAAAACAAACCAAACAATATGCATGCTAAACAAATGCCCTCCAGTGCACGATGTTCACACAGGCCTTCACAGTCTAATCATTTTCACTTGTAGTGTCTCAGAGTTATGCACACAAGCAGTTGCCTTTGGGTGTTCCACAGTTTCTGACTGGAAAAATGCCTAAAGGAGGGTACAGGGAGGCAATTATACATTGTGTCTACAACTGTGTGTTTTTACTCCTTTATATGGCACATTCAAAATGGCACATGCTGTACATAATGCCTTTACTTACGAAGTGAATACATCTGAATGCAGCGCGTCTGTGTTCTCAGCATTTGCTTGCAGTGCAGTGAGTTTCGAAGCCCAACTTTGGTTACTGCCCAGGGTAACTGATTCACTCTGCTTAGGTGTATGCTGCAAGAACACTGTAACTTTTTGATCACAAAGCAATTCAAGTCTCAGAAAGCAAAGTTTTTTGTTTTATGAATTACTTACTTCTCTCACGAATGATTAATTAGGAAGTGGGAACGCACAGCAATAGCAGGTTTATTACAAGTGTGTGATTGACATTAGAAAACCATGATGAGTGTCAGCAGCACTGCAATTAGTCAGTTTCCTGCTGAAAAAAAGTGCATGTGAGTGAACAAACAAACAGGCTGATATGTCAGGATGATACCGTCAGAGATATTAGCCAGTCAGTCAGTCAGTTGGTGTCAGGATGGTTATTTCACTGCCTACAGCTACAGCAGGTTTTTTCTTTTTTTTTTTTTTTGATAAATCAATCTTTCATCTAAAGGTCTAATGTACCCAAAAGTCATCCTGCCACTTAATAAGGTAGCAGGTAGGTCACTGAGCCTTAATGAGCTGCTAACCTTAAAGTTAACTCATTAGTCTGAGTTTCAAAACAGAGATTTTAGTGTGATGGTCTAAATATTTCAGAGGCCTTCTCACCCTGACAAGAACAACATTCTGGGGGGATAAACTTAACACATGATAAATACAAATACCGAATTGAACCACAACTGCTGCACAGACAGCAAATTGCCTGTTTGTGTAAGCCTTGCAATGGATTCAAGACCCTGGTGTAAGTTACTTGTCATGCATTATGTTGGGCTCGTCTGCCAAGTCAAATTTTATTAGTCATAAGAAAGTGACAGCACGGCTCAGGAAACTGCATGAGAAGCTCTTACTTATGCGGAACAGTGGATTAGAGCTGATTGATAATTGTTTATGCCCTTGGCAGTGGTGAATATGTGTATTTCAGGAAAAGTCACCAAAGCCAGGGCTACAAAGAGAAGGAGGAGTGCCACTAGCGTGCAGAAGTGGGTGGTAAGTTTAGAGACGCAGCCTGTTTGGTAAACACACTGTGCCACCTCCTCCCATTCTCTGTTCTGCAGTCAGATCAAGCATGGGCTGAAATGTGATAGCACTGACATGCAGAAGGTTTGGTTATTTCAAACACAATGACACGGCAATTGTGTTTTTTTTTTTTTTTAAACTAGAGAGAATATATAATATAATATTTGTTAATATTAATCAAAATGAAAAATAAAGATCCAATCTTTTTTTTTATTATTTGTTTTGTATAATGTGAGAAA
>JAPZDV010000013.1:20100926-20130186 GCA_029814665.1 Acanthurus lineatus
TTAGATATCTTTGAAGGAAAACCACGCTAAAAGCTGTCATATCTGATGATTATTTTTTCACAATTAACATAATGGTCTCATTTCAGAGTTATGACAGGTTTGTGAAACAGATAAGGCTGTTGGAACTTTACTACTCATTCACTCAGGGGGAAAATGCTTATTAGAAAAAGTGACATCAAAGAATGCTTTTGTTATAAAGCAATGAAATAGCTCTGAGAAACATGTTTTTATACTTGTGTTCATTTATCATTTGGGTGTATACAAGGTTATTCTTGTGTACTTCTTATGTTTTTTTGAATCCTTACAGCATACAAGGGGTAAAATGTGTCTGTTACAACGTGATGTTGTCTTATATGACATTTTCTCAGTATCTACAGACAGACCCACTTCATTGATAATTATTGGCAGACTGTTTCATGCTAATCTTTGTCTATTTTGGCTCCGCAGAACTAAGTAGGTGAACGTAATGAACACGTACTAGATCTAAATGTAATGGGGGGATTCTCCAGCCTCTGTCTCTCATTTATGTTTATCATTCAGATGGCAGTAATACTTCATGCACTCGGCAAACAGGGCTAATCTGACTAGCATACTACAGCTGACCTTGGGGACCAAAATATCTGTTCTGTAGATGCAAGGCAGCAGTTATAAAAAAGCTGTTTTGACAGTAACTGTTTGGGTCACAAGGGTTAGGGTTAGTCCACTAGACCAAGGAATTCACAAGTACAATAAATCCTGCTCCAAACAGTTTGCTATAACTACGTGTAATGTGCTGTTAAACCCTTTAACTTTTTTATTTTCATTTCTAAGTAGATAAGGGTACAACGACGGGTCAATGCACAATGTAACCACTTCACAGCTATGACCAAGGCCAAAGCAGATATTCACTATGACAACTGATTTTCCTGTTCCTATATATTTTTTTTATTCTTCACCTACCACACTGAATACAGACTGTATCCTGAGGCTTATTTACCAAAAATAGATAATATGTTATTCATACTATCTATCTATAATACAACCACAACTGCAAAATGGAACTGGACACTGGAGCAAACTGGGGCACTTTGTTGCACTTCCTTGTTCAGAAGTAATGAAACTGATAATTTTCTTTACCTTTTTTTGTTTTTTAGTGACTATGGCTATGTCTGCTCACAGTAAACACATTTCATTTTATTGTCAATATACAGTATACCCATCTTTACATTATGGCACATATTTACAAGAGTTGAGGCTTTACTGACATCTGCTGGAGTTTAACAAAGCAACCCTACAGAAAGTTCAGATGCCAAGTCCCTGTCAGAGGGTCCAATGATGCGATGAAACTGTGGAGAATGTTCTGAAATTAAAGAACTTATATACCATCCATACAAAGAGCCTCACAGTCTCTTCATTTGATCTGCTGGTAGGAAACTGAAGTATAAATTTTCTGTATGGCAGGGATGCATTAGCAATCAAACTATGTCTTTTCTTTTTTAATTTCAATGTATTCATGCCAACAAAACCTCAAACAAAGCATTTTGCTGTCTGCACACAAGGAAAGACATTGTTTTGCTGTATACGCTGGATGATTCATTATAATTCAGTCTGCATAACAACATATCCACATCACCAATTCTGGCATATTTATCGCCTCTCTGCTGTTTCACAGAGGAGGTTAAACGATGAGTAACTTTTGAGACAACGGATGTAGAACACATTCAATAACACATTTAAGGGTTCACCAAGGTCATGTTTCAACCTTCAGCTTTCCACTTCCAAATTTAACTCTTTATTTACGAAATACATTTTAAAAAGAAGTAAAATTGTTAATATTTTTCTCTGTCGCATTGTATTATTTTTCTCAGTTTCTTGGAAATTACAACTGAAATATTTCCAAGATTATACAATACATTTTAATATTTAATATTCCACCCTTCTTTTTCAAAACTCCATTCCACTGATGTTGTAAAACTTCTGGGTAGTGTGTCGTACACAGACTGATATCAGTTATTGATAAATGACAACCTCCTGTGGTGAAGAAACTTTATCTGCTCTTCTATCAATAGCATGGTCCAAGACCAACCTCAAAGGTCACGAGTTGACTCCAAACGTCTTCACCCCTGAAGGCCTGAGTTGTAGCTTTAGACAAGGCCTCCAGGAAACTGTATACTGAGCCCACACACTGATCAATGCCTTTTCAGCTTGCCCCCACCCAGCGCAAAACCACATGTGGGCGTCTAACTGCCTGCCCCGAATCCATATCTCTCTGTTTCTGTATTTACAGCAAATGAAACATTCAGACGAAAAGATGGCTGACATCGATTGGCTTGTGGGTACACTATTTTGAGTGGCATTTCATAAATGGAGCCACCTCATGAAATAGTAATGAGCCGATGGCGATTACCATTCATCTTTAATATGGCATGATTGACTAGATATTTAAATTTCACTTGGCCTAGGTTAAATATTGAAGAAAAGCATATGAAAGTCTCACAAACAACACATAAACTATTGGAGGATTTGCCTTTTATGCTGTTTATTGGTCAATGAAAACAATGCCATAAACTGACTCGAGCCTTCCTGCTGATGGATCGTTGTAAAAAGAAATTTGAAGTAATGAACTGAGGTCAGTTTTCTTCGCGAGCTGCTGTGTCTCCTGTTGGTACTTGACGTGGAAAACACAAACAACCCGCTGCTCAGAGGGGTTAGTCCTCCCTTCCTTTTTTAGTTCGCACATAAATATCTGGGCATGAATAGATTTATGAAATAAGAGCAGAAATATTTACTTTTCTTTGGAAAACAGGATTGTGGATACTTTGGTTATAGCTCAACTGTGTTTATACTGCTTTGCCTAAAGTGCACATGTTGCTTTAAAAAAATCAAGGACACAGTGCAGGTAGTACATGCTTAGTATTCCAGCCCTGCGTGCAGAGAGAGATTGCACCTGTACAAGCTGTTGGGTGATGTCTGTGTCACTTGGATGACCAGTATCTGTAGCCAAGCATTTCCTTGAGGTATGGAATTGGTTGTCTCTAGAAAATCTGATTAGTCACCGCTGACAATGCAGCGACAAGGAAATTACTTTCTTGTGCATATCATTAAAGAAAAATCGATATGACGAATGTGGTGGGAGCCTGGGCTATTTATTGTGGCTGAAGTGAGGGCGAGGCAGGCTCTCTTTGCATTGGCCTCCTGTTATTGCATTTAATTTGTTCTCAAGAGGGAAAACAAAAAAAAATACCACATGGTTCAGAGAGGGCTTAAAGGTCCATCCTGTGTCTTCCTCCCCTAACCATATGACTGTAAACGCCACCAACTTATTCCAACCTGTGATTTAATTACCTTAAAATAAATTGGCTCATGAGGAAATGCAAGTGGTACTTCAAGGTGAGACCTCCTCACACTTGTCTCCTTAATGCTCTCATTATCTGCAGGGATTTGAATTCAAGGCTTGTAGCGCAATGCTGCAAGACAGACTAACAAGAAATTGAACAAACCACTCACCCCTGCTTATGTGGTGCTTCAAAAATTGCACGGGTCAAGTAATTGAGTAATCTTCTCCTTTGCAAGTGAAAGGTTTTTTGTTGCGGATGAGGGCACATCAAGACTAACAGAATCGAAAAGGAGATATTGATACTCAGTAGAAATCTCTGAGGTAAATGTGTGCTTAAATACTGCCACACATTGCATTTTGAACCAGGGCTAAAAACTGCAGTATCTGTCAGTTCCTTTGCTATAAGTTTGTACCTGTTGTTTGTGTTTGTTGCCTTCCACAACATACTGGGACTGTACTTCCCATGTTTCTGTTTAAATGTAAATTCAGGCTGGTCCCATCCCTGTTCACAAGATCACTGAACATAAATAGTTTGATGCATATGGTGTGGAAAACAAACACTCTGATCTTCTCAGTCAGTGGAGTTCTTGCCATGCTGCATCTCAGACAGTCATCCCACAATGCTTTCCAAACAGGCTGTTCTTTATTCCCCCTGCACACGCAGGGCTACAGGCACACATGCGCCAATGCCACGTCATTCAGCTGATACACTGCTGTTTCCTGTCAACATGTTTTTATCCACAATATTAAGACTTATTTATGTGCATTTAAATATGACATTATTACTTGATCTGACCACAATAAGCCTTTATTAGGGAAGATATTTTGACTAGTGACTGCCATCATATAGATCTATTAAAGTTGTTTTTACGTGTGGAATTTAAGATTCAAGATCATTAAAAGATCATTTTACAGCACATGGTTGTAGAATTAAATACAGCTGTGGTTCCCTTTGGCTTCTACTTAACCTCAAATTTACATGAATGTATAAATAATTAATAAGTTCATGAAAATAAAATATTACTTTTTAAATGGAAGTATTAAGGATAGGTTCAGAAGTCTCTCAACTTGAGGATCAAAGTTGTCCTTTAGTCTGGTGGTTTGGGGAATGGAAACGTCTTTATTTCTTTCCAGACAGCAGCAGGGTGAAAAAGATGTGGTGAGGGTGGGTTTTGTCTTTTAATATCCTTTGGGCTCTGTGCAGAGACCTCACCTTAACGATACCACTGATGCTCAGTAAATGGGTTCTAATGATGACCTCTGTGGTTTTAATCACCTGCTGCAGAGCCTTCCTGTCCTTGGTGATGCACATCCCATGCTAGTTTGTGATGTTTCCAGTCAGAATGCTTTCTATTTCTTCTCTAAAAAATAGTGAAAAAAATACAACTTTGCACAGAAACTTTGCTCTCTTAAGTTTTTTGAAGAAACAAAAGATGTTTCTGGGCTTTTTTTTTTTTTACCAAAGTGGAAATGTTTGATATCCATGTCAAGTTCTCTGTGATGTTGATTCAAAAGAATCTAAAACTGTTCACCTGCTCCACCTCAGCTTCACTGACGCAGACAACAGTGTCTTTGTCTACTTTTTTTCTAAAATCAACAATCAGCTCTGTGGTTTAGCACCAGTTGAGCAGTAGGTTGTGTAATATTATATAATATTGCCAATGATAGTGGTGTTATCCACATATGTAACAGTGGAGTTCTCTCTGTGCTGGGATTTAAGTTTCCAAGTGTGAGATTGTTCTTGTATTTTATTCTTAACAATTTTATAAAGTCTTCGATACCCAACAAAAACTCAGCAGACACTCTGCTTTTATCAACACTGAGGGTGAGACTGCAACTTCAGAATGTGAAGGCTGACTGTGAACAGCTTCCAGTGGCTTCACTTTACCAGAGTGACAAAGCATTAATGTGGTATCCGTGTGGTACATATGAATCCCTTTTATTCATTGGTTTATGGTTTGTTATTGTGCAGAGCATCTTTTATTTTGACATTTTCAAGAGTACGAGGCTCACGAAATCGGTTGGTTTTAACTTACATTATCAAATTCTAGAGTCTCACATAATCTATTCTAATTCTTAGTGATTCACCTATTGTTGAGCAATAATATTTTAAAGGTGTTTTTAATTGAGGTGTAAAACACAGCAGGAATAGCTGTAAAATTGACTAAATTCTTTTATTATTTGATTCTGCGGAGAAGATTGCCTGTGTGAAATACAGAGGGCTTGTACGTCATCTTGCAGGATTACGATGATATCATAGACAAGGCAGGGAAACTCTGTCAGAAAGACGACTGACTATAAAAGAGAGTATGTTCTTGGAAAAGGGAAGAGTTCATCCTAAAGATTAATTGGTTTGAGAGAAAGGCACCATGTTTCTGAGTTCAAGGTGTGACATTTAGAGCCAACAAGGGAGTGAACTTCATTATTAAGATTTATGAAAATGAATCAGGTAGAAAATTCCATTCTCCCGTCCTATTATCAATTCTGTATTAAAAAGCAAATTGAATTAAGTGGTGTATTATTCTCTCTAATTATGAGGTCTATATTAGGTCTTTTAAAAAAGTGACTGATGCTGAATAAAAGAGATGCGGCACACAAAGCTCTGTAATCTGACCAAATGGAAAATGAATCAGCTTTGTACTGGTAACTCTGTAATGTTTGAATAATACCAAATATTTGAAGAGGGCAGCTTAAAATATGGAGTTTTCTTTCTCAACAGAGTCTTTTTTGGTTTTGTAAAGTCAGGTTTGGCCATTGGGACACAAGTGAGATGAGGAGTTATTGAACCATTATTGACTGCACAGCAGAAAGTGTAGCGATTTATAGATATATATTGTCCTTTTCCAAGATAAGCAACCAATAAGTACCATGATGGCCATAATCTACATTTGTGTGTTTGTTAATATGACTGTTTATCATTTGCTCACTTTAGATAATAACACTTCAGCAATGGGCCAATGAAGAAGAAGCTGAGAAATCTTCCTATTTTATCTCTCTCTCAAGCTCCACTAGAATGTGTACAAGTGCACATGGAAGTGTATTCATACTAGGTGCAAAAGCAGTTAAGTAAAGTGTATTAAATGACATTAAATGGAGAGGCTTTATACAGCTTAAACTGTTCTGATTTTGATTCAAGCTGTATAACGTCTCTTGGTTCAATGTAATAAATTTTATCTGCTGATCAGCTGATGATGTTGACTTGCCAAGACACAGTAAAGTGACAGCAAAAGGAGAAAAAGAAAACCACTTGCCATGAACTGAAACAATGTAATTGTGGAAATATTCCAAACACTGCCTTTGCAGTACAGTAGCATGCAAAAGTTTGTTGGCACATTAATAATTCAGTATGTTTCCTGTTACATTTTTCAGTATTTTCCTCATTAAGAGTGCAAACTCTTAAACAAAATCATTGGTTGGTTTCACAGCATCAACATAAAAGCTACAGGAAAGAAATGTACATATATATACAGTCACTGTACCAGCATTGTTACTTTTTTCTGTAGTGTGAGCCTAAAAAATGCAGGGTTGTGAAGTCTGGGAATGTTGATGGGGGCATCATGGAATATCAGCCATTGTAAAGGAGTCATATTCCTGTTACATGCTAACATTTTTGGTGACTCCTGTGAGTCGAAGGACTTCTGTTGGATTCCTGCAAAATGGGGGTTGGTTTTATTGATCATTATGTTACTGGAATAAATAAAAACAGACAGGAAGAGAATCATCTAAACTAACCCTTACAATCCAGACTGAAACCCCTAACCATATAACAAAAGATGTGAATACATGCACACAAAGACACACACACACATATATACACTCCCACTTATTATTGTATCAACTGCAAAAGCTACCTCACATAACTAGTAAGGTTGTCAGCATCACACAGTACACTGATCTAAATTCAACAGAAGATCTGGCATCCAGCATCCCCATTGGTATTTAACATAAGGCTGTAACTGTCCAGAGATCAGTGGGCAAGCTTGACTCTGTCATGCATTAAGTCATTCACAAAGCTGTTCAGCCACCTGTTGACATTATTTTATCAAGTCTGACATTAGTTAAAAAAGCTATGAAATCATGTTTTGGATCGATTTGTTTTCAGATGTCCTTGGACAGAGGAGGTGCAGGGCATGTTGACATACCAGGTTTTTCATACCAAATCACAGACAGATTGTGCTCCTTAGAAAATATCAATAGCAAGTATGAACTGTCATTATTATATTGGCCTTAAAATACCACTTGCGGTCGATCCCTAGAACAGAACATCCTGTGAACACGAATAAAGCTGCAACCTCCAGGTCTGAAACATAACAAAGGCAAAGGACCAGGAGCTGCCATATCTTGAACTGCCACTTAAGAATATCTCCAAAGAGAAACCTTAGACCTCATGTTAACATGCTCAACTTGTTCAAATATGGTCACTTCTCACTCCAAAAACTAAGGTGACAATGACCATAATGTCGGCAGCCTTCAAACCATTGAATGACAAAGTGCATCTGTTCACTATTTACTGTACAGTCTATGCATGGGACCATGGGAACTTAAGCTTCTGTTGTAAAAACAGCTGACAATAAATTTAACAAGTTTGCAAATTGGAGTCATTGTGGCCACTATTAAAAAAATAATAATAAAAAAAACCATTTCTTTTTAAAGAGTAAAGATTGGCCTAAAAATTTACTGAGATTCTCTTGTTAAAAAATACAATGACTTTACAAACTCACATACACACATACACAAACACAAATTTAAGTGTTGTTCTGTGTGTGTGCATACACACACACACACACACACACACACACACACACACAGAACAATACACATAATGCCTGTTTGACCTTTATTTTGTGGTGTTACTTTACCTTTTGAAAATATTATAATTTTGACACATATGCAGCGAGATTGGTGGCGATGGCAAGCAAACCAGGTAGGATTATTTCCTGGAGTTGGAGTGTGAATGATAACATTTTAGAATGTCAAAACCCAAGGCAAGCATCATTTTCTGTCAGACCCTTTTTAGTGCAGGAAGCCAAATTTCACTTGGATTCATTTTGGGCCATATTTGCCTTAATATGCCATCTGTGCTTGTTTAGAAGGGGCTATCTGGACTCAGATAACAGTGTCCACAAATCTTCCTCAAAGTCCTGCTTTCAAAGTGTTGGAAGGCCCAGAGAGGACCGACATGTGGGGGGTTTGATGTGCAAGAAGTTTTCATTGACACAAAAGCCAGTGTGTCTTTCCCTCCCTGACTTAACTGTTGTTTAACTTAACAGATGATATTTAGGTAAGCGCTGATCCTGAATCTGCTTTGACCCTCATTTTTATCAGCAAAACTAATATTTATCATTTCGCACTGACTTATAATCAAAAGCTAAAAAAATTAATTTACAGTTAATTGACTCACAGATTTCTTTTTCAATACAATATCAAATTTACCTCAAATACATACAGAAAGGGAAGACTATTGACCAAATGTCTGTGCTAAAAAACTGACTGGCTTCTGTTTTCAAGTTTCAAGGTGAGCACTGTCTTGGAGACATCAGGTTTCTTATTACTTGGCTTAACAGGCTCCCTTATTAAGGATTCTGGTTGGACGCATCTTCCCGGAGAATCCTAATTAGTGTGACTTTAACAAAAGACAGAGGATTGTGCCATCTGCCTCACATAACGAGGATTCCTCACTAATTAAAAACACCTAGGAGAGCAGTTAGGAAGTAATACCTGGTTAGGTTTGTAAGGTTAGGGAGATCTAATGAACATGAAAATGAGTAATACTGCTATAAGTCTCTTTATAATGGCAGGCATTGTGTCTTTAAGGAAACACATCTGTGCATGACAAAAACATTTTTCTTCCTACTGTTGGGTTGTTAAGACATCCAAAGAGAAGACTAAATATTACTTGGAGGCCTGATAGATTCAGTACACCAAAACATTTGATTTTAATTGTATAGCAGTTTTTTATGTGGTTAATATTTTTAAAGAACTGCATCAGTGTTTTCATAGTTTGACCTTTTGGTCACTTCAGCCAATACGTGACAAGAAGAAAAGCAAAAAAGTCAAATCTTCTGCTGGTTAAGAGAAACGAACAAAAAGGTTGCCATTGGATCCAAAACATATTCACATTGCGTCCCCACTGAAATTAGGTGAGTGCGTGTAAAAATGGTGTTAAAATACAATGAGCTGGCCCAAAACTGATTTTTCTCAGAAGCAAAGCAAATTTCTGCAAGTCCTTAATTGATAGTTGAGGCTAAAAACCGTTCCACTTGAAAACTTAATTTGTTGGAAATGAATTTGTCACAGAGCGTTCAGTCCCCTGCGCGTGTCAAGATAAGGGGGGAAAAAAAGGAGGGTCAGTTATCCCACCTTTTAAACCACCACAGCGTTCAATTTTACGCCAATTCTAGCTATGCCTAATAGGATGAACGGTGAGGAAATAAATCTGACCATTTAGTATTTTGTTGATAATTAAGGTACACAGGAGCATGTGCTACATGGTGCTGTTGTAAGTGCACCAACCATACTAAATAGATTTAAACATAATGCCATGAGTCTAAGAATATTATAATAGCTGTCATGTTCAAAGGCACTTTTCTTTGCTTTATCTTTTATTCTGGCTTAAAGCTACATGAATGGCTGTGTCCAGCACACACACTCACACACACAAATATATCATCTCCACCATACACTGCAAATGCCCTCCAGACACAGGCTTCATTTGAGCACATTCATTACCTTTTAATTGCCTCTAAATTGCAATGTGACCCATCACATCAATAACACTATCTTTGTAACAGGAGAAAAGAACCACAGCAGGGGTTACACAGTGCGTGCCTGCGTGTCCGTGTTTGTGTGTAAATGCATGCATGCAAATAGTTGTATGTACCACATGTATGTGTGTGTGTGTGTGTGTGTGTGTGTGTGTGTGTGTGCGCGCGTGTGCGTGTGCGGGATTAGTGTTTTCATGTGGAGCAGTTTCACTTCTGAGAAAAAGGACGCAAGGTGTGTGCAGGGTACAGACAGTGGTTGAAGCTTTGTGTCCTCAGCTGGGGAAGTCAGCGTGTTGTAAAAGGAGCAGATTTTACCACAATGAAGGTGAATCAAAATGTGTTTCAATTTAATCCCCTATGATTACAACCGTTGTGCCCCACCTAAGCTTGCCAGCAATGCTGATCTTATACATTCTCCCTGACCTTGAGTCTGCACAGAGGAGGCATCCTGCTGACTAAACCCTTACACAAGACGATTTGATTAAAATAGCATTACTGATCACCAGGAACCTACCAAAATTATATCCTGCATATTCTTACCAGAACGCCAGGCAATATAATATGTTGAACCCAGAGAACTTCTGCAGGATTTGAACCTGAGTCGAGTCATACTCCTCAAAATAAACAAACAGCTCTCTCTGGGCGGTGGAAGGAGTGCTGCAGGATGTTAATTCCACATGCACAGATGTCTGATACACAAGTTAACCTGTATGTGAACTCCTTCAGCGCAAAACAGCAAGGATTCCTCAAATTGCAAACACTTCAAATATAAGCTTGTTGATGTGGGACATGAGGAGGGCATTATGGACTGCTAATACTACAAATATTGCAAGTTGTACTACTTCTACAGAACTGCTATTATTGTTGAGATTGAATTGTTTGTTGATTATACTGAGTATTGACACTAATGCTATATTTATTTTTGACTGAGAACAAACACAGGTGTAAAATTGTGAAAAAAAAGTCCATTAGCATAATCACCGTTGATGCTATCACAGTACATCTAGTCCTCACAGTGCTTATGTAAAAACTTCAAATACCTCAAATACTCCTCCTGTTATTCGATCTGTTGCTGTTATGACAATTGTCATGGTCACAGGTTGCCATAGTAACTTTTGATTGGCTGTCAGTCTCAAGAAGGCAGGAGAAAGTAAAGGAAGAAGAAATTTAATATTGTTTATAATTTAATATATTAATATTGCTACTTTTGATATTTTTATCGCTATTTTCAAAGCTACAAGTACCACTAACAATTCTACTGAGCTCTCAAGAAATCCAGAAATCTATACATGAAAAGTTCAATTTTTTTTTAAGGTTTTACAATACAACACACCATCAATATTAATTTCATCACATTTTTTCCCACAAGACTTTTATGTTCCTAATAAAAAAAAACAACGGTTATTTAGTCTTCAGGAATCCTTACTGGTTACACTTGGTGTTATGTGACCTTAACCCTAAACCTATGGTCTTGTAAGGAGGTCGAAGAACACAAAAAAATAAAGCAAATCTGTGTAAGAAAGTTATACTACTCAGTTGCTTTTATTGACCCACATGTCGTTGATAGAATATTCCACCACGGTCATTATTATCACAACTGCATTAAGCAAAAAACATTAAACTGCTAAAAAACACACACACATGCACGTGCACACACACTAAATTTAAAGATGCAAGTTTTATGGCTATAAATGGCAGCAAGAAGTAGAAGTAATCATTAGATTTTTATTTAAAAGTCTTTAATCCTGTAAGCTGACATCAATAAACTGCACAAACCATGCCTGTGTTTATGGTCCCTGTTGATCTGTGACCAAAGCAGCAAAAAACATGCATTGGTACTGAGCACAGCTTTGACTTTGCTGTTTAAGAGACACTTAAATTTCTCTCTGAAGTTGTGATTCATCATTTCTTGTGGGAGGAGGAGTGTTCATACCCAACAGCAGAATGTAATTTGGGCAACAGAGTGAATTTTCAGTGTTTCAATTACTGGGAATTAGAAGCATTATAAATCATTCTCATCTTAAAAGTAAGTGTCGGGTGATCTCAAAGCCTCATAAGCTGACCTGTACCACGAGTGTGCTAAAGGTTATCGTCCACATTCAGTTTATACTTGTCTCAAGTCACTGATAGTATCATATTTACATGTCTATTAATGACCAAGAAACACAGAAAGGGAAAACATAATTATTCCTCACAGAGAGGACCACGATAGGCAATTTCCTGCTTACAGGCCACAGTGCTCATACCTGAGCCCAGTAATGACCAGATCTAGACATTTACAGTTTAGACACAACACAAAACAAACTAAGAGTCACTACAAGAGGCAAAATCAGCAGCATCCATCTAAATAATTACATTCTCACTCTTGTCACTTGTAGCAGCCTGGTCAGAACTTACACGTCAGATACTCCCTAAGTGTGATCAAAACGTGTTAAACATTATCAAAAGAAGCTGCATATGATGAATTGTGAAATTCAAATTATATCTATTGCTTCAGCCAATCGTGGCACTGAGTTTAAAATCCCTCCAGCATTCCCTCAAATCAAGCTCCTGCAGTGTCCTGCACCAGACATCCACTCTGAACCCTGGCCATGCTGTTTATTACAGATCTGCAGCCCTGTGTTGTGAACTGCATACCTGCATTCCCATTACCTTTGAGCATTGCTGGCCACAGAATTAATTAAAGTCTAATGCAGCCTTGTCTGGAGAATGTGGCAGTCTGAGGGGTTGTTAACAGCAAATCAACACCGGAGCCCCTTCCTGGATCTGAGAAAATGACTCTTAACTGTAAGGGGCAATTAAGTGAGAGAGCAGTGTTACCTGGTATGGAGGGCCTGCAGGGAAATCTTCAGTTAAGACACACTTTTCTTTTTCATTCAGTCTGTCAGCACTCATATCCCTGTGTTTGACAGAGTGGTGACAGGCAATTGTTCGGGTTGGATTTTTCTCAGGGATTGCGACTGTGTAATGATGCTAATCCTATGACATAACTCTCCACAAACAGTAACTGCTGTAGCGCTCAGCAAGTTCATGGTTTACATTTCTGAAATTTTGTTTTTAATTTTGCAACATCGGTGTTAAGAATTTATCGCTGGGATGCTTCTGTGCTCAACTCTCCAGACATCACCTGTCAATCACTACGTCCAGGAACATGAGAATCTTTTCCTTTGACTTTCTTTTGATGGAGGCTGTTTTTTCTGTGGACCTGGCTCAGTATTCAGCCCTGGGCTGCACCAGATATGCATAAGATCAAGCGTAGCCTAGCTTGAAGGAAGGTGTAAGTTACAATCAAAATCTCGCACCTGTATAGCTGTACAGGTATATAGGTGAATGGGTGTAACATCTTCAGCGGTGTCTTCTGTTAAATACTTAAATATGAGCACAGGTTTATTAAAGTTTCCTACTAGAGAAGTTTAATCCTGTTTGAGCTTCCTTACAGAGGGAAGGAAATTACAAAAATGAGTCCTAGTTGCTTACAAATAGCTGCTCATGGGAAATATTTTTATTTCTACTAAATATACCAAAGACGGGACACTTTGGTTTTCTACACTTTTCTACACTCTACACTGTAAAACAGTGTCTATTTAAATACACATTTAAAATTCCACATTTAAATATTAAAAGCATCTCCTGGGGCCCTGTTGCCAACCCAGTAGCACAGAGGTTTGCTTTGGTCATCTCTGCTCCCTGGCTGTGCAGCAAGCACCCTGCAGTTCCTCTCATCTCAACTCAAAAGTCTGTTTAGCCTCAAGTCCATCCTGTTTGTATTGGAGAATGTTTGAACTCTGACAACGGTTTGCCACATTTACACAGGCATGAATGTCAATTTGACAAATTGACATAACTGTAATTAATGAAGCAGTTATTTCTTGACTGAATTGACTAATGTAGTCGGTTCAAATATTCTGTTTATCTGGACTGCTGACATTTGATGACAGGATTCACTTTAGAAATGCAGCCTTGGAGGGCTTAAGAATTCAGCAATTAAACTGGTTAATCAGATGACACTTGTCCTGTGACTTCAATCAGACAAGTCATGACTTCACCTTCTCTAATATGATCCGATTTTGTTTTGTTTTTTTTCCATTTTTAAATCCTCAATCCAGATTAAGAACATGAGCAACATCACTAACTACTAGAAATCAACATAATGTGATTTCATATCAGTCCCAGCCTCTCTCTTGGCTAAAGCTCCTCTCCAAGAGCTGATTACCAGTTCAAGGAAGGACTTTGTCTTCCTTGGAGCAAGTAAAGGCCACTGCCCTGTTGATCCATGAGGAAGACGAGATGGACTCATCAAAGCCTTCCAAGCTCTTTGAAGGTACCTTGTTCAGCCCGTTCCAATCCCTTGTAAGATACAGCACTGAAGGCAAGATAAAAAGGAATAGTTTCAAAAATCTCCTTCCTCTATGAAACACAGTGTGCTGGTGCAAGCATTATGTTGGAGTGGAAGCATTAGCCAAGCAGAGAGCTGAGAATACGTCAGGCGTTAAAAAGAATAATTAGAAGCTACATGTTTCACAGGCTTGTCTTTAAATATTTTTGGCAGACTTTAGGGGTTGTGAAAAAAAAATCAATTTACACAAAAATTTAGTTTCCTTTTTCCTATGATTCCAAATCTTTTTTTTTTTAATTAGTTAATAATGTGATGTTGAGGATCCGAAACTCAACTGTGAGGGCAGTGTAGCACCTGGACATTCGATAGCATATACATATGCTGGAGTTGTCTTGCAACTCATAACATCTTTGGATCATCTTCGTAAAAGAGGCAGAGATTAAAAGCATTTTTTAATTCTTTGACAACCTACATTCATTGACAAATTATCTTTGTGAGGTAACTTAAAGTGCATTGTGAAAACTTCATAGGCCTACATTATGAGGAGCCACTCACCAGTACAAATTTTATCACTGAACAACTTAAACCAACTCTGAGGAAGAAAATAATATAAACAGCTGTTTCAGCTCAAAAACCCTGTATCCTCAAATCACTTGTTAACAAGCAATTAAAAGGCCTGTATTGTAATACCATACAATACTATAAGATCCAGGCAAAATAGACAATGCTTGGGCTTTGATGCACATCATTTTAAGCTGTTTGGTACTTTTGTTTGAGCAACTAATAAGGACAGAGACTTGCACTTATTCAACATGAAGCAAAGCAATGGAGCTGTATAATTCTTTCAGTTTTTTTGTCACAGAGTACTTAGCAAATAAATTTTTGCGCTGGAGAACTTCCCGTCTGCAACCACCACAAATAGAATCTAATTCTTCAGGAAACATAATGAATATGGTGCTAGCTGCTTTGACAGAAATAAGTAATTTATGCAGCTTCTCAATCACTTCACACCAAATGTTGAGAATTTCAGTTCAAAAACACAGTTTGCCCCGCCCTGCATGGAGGTGTTGATTACCTTACCACTCTGCTCCTGTTAGTATGTAATTCATTCTGTCTAACCCTCAGGTATTAACAAGAGATTGTCTAATATTCCCATTTTTACTGCTTCAGTCGTTTGCACACTTAATTACTGCAGGCACAACTCCCTTTCTGTATCTCTGCACTCGCACAGTTACTCCCTGTGCCTCTGCCTGAACTATGTTTAGCTAAAGTTCACTGGTTATTTATGGTTACTCATATGATAGCCCCCCCACACACACTCACACTGCCACCATGACTAAGTAGGCAGCTGAATATTTTATTCATCTAGCATTCTTCTCATCATCTCGGTCTGGAAAAAAAATGCATCGCCGGAATCAGGAATCTTCCATGATCCAGGAAGAGTGATAAAAAGGAGGCTATATATAGATGATGAATTACTGTCCCAGGGAAAAACAGCTTTCTGAATATTTCATGGGACAGACTTTGACTTCTCTGGCAGAAAGAAAAAAAGATTCCCTTCCTTCTTTGAGAAAAGTTCTAATATAGATTAGTTAATTACTTAATCATCCTTGAAATATGCCTATAGATCCATTAACTAAATTGTGACATAGCCTTAGTCCCACTTACCGTTCCTTTCTCTAATTTATTAGATTTTCTGAGTATCACTAAGTTTTGAATAAAGTAAAGTCTTCCTTTGTGAGTTTTATGGCAAAACATCAAATGCAAACAGGTGTTTATAAATCTGTTGCCTCTTGGCTTTGAGCCTAATTTCCATAAAATGATGCATTAACATTTTCACTGAATATTCAGCCCTTTTTACTAGAACTCGCTTGGTTGGTCTTGTTAGTCATTCAAATCAAATTATAAAAAATGCAGATTGGTGGTGCGTCCAAGAGACAGTGCAGTGTCCTACATGTAGGCAGCATATGGTATTGGGAATACCGCTCATTCAAGTGGATGATTGATTGGTGTGCCATTGCCATCCGGCTGTCAATCACACTTTTGCTCCACTGAATGAGACCACCAGACTCCAAACAATTGCAAATATTAATATTTATGATGTGCCTGTGTTTTTTCGTCAGTGTTTTTCTCATGTTGCCTTTGTTCTCTGCTGCGCTGACTGCTGGGTTTCATGTGAATGTCAGGATAACTTACAGTTTGACTCTTTTGTACTGCAAGCTACTTCTATGAAAGTTGCTCATTTGTTATTCATGCTATTGTAATTCATCCCTGTTTCCTAATTTTTACTGCATCACTGGTGCCAACAGATGCAGATGGTAACATATTATTTGTTAGACATGTTAGACTTCTGTTTTGTAATCATTTTCTAAATATAGTCCAAAATACTATCGCCTGTTTGGGTATCAGATTGAGGGGTTAAGAGAATAGTTGTTTGCATGGTACTATACAGGAACACGTGTCTCATGCAAATTAACCCCATCAGTCTAGTATGGTTGCCTGCTAGTGTGCAGAGCGTGGCGTAAAGCAACCTGTGACAGCAAAAAAAAGCCCTATGTCAGCTCCCATGAATACACAGCACTGCAGCCTTCTATCCTGTGCACTGCTCTCTCTGCAGTCTCATTAAAGCCCAGCACAACTGCGAGTCACAATAAAGAACAGTTGACACATGGGGAGTCTCCTCTCCTTCACTGTGTTGTGTCTGAATAAGACACTTCAGTTCAATTCACCCGGTGGGCAACAGCTGTAGGGGCTGTTAGATTAAAACAGCACTGTACTTGCACCCTGCAACGCTCGCCCCTCTGTGAGTATCTGCTGTGTGCAGGCGCCGAACATATGGGCCGCACACTGGCTTTTATGACATTGCATTAGGTAACCTCTTTGTGCCCACTTCCCCAGTCATTCTTAGGATATTACGGTCACGGCATCTTGCACTGCGTGTGAAATAAGGCGATGATAGAGTATAATCTGCAATTTCATAAATAACATCAAGGCTCCCAAAAGGCTGCATTTCTTGCCAGTCAGTGATTAAGTCTCACTCAAGAGGCATTTATCATTATCCATAACAGGATTTATTGCACTCAGAGCAGCATGAAAGCCAAATGTAGCTCTATTCTGCTTTAGATTTATCTGAGCAGTAACAAAACTTTTGAAAAGAACTGCAATGTTTTCAGAATGTTAGTGTGTATGTTAAAAATACCAAAGCAAACAACAAAAAAATAACAAAAACTAATTCAACACATTTACAGTGTCTTCTACCAAAATAGCATTCTAATATAGCATTAAGGACATGATATGAATCCATAAGTATTTTTAAAAGAGCCTTCAGTTGAGCTTTGGGAGGAATTTATACAAACTCTTCTCAGAAACACTTTCTGGTCTTCTGGTTTCAGTTTGTACTGAGATGAAGCTGTAAACCATAACTGTGCAGTTATGTCAAAACAGCAGCTTTTGAAAGGATGTAAGCATGACAGTGTACAGACAGAAATATACATTTTTTGGTTCAGAAAATAAGGATTTCATAAATGAGCAATCTAAATCCAGCCTCTCATTTATTGTCTTGCTACTTGCACATCTTGGTTGCATCACACATCAAAGTCCTGGCTCTCTGCTTCCTGGCTTTGAATGAAAGTTTGTGACGTCTACAAATACAGATCTGACAGGCAAAATGACATGCCAGCTCTAAAACTGAGTGGTTATTAGTCTGTTTTAATGTCCAGGTGCATTTTTGTTGTACTCCACTGTCTCCTTGTCCCCGTCCCACTCATTGCTGCAGTGCTTCTACTTTTTTTCCCTGCCCATAGGTTTTACTTTAACTTATCACTCGCCAGCAGAAAACAGCCAAGAACATTTGGAAGAAAAGTACTGTCGCCTCGAATGGTTAACATGGGAATTGCCGCAAGAGCTGTAAAGACAAATGTTATCCATCACATTGATTAAATTCCTCTTAGCTGGTGTCCTTGGCCAAGTTAAGTTTGTGTGAGCGGCTGCGGTGCTAACAGCAGTCCCATGGAGACTAACTGGATTAATTAGAATTGTACCAAATGGCCAGTCTAGTAGAAGTCAATCTGCTCCCAGTTACATCACGTCACCTTTCCTCTTGTGCCTCTGCTGTCCAGAGATTGTTTTAAAAGTGAGATCTGCTTAAATGGATACAAGACCTTTTTTAAAAAAAAATACAGGAATGTTCTTTATTGTTCAGTTTGTAATGTTTAGTTAGTTCCTGAGTTTTTCCTCATGAAAAGCATGTTAGTGGAGACAGCAAGATTGAACTTCAGCAGATGTCAGTGCATAAGAATAAACTATGGGTCTTATGGACCTCTATTTTCGGCTGTACAGCGACATCTATAGACTCTGCCTCTCTATGCAGGTCTCTGTAAAGACCTGAGATGTCGAATCCTCTGAGTCTTAACTGGCAATTAAATTGGGGAGCAGAAAATCCGTCTAGAAATCCCACTACTTTTGAACTCTCTGGCCGAGTAATTGTTAAGTTGTTGTGATCTACGATCCCACCAAAATATTACGGTCATTTTGTTCAACTGTGAAGCAAAAGCCGTATTTACAGCCCCTTTGAGTTATCATTTTATTGCTTTTTTTAAATATTTATTTACCTCGGAGAGGTTTGCTGAGCATGCAGCCTCATTTCAAGATCACTCACAAACACACCTACACACACACGCACAAGCTCATATTGTTACACACATTCACATTCAGTTTTCCACTAACAAGCTCAGCGGAACAAATAGGAGGTAGCTGTCGAGCTCTGAAGCACTTGAGCAGTATGTAATGGTGAGGAAAATGTTGTGCACTTATTCTCTCAGATTTTTCCAGCCAGTTAAATGACGTCTGAACTGACAAACTGTTCCAATTATTATGATATTGTCATTTTAAAAAAATAAAGTGATACAAACTGTAAAATATTTCCAAAATCTGACCTTTTATTCATATTACCAGGAGTTTCTATTTTCAAAGTTATGCTTCAACACGCAAGCAAGTCTTGGCACGAGTCCTGTGATGGCATGCAATCAGCTGCTGTTAATTCATTTTATTCATATTCTCGAGAAGGGTTCAAAGAAAAGATTTTCCTTTACACGATTAGTCTTCACTGGGTGTGCCAGCTCCGCGCTAGTATTCCAAAGGCACATCTTATCGCAACCCCAATCTCCATCTTAAGTACCCTCAGGTTACGTTTATATTGAATTAGCTCACATCAAAGCTATTCCACATGACAAGCCTTTTAAGATTAAATGCTCTTTTAATTCTCTGATTACAAACAATTTGCTCCATTGGGACTCTGTTACCTAGATGAAGAATGATAAAGGACTATTTATCACTGAAAGAATATTATATGAACACAATGTCTGAATTGACTGAGAGATGAAGATGAGAACTAGCAAAGTGCACTGTCAAATACTTATGATTCAAAGAATTCAATCAGGAATGTTCGTTACCATGTAAAAGCAGCAGAGCTCCAGAAAATGATGGAACACAATGTGACGTATGTATATGAGTCCCTCTATAAATTGTTTCAGAAAAGGCTTAGCAGCTGCAGCGCTGTATGAGAGTGCCTTAAATAGAAGTCTTAATGAAAGCTGAAGGCATTTAAACATCTCAAAGTGTAAAAACGACCGGGGTACAAAGCAAGGGTCAGCATCAAAGAAGATACCCAAGCTTGAAACCACCCTGTCTTCATTTGTTATTGTAAAAGGAAAGGATTTATAGAAAATCATGGGCTAATGGTCCTTCTCAAAAGGCTAATGGTATTAAGTGCCTATGAGAAACAAATGCAGATGGATGCTAACATGACTGTCAGTATTGTCTTCAGAAGATGGATTACTTTGCTGTCTAATCAGTGGTTCGGTATGAGCCTTGAATATTTGTCAGAGTTGGTTATACCACGAGTCACTTGGACAGTCGGCATCAGTTGTTGCAGGCATTCAGTGAGATTGATTCATTTTAAGGGGGAATTGGGCTCCACCAGTCACCTAATCTTGATAGATGTGACAGTTTTGGGAAAGCCGAAGAAAAGAGCCCAGACAGATTATTATGAATGAATATTTTTCTGTTGCTGCCTTTATTGCAGACCAGCAAGCCAGGCTCTTACACACATATATTCACAGAGGAAAAACTTACTTTGGATTAGCCAAGTATCACAGTACCACCCTGTCTCCTAGCTATTCTCCTCCCCCTTGTCATTAAGCTGCCAGTCAGAGTTAGGGAGTGGCTTAGGATCCAATCAATCAAGCTGATTGGGAGTGTCAGGAAGTAGCTGCTATAAGCATCCAGAGGTTGCGCCTGTTGCAAACAGCATTTAACCGACACAGCATGTTTAGCCAGCATGATAATTAGAGCAAAGTCCTTGCTCATCTCCTCTCTTAAGCTTCAGACTCAAGTCAGACTGCAAATGGCACAGACTGTGGTGCTACTAATACGGGTTTCAAATGCCAACGCTGACACTGCACTTTGATATTTTCATTTCAGTCTAAACTAAAAGAAAAACTGGATCTCACAATACTAACATTTTGTGACAGTGCTGAATTTGTTTTTAACCAACATCATTAAACACATTACTGCGTCCTATGATTTTGTCTTATTTAACCGATGATATATGGCATTGAAGTGAAGTAACAAAAACACGTTGCCATGTGATTTGTACAGTCCCACAATTTAATAACATGCTAAAAACACTAAGCAACATTGAAAATTAAATATAAGATTCAAACTTTTCAGATAAACCCCACAACTATCTCATTATTGCCAGGTGAACTGATAACCCCCCTTAAATGTGCTATAATCACAATGTACAGACGGAGCTCTTTGAAATAATCTCAATCTGTCCAAAAATGTAACTTGCAGTTAAAGAAATTCAAGTACTCTGCAATAATTAACTCTAAATTTAAATACTTTTTAATGTAAGTGGGAGTGTTTAGCCATATTTTTATCGATATTTAGAGTAATTCTTTTATTTCTATGTTGCTAGTGCTTACCAGTTATTAATTTTTCTATTTTATTTAATGCTAGTATTATACTGTTGTCTAAATCTGTGTTGCTGTCTGCCCTTTTTTTAATCTAAGTTGACTCAGGGACATATGCATAGTAATTCATATGTACTTGTTTTAAAAGTGCAAATGGCAAATAAATGTCTCAAATCTTGAGTTTTTGGACATTTGTGTCAAGGCTAATACATGAAGATGCTTGTGCAGCAGTGTAATCTTTGAAAGACCTCTAATCCTTGATACAGCTAAGCTAGTGAGCTGCTTTTTAGCTAGCTGGCTGCAAGATGCAATAGTGGCCTCATAAAGCCTTTCACAGTCATTCATGAGGACGATCCATCATGTGGAGTATATTACACACAGTCCTTAAACGCAGCCAAAGTCCACCACAACTTAGAGTGCAAGCTTTGGAGAGAGTACAAGCTACATGACTAGAAATACCAGGAGAATGTTTATTCACTGTGGCTTCTTCAGCAATAAGAAAAATGACTTTGTTTTTTTTCTTTTTTTCCAACACAAGGAGGATGAACTGTTTGGGCAAGAGATACTAAAGAGATACTTAATACAAGCACGTTACCTGCTGAACTTGGTTCACTTAATTTGAAGTGACACACCTAATTGCTCAATTATTGCTCAAAACAGCCAAACACTAAGGGAACCTCTAATCCTTACGCAGCCACTTTAATAGGCCACATGCACACTGTTCACACTATTTTTTGTTTGTTTGTTTTTATTTTTGTTTTTCAAAAACCATGTGACCAGCACATATCACATTGAATCTGACTTTCACCTACAGCTACAGATTAACTGACTTTTTGTAGCTCTCTTGCCTGAACTTTAAATTTCTCTCTGTAACTGAACCAAGAAGAGCTTGATTGATAAAAACTGAGTCACATGGAATTTGACTCTGATTCAGAGGTGTTCACAAGTGAGTGGAGCGCTCCAAGCTAATGTTTTAAAAACCTCCTATTCCAAAACAATGTTTTTGTCACTGATAGTTTAACTGAGGTGTGTGATCAGAAGAGGCAGTGAGGAACTTAACACATGATGAAAGATTAATGTAAAGCAGTCTGACGTAGAAAAGACTTTTCTACACAAGGTTACGCAGCTCTGATGGGCACAAAGATTTGCACAAGAAATGACACTTTCATTGTAAGGACTGCATACTGCATTTGCCTTGGTATTGCTAGCGCATTGCTTATAGTATAGTGGTTAAAGCATTTAAATACTTAATGTTGCTGCAGAGTGTTCCCTTTACTGTGTAATTGAACCTGCCCTTGAAATATCTATGTCTTTGAATTGCCTGTTATTTACAAAAATGAGAATAATACAACTAGACCACAAAACAGGTTTTAAAAATGAAACAATGCCAATAGCCATAATTTAAGAGGCTGTTTTCTTCTCTTATCAAGGTTAGAGTCTAGATAGTTTAATAACTGCAAAGTAAGTACTTCCAACAATAATATCAAGGTTATGAACGGAGCTTACAGCCAGAGAGAGAGAGAGCAGGTTTGCATTGATCACCACAGCGGCCAGCTTGAGTTGAGAATATGACCCAAGCCCCTAAGCCATCTCTCCATCACTCCTCCCTCTCCCCTCTCCGCTGAACCAGTGCTGTCTGTCTCCCTGAGCTGTCAATAGACCCTGATGGGCCTTTTAGACACTTATCAATATTTAACCAGCCTCCCCCATTGACTCAGCAATTACTGCCTAATTGATTTGAGATTGATTATCATCAGCACCATAATGGCGGTGTCGGTCAGCGGCAAGTGCTGATAAAAATCCTTGGTGTATAATTAAATTATCCTTTTATGCAACCAGTGTGTGAAGTAGAGTGTGTGTGTGTGTGAAAAGAATAAAAAGTGACTGTACCGTGTCAAGGTAGAAGCCTGCAGACTTGTGTAGCCCTTCTCAGCTGTATTCACCAACACATCCTTTTGCTGTTAAAATGAAAACATGTAAAAATGATAGAGGGCAGTAAACTGAGTCACCGTTGACTGCTGCTCATTACACTGTTTGCTATTTGTGGTACCTGCCACTAGCACAGTTAGCTGTAAAAGGCTCTGACAGTAATAACTGTCCAGTCCAGAGCGATTGGAAAATTTGAGAAACTGTGTGAGGTGGTGGTCACACCTTGGGCAATGGAACTGGACTCCCAGCAAATACGGCCATAACAACAGAAGCCAGTTAGACAACAAGGAGTATAGTAGGCTAACATAGCGAATTACACTGGCTTTGACCAAGACTCAGTGACCAGAGCCTGTGAGGACACAGCAAGCAGAGAGGAGCGAGAGGGCGATGGGCATCACCAGTGGGGATTTTCACAGTTAACTTTGTGAATGAAGGTTTGTTTTGACCAAACCGAAGCATTAAATCTTTGAACAGACTAAGCAGGTATAAAGTGTTTTTTGTTGATGCGCTGACAAAACAGTTAAGCTTGAGACAGGCCAGGGCTAGCTGGTTAGCATGCTAACTTCAGTAGATGTCTATGCAGCAAAAAATTGATACTATTCCCATTGCACATGATAGGAGTGCTGAACAGTTATGTGCATGCAGCAATAACTCATAGTATGTATTCTCTGTTACACCGTTTAGTCATCCTGACTTAAACACATTTTTGCTTCCAATGATACATGCACATTTAGGATTTCCTGACTCCAGAACATAAACAGCATCATGTTGGAGTCTACAAGGATCTCCTTCAAAAGGCCCGGGATCACCAGTAGTAAGAGCTGTGACCAGTGCAATAACCCAGAGACCAAATAACAGTCTTTGCAGTCTTAACCGAAGAAGGTGT
This sequence comes from Acanthurus lineatus, assembly GCA_029814665.1. Classification (NCBI taxonomy): domain Eukaryota; kingdom Metazoa; phylum Chordata; class Actinopteri; order Acanthuriformes; family Acanthuridae; genus Acanthurus; species Acanthurus lineatus. Next base: position 20,125,132 of record JAPZDV010000013.1, read on the forward strand.
GTCAGGTCAGAAGTGAAAACACACCGAGCACACCGGTAGTTTTCTTTGACATTTGTGGGGTTGTGCACAGTAATTTCATCCCCCAGGGTCAGACTGTTAATGCTGAGTGCTACTGGGACGTTCTGAGGGTTCAATGGAAGAACATTCAGTGCTGAGTTTCTCACCTACGACAGCTCCGTTGTTGCTCTGTCGTCCCAACTGTGCGGATTTGGCTTGCTGTGATTTCTGTCTCTCCCCCTAAATAAAGTCTGGTGTCCGGGAAACAGCCACAGACAGATTTCAGGTTCACTAAGATTGCAAATGTGCAGAAAACTATTTACAACTTAAAAAATAAACGGAAACATTTATGCCACAGAATAAATTCAAAAGTTTAACACATGCCTGACTTGAACAAACTGAGTAGCAGAAAAAGTAGTTCTGAGCATCAATAACTGAACTGGATGTAGATGTGGACATTGAAGCTAGCATGTCCCACTTTCTGTTATGTGAGTGATTAACACATCAGCACTTCCTGCTCACATCATTACAGTGTGGAGTGATCCTACCATCAACCAGATGCAAATGACTTTCTCACACAGAAATGCTCTGTCAAAGCTGCGTCGCTTCACTTGTTTACTTGTGAGAAACCAGGAGGAGCTCTTTAATTTCAGGCCAGAAGTCTAAGTAGTTGATGCCAGTAACACTTCTAATCAAAGCTTTCTCAATGGTGTGTGTAAATGTGTATCATGTATGGTCAGAAATCTTCATCATGACTGCTAACATTCAAAGTTTCAGGATAAATTTCTTAACCAAGTCTTTAAAAAAAACAAAAGTGACTGATGCAAGTTTAGAATTATTTAAATGATTGTGCAATGAACGTATTTCTCTTTGTAATTTTGGTGCAGAAGCAGCTGATGGTGTAACAACCCTTTAGGATTAACTGTTTTCTTCATCTGAATCACACCAGAAGATTCACTGATCACAGCCTGACAGATTTGAGTTTCTTCTGCCTATCAGAGATTAAACAGAGCTGGAATCATATGGCACATGTACAAACTTTTACAAGTACACCCTCAAGCTGTTATTTTTGTGGTACAAGGGCCATGTTAACTTGTTTCCATCCCTCAAAACCAGACAAATATTTCATTTCAGTGCATTTTTCCCCAAAACTATCACCTCCTGACAAAATGAAATAGTGCTCAAATAATTCATTTAACTCTTAAACCACAAAAATAACAGCCTGGCTGATTTATCTGTAACAATTTTGCTAATTATGCAAAATGCCAGTCATCCTTTAGTTGCAGCTTCTCAGTGTGAAAGTTTGTCCAACAAGATATCAGAAACTGTCACTCTTGGAAACATACCTCCACTTCTGACTTAAAACTAGATTAGATTATTAATCAGTCTATTTTGAACTCTATTTATAGACTCGAAAGAATGATCAGATATGAAAAATAATTGTTAGCTACAGCCCTCATTTGTTGCAATGCTCTTCCAAAACTACTGTGCTTGATACAACCTGAAGCTGGCAAATGATATATCAATATATTACACCGCTGCAGTGCACAAGGGTCTAGAAGCTTTCAGGAACCCAGGAATTTTGGATTTTTGCCACCTTCTTTTTATTGGTCATGTAGACCATGTTGCATAGCCAGCAACATTAAAATCTACTTTGACATGAATGTGACAAGTATATATACACACCACTCTTTAGGCTTGTGTTTAAGGCTCGATTGAAAAATATTTTTAAAAATCTTTAAAATCATATCATTTCTATTAAACTATAACTAATAACTATAACTATCAATTTACAGAAAATATCCCCACTATCAATTTTAACAAAGGATACAGTGAAACAATATATAGGCCTAACAGAGATTAAATAAAGTGGTTCCTACTGCATTCATATGGAAGAAATGTCTCACCTGTCAGCCAGCTGCTTTTCTGAAACTAGACTTTAGCTGGTTTTACTTCAGAGGAGGCTACAAGCGTTAACAGTACCGATGAAATGCTCCTGCAGTTCCACATTGAGTGATATGGTTTCAACTGTGCAACTAAATAGCCTCACAACCAAACTTAAAAAGCCGCCATGTTTTTGTTATTTGTATGTGTGTGTTTTGTATTTTTACTTTCAGGTGTACTTGAATGAATGATAAGCCCCTTAGAGGACATGGTCAGAACTCATAAGGCGGAATTAATTTCAATAAAAAGTTCTCTTGAATCACTTACATGTTTGTGGGGAATAAGAGTCTTTTCGGGAAATCCGGCTACGACGACATCTTGAGTTCTTAAAGTGGCAGGCAGCCGCGTGATTGACAGCGCAGGTGGAAGTAATGAGCATAATTAGGTCTCTAATTGAACGCGCTCTGGTACTCTGGAAGTACCTGAGTACATGTACCCGAGTACTGCTTCTAAGCCCTGAGGCATATATCTCCCTGTCTTTATACTTATACGCCACTACAATTTTTTTCAAAAATAATTTTGAGCTTAAATCAGCTGCATTTGTTTTACTACAGTTTAATACGCGATCCTATTAAATATCATTCAATATGTGATCACTTAATTAAATAAAAAACACAGTGCCATAAGTTAAATAACCAGCATATGAGGCAGCTTATTATTAAGGCTCATTTTAAATCCTTTTCACCCAGCTTCAGTATTATCATGCTGCTTAGCCTTGATACTAATGCATCAATAATAATTCACTTCAGTAATTTATATGAAGCAATTTTCCAAAAGGGGCCTTTTTTGTATAATTAGTTTTCTTTCTTTTAATACTCAAAGCACTCTCAGTTAATAGAATTTGTGTAATTATTATTTTTTTATGTATTATACAGAGTATTTTAACTTTGTGGTGTTAGTGTTCTTACATTATTGTATGCCAGAGAGCCTAACCCTAACCCAAACAAATAAGGACCCTTAAACGGAAAAACAGATCATTGTTATTTATGGAAATAAAACTGTTTTTGCTTTTGTCTCATAGCATGTAAAAAATATCTGCTTTGACAAGTAAATTTTATGATTTAATTGTATGATATATATATAAATAAATTTATAATAATCCCTTATTTGGTCTGTGGGGGGAGTAAATGAACAAATAAATAGAAAGAAATGTTCTTCTTCAGTAGGTGACAGTGGCAGTGCTCCACATAAAAATGTTTATTGAGCAAAATTTGTTTGGTTATCATTATTTTACTAGCTGTTATCGTTAGCCCTTCAATTACTAAATGCATTAATATGTCATGTAGAAAACAATGCTGAAGAAAACAATAAATGATGATGAAATGATTAAGACCAAAATGGAATACAATCTGTCAATCAATCAACCCTAACCAACCAAAGGTCAATGTAAAGAGCAAGATTACTGCAGATGAATTTGGCAGTTTGCTAAAGAAAAATAGCATTTTCTAGTTAGCATCAAAATCCAAAAAATAAGCATGAACACATGCTGCATGTTCAGCATAGTTCTTCGGTGCATACACAGATAAAGTATAGAATGTTTACCCACTGAGCCACAGAGCAAGAGGTTAGGAACAAAGTAAGTGCTCTTCATTACTTCTCTTTGAACATGACAGCTTAGTAGAAGAGGGTGGCTGTGAGGACCAATGCAGGTCATTAGCCTGCTGAAATACCTTCAGCTTAATTTATTTCTGAAGTGATTATAACTGCACGATAGGCTAATTAGGAACTCTGCTTAACATTTTACAGAGACTGTTTGTAAAGCATTAACTTCCACTGATTAAATACTGAATCCTTGATGAGTGCTCGCCTGTGTGTTTGACAGAAGACCTTGTCTTAGCTGCATGCAAATTCAAACACTGCATTTAGGTGTTTTATAGAATGATGAGCAGTCATGTGTGTATGTCTCAATTACCGTGGAAAGATCCTTCTATTTCCGAGGACTAATGAGTGCGTGCATTGTCAGCGCATCGTTTAGACAAAGCAAAAGGCTGTCAAGTCATAAACTGAAATCATCGCTGAAATCAAGGAAGAAAGGATTATTTTTACTACTTTTTTTTGGTCTCATATTTTGTCTTTAACCTTTTCTGCTTAACCTATCTGCTTACACTGATTTGATTTTGTCCATTCTGCCATCCCCTTCATCCTTCATCTTTCCCTCCCATCCTCCCACTGTCCTTCACTTATCCATTCTTTAAAAGTCATCTCAGGTTAGCTGGAATGTCACATCGCTCAAGTTTGCCCTCTGGGGCAGCTCCTGTTATTTTAAGGGGTCATGTACATTTATCCGAGCAATGAATAAAGAAGCACCCAAAGGCTGGAATAAGAGGCCTGAGCAGAGCCACGGCCGGAAGGATGAAAAACAACATTTACTTTGGTGAAGTGGGTTTCAACAAGGAACCTTTTTAAAGGTCATGGTCAGAGATGGTCACCACCTGTCATTAGTTGACTTTTGGCCTGGCTCAGTGGACCCGGGGCCCCTGGCCATCCACCCGAGGGACCACAACTAGTGACTTGTAGAGATTTTTCGATGCTTTTAGTAACATATGTTAAAAAATCCACTCTTGATGGACAACAGCTTCCCAACCATTATGACATTCTGCACTGAAATTCATGCTAATTAAATCCATTTAGGGTCAGCAGCTCCTAAGGTGGTGTGACACCTATTGGATTCTAAGTGAAACTGTGGAGACACAGATTGAAAACATTCTGGTCTCAATACAAGCCATTGGAGTGCTCATGTCTCCTGGTATTTGAACCTGATCCAATTGTTTTGACAGAAGACAGTTACGTCAAGTTGCATCATTTACAGTACGTAAACATTATAATTAACTCAGATGTATACTCATGCACACAGGTAAAAAAAAGTAAGCGGAAGAAAGTGTAGCTTTTTTTGACCATTAGCTGCTGCTTGGAATGCTTGCAGAGGGTGTAGTGCTCATTAAGCAGTGATATAAAGCACAATCTCATAATGACTAAAGATCTGTTGTCTGGTAAGCACTAACAAAACGATTGATTCGTAAGCAGAGGAAGAGATGAGGCCAAGAGGAAAGGGATAAAATTATAATGAGAGCGTTAGAGACGTAGGGAGGGAGGGAGGGAGAGGCATTTAGTTGG
>JAPZDV010000013.1:20130286-20154470 GCA_029814665.1 Acanthurus lineatus
ATAATGAGAGCGTGAGAGACGGAGGGAGGGAGGGAGGGAGAGGCATTTAGTTGGCAGACAGTTTCCTGATTCAGCCAGGCTGGAGAGCAGGGGTAGCTGTCTTCTTCCATGTACCTCATCTATCACTGCCTATTTCTAGGAGACTCGCCCGTTTTCTCCACCACACACACAGATGGAAGGGAGTGAGAATTCAATCTTTCCTTGCCTCACAGTCATCTGCAGAAATGCATTTGTTCACCCTTCGCGGCAGGGCCCCAAAACCTGCCAATAATCGTCCACCAGGGCGGGAAAGAATCACTGCAGGTACCGAGCTTTCCTCATGTGATCTATTTCCAATCTGTAAGGTCCCACAGGTAGATTAGGGACAAGTGGAAACAGGCTTTAAGGAGAAGCAGTGGTCTTCAACATCAGGGATCCTGAGGCACTCATGGAACAGACAAACAGTATACCAGGAGACCAAAACCATATTTGTCACGAGGGAATTACATTTTCCAATTTCAAGGAAAATAGTTCATGGTAATTACTTTTTTTGCCTAACACAAGAGAAAACAATTTAAAAAAATCAGAGAATGACACAGTGACACTGGTGTGTATTTTCATAAATCTTTACAGTATTTAGTGTTGTCTTAAAAGACTGCCCTGATCCAAAACATCAGTTACACAACAGCTGTGAACACAACTGTGATTTATAATCACCTTTAAGCTCATGTGTATTTACACCCTCAGCAAGTATGCAGAAACATTAGCATTTATTTGAATTTGTGTTCATGTCTAGTTGCTTGCTGGCTTCTTGCTGTTTTATCTTTACTGATCCCAAAGCAGTTTATTTTTTCAGCCCCATCACACATCTCGAAAAAGTCACTGAATGTAATCAATAGTATTGATGTCCATAAACATGAAAGTTATATTATTTTTGTGAGAGTCACACCAATCATATGAGGAATTTGTGCATGTGAACATGAATTCTAAAATTCAGCAGTTAGAAACACTGCTGTTCAGAGGCACAACAACAAAACATGCAAAAAGAAGACATATTTAATCAAACATATGGACAATGTGGACAGTAAATTGCATGTGTGAACATATTGCAGAAAGGGAGCAACAAGAGTCTATATTTAGAGATGTTTTTCTTGCAATGAATGTCAGGCCAAACTTATTTTTATCTCCATTTACTCCTGAGAAAAGACGCAGGCTGTAGGATCTGGGTTTAGTGTTAATTTGAGGTGAAATTGCACATTGAAACCAAGCTGATATGCCTCTAACCAACTTCCTCTTCCATGTGTGTAGGAGAGCCCACAGTTTGCGGCAAACTTAACGAATGTGAATGTCTTTTTATAGAGCAAGTGTTTATTTGATCCTTCAGGGGCTAAAAACATGGGGGTCAAACATGGCAGACTCTTTGGGAGATGACTCACTCCTTCTGTAGATTAAAAAGGCTCATTCTAAGGTAATTGAACACAACTGTTCATATTTTGAAATGATTTTATACAAAGTAATAAAGTATTATGAATACTGTATTCTGTTTGTTTTGATAGAGCAAAAATATCCTACACTCAGGATCTTTGAAGCTTTTCACTGAGATGGAAGTGGTGGGAGTGAATCCAAAACACTACAGTTGCAGGCTGGCAAACCAAACCAAGGAGCTGAAAGACACTAATATGTTTCACAGACCTGAGAGAAAATACAGTAATTCTAATAATTTTCAGTGGCTTCATTGCTTTGAGTGACCCCTTCTACAAACAAATGAGACAAAGTGTAATTTTAAAATTCAAATATGGATTATAGCCACTTAAACTGTATACAGGAAGACATTGCAGGAGAATATTATTCCAGTGTTTTTATTAATAAACTCCATCCAAGCAATCCAAGCATTCAAAAGATGTTAACAAGGACAGCCTGCACATGTGAATGTATAATGCTTTAGGACAAAATATGTGGCTGATATTAATTTTCAAGTTTCCAGAGCTGTTCAGACATATTCTCTGTCATGCCACTAGGTCCATACCACCTGCACGTCACCGTCTATCCAATAAACCTGCAAGACAAATACGAGACCTTTTATGAAAATGTTATTAGGATGAAATTTGTTAAATGTTGTTCTCTAAGACAAATGCACTCCAAGACTGATACAAATGCAAATATTTCTTCCAATGATACAAGACTGCAAAAAAAACTATTTCCATCAAGATCTCATTTACTGTGTCTATTTGTTTTTTTATTGGTGTGTTTATGGTTTTACAAGTTTCTAGCGCTGTTGCAAGCTGTCGTATCAACATCTGCTTAACATTAAAACTGTGAGCGAGGATTTACAAAAGGGAAATCCATATTAACGTCCAGCCTGGCTTTCCTCTACGAAACAACGGGCTCATCATCACTCTGACAGGCCTCGACTTCTTCCACGCCGAACATCTCCAGACATAAAGACGACCTTTTCACCAGGACCGTCTGAATGAGGACGGAACAAGGGGATGATGATCACAGCCATGATCCCACCCTTTCAGAAAAAAATAAAATAAAAAATAAAAAAAAATCTCCCTCTGGTGAATGCCAACACAAGTTTGCTGACATCCAGACTCTTCTCTTTCCTCTCTGTCTCTCGTCTCTCTTTCTTATTCATTTGCATAATCCCTGTGACACTCCGATTAATAACTCCAGTGTAATTTGCATATCTATGCCTGAAATTGAGGACAGACATTCACACAGTAAATACAGTCCAGTGAAAAACAAACTGTAGAACACAGTTTTGGTGGGATCTCCGGGGAGAGGGATGCACATGGAATATTCTTAGGTTCTCTCTTTCTCACATACAAACCCACGCACTTACACATACAAACACACAGGCAATGCCAGGTACTTTCCAACTGCTCATCTCCAATACTTCTTTTAAGTCTCTGGTCCCAGCCAAATGCAGGAGGGCTGGGAAAATGGAGACCTTCCTACTCCAGCTCTTCCTGAAACAAACAGTAGTTTAAGAAGATACAAGCCCTTCAAAAATGACCAAGGCAGTGCTCTGGTTAAACCATGCCTTGGATAGTGAAGGCAGATTTGGTGTTTGAGGCTTGTATTTGCTTCAACAGTGCCCCCCAGTGGAGGAAAAGACTGGCTCTTTGTGATTTCTGCTTGATTTGCCATCAGATCTTTGCACTCTGCAGATAAGATCAACAAGTTTAATGTCCTTTATGACCACTGGTGCCCACCACAAAACAGCTGTATACAAACAGCAGTGGTGTAGTCCTGTTAATCATACAATTGCTACAGATATAAACTGAAATACCTGGAACTCTGTGCGAAAATTTTCTCTGTCTTTTTCATAATAAAAATTGATTAAAAGGTGTTTTATTATTGTGTCTTAATAAAAGAGCCTGTCTATAGAAACTCTGAACTCTGTGTGATTTATCAAACTTCTGACATGATGGATGAAATTAAATTTGATGACAAATTACATGCAAAGCTAATCAAGATGTTTCAATATTCCTATTGATTTGAACATAACGCAGAATTTCATGCCAACAAAATAATCATATTATCACAGATATGATTATAATTGTGATAGTTAAAATAGAGACTTTTAGTTTCTCAAAATTTAAATATATCAAAGGATTCTAAGATTTTACAAAAACTTAGAACCTGGATTTTCAGTGTTTGGTTAGTCAACTTTTGATATTTAAACTTAAAAGTTTTACCACTAAAAGCCCCCATGAGTGAATTTACCCACTACTGTGTAGGCCTTATGCATTTGTGTTGGGTGAATGGGATGCACACACACCTTCACACGCATGCAAATCCTCGCTGCACCAAGGAGACCAAAGGCTGGAAACGACAAGCCTGCAATGAGGTAATGACATTTCCTCCTGCGTAATGTGGCCAAAGGCATCCCTCTCTCCCAGACAACGACAAGACAGAGATATCTGGCCAGCTCCGGTGACAAGCCCGGCTCTAATCGGCAGGTACAGCTTTCTCTGCAGCTCAGGACCGAACCACAGAGTAGCAGCTAAATAATTGAACAGGTGCAATATGTTGAGGCAGGGTGGGGGGAGGTTCGGCAGTGGGTGAGGGGGAAGGAGGACTCACCCAAAATGTCTGCAGTGTCCTCTGCAAGGGGGTAAAAGTCATCAAATGTTGGTTTGGGGAAAATGTCAAAGTACTTGCCTCACATTTCGTGGTCCAGAAACATGCTCCACTCCACCTGATTCCCCCAAAGGCACCAGCTGTCAGCAGCTGCTCTTTTATTGTTTTTTCTTTCATTTCTCAGATACGCTTCCTTCATGCCACATTCCGCACAAAAAGATGATTTATTATGATGCTTTTGTTTTTCCTGCTTTTGAATTAGTATTTTTTGTCATCAAGTCTCCAGGTTGCCATGACAACAAATTGGATGTCATGCTGGCATTTCACCCTCGTCTTACCTCATGTAAACGAGAACTTCATGGCCATACCAATTCCTGATTTCACGGGGAAAGGTTGTCAGCGGTGGGGAGTGAGAGAGGATAGGTGTGTCTGTATGCGTGTGTGTGTCTGTGTGTGTGTGTTGGGTTGACTGACCTTGGGAAACTGTCCCCGTGCAGGGTTTAGGGAGAAGGAGGGATGGATTCAGTGAGCGAGATGCTGTGCAGCAGATATCCAGTCTCCCAGCCACACATGGCGAGTGCCACGGCTGCAGTCAGCTGAAACCGACGTGGCCTCTCTGTGACGGCGAGGCGCTGCCCTCTGACACAAACAACACTCCAGTGTACAGCTACAGGTATCTCTGTGGACAGGACATTAGTTAAAAGGCTCAAAGATGAAGGGCCCAGGAAACTTGAAAAAACAATCAAGCCAAGCCTGAATCAAGACAATAACAAGGAAAGCTTCCAAAGGATAGCAGATACTGCGCAGAATTTAATAAAAAGAAAGAGAAAAGGCATTTCATGCCGGTGAGCTTTATCCTTTCAAATAAGCCTCACTGAGAGAATCTCAGTTTATTAATGTAAAACACCTTTAAATGTCAGAACCTTTCAAAATTAAAAACAATGATTCTTAAAACAGATAGTTAATGAATTATATTATTATAGATATCAAGTTTATTCAAACCTGTTCAGAGTCTATAACAGAATACGCCCATTGCAAAAGTCTGTAGTCAGTAAGACCACGATCTTCCCTTTACCTTCACCAAGATTTGTGAGTCTCTAATCCTGACCATGAAAATGTTAGTGCCTTTTTGTGTTATGAAATAAAACATGTAATGAAACCAAATATGCTACAAGAAAAATATATCTTCATGAAGTTGTTAGGTAGATTCAGAGGATAAATGATCACAGTAATGGCGAATAAAAGTTTTTCCAGAGAGTAGTCGTACTCTGGCATCAAAATTCTCACATTCAGCATCCACATATTTTCACTGGGGCCTCCTAGAAAATAAATAAATCTGTATCAAAGTCTTCAGTGCTGTCTCTCACTCCAAGAAGTTTGACTGTGCCAATCAATCAGATAAGGCCTTATGGCAGAATAATGTGTGTTTTCTCTCAAGGATGCCCGTCAAAGGAAGCATTGTGGTGGAAACCTCCTCTGGACCCACAAAGGTGTCACAGTAAGCAGAGGTTGTCAGAGGCCTGTCACTGCTGGGTGGTTTTAAAGCATGAAAAATACTCTCCCTGGGGACGGAGAGAGGACGAGCGGTGAGGAGAGAGGGAGTGTGTCAACGTATATGTGTGTGTATGGGGGTGTGTGTGTGTGTGTGAAGGCCCTAACTCACTTTAGCCTGTTGCATCAACCCTTGTCAATCCTCCAGACAATAGGTCTCCATCCACTCAGTGGACGGTTTTCACCTTCAGGGGTGACGGCTATATTATTCAGCCTGACAAGCTGCGCCAAGGGGAGAGCAAAATCTTTTGCCTAATTGAATGCTGGCAGTTTAGGTTCACTCTGGCTCTAAGCTATATGGAGTCTGATTATTTGACTGAATAGGATTATTATGGAGTGAAGATTCCATCAAAAAGTAATTCAGGCAGACTGAGGGTTCAGATTCAACGTCACTTATATCTGACGAGGAAGCACCTTTGACGGAAATGACAGCTCTGTCTTAAAGGAAATATCCACCTGGAGGTTTAGCATGGGCTCCTCCTGCATCTGTCTTGCATTTTTAAAGCTATGTGAGGCAGCTTCACAGGGGTTGGCAGCTCAAAGCAGCAGTGACTGAGAGCATTTTCTGCATTTTGGGTGTTTAAGGAACACAGACGCACAGCATTAATGCAACACAACGGTAAACTGTCCACTACTTCACCTACACTGACGTCTTTTAGGATGTATCTGACTTTCACTTTCAGCAGCTTGAGGACAATTTTGGATATTAATCATAAAAGGTGACTTTGGATATTCTCATATTTGTCAGCATTTTTTTGAAATTTCAGGTTTGTTTATTTTGTAGTTCCTCCTCTCATGTGTTGTAGGTTGTGTTACTTACACTACTTTCTACTGCTTACACCTGTTTACATAGTAAGGTGACAGCAAATGTTATTAAAATGAATCTGCCATGGTGAAACTACAATTTTCCAAGAAATGAAGGACTACAAAAAGCTGATTTGAATTTCATTGGAGTGTTCTTACTGTGTTTTTCAAGTAGAATGTATAAGTGTGGACAACAAGGTGAAAAATATTACCTCATAACCATGTCTGGAATGAAACGAAACAAGGTATGGCACAGAAAATACAGTTGCTAAGAGGGTTGAACCCCAGCATTATAAACACCATCAATTGATAAAAAGGATGATGCTGACCTGCAGTAGGGAGAGAGAGAGAGAGAGAGAGAGAGAGTGAGAGAGAGCTCATGGATCTTATGGATTTCAAGGAAAGTACAGAATTGTCAATTGTAAAATAAAAACTTTCTTTGATTGTTGAGCCTAAAGTTACCTCACAGTTCTGTAGTTTTTCAGCAAACTACACTGCAGACCAAAGTCTCCACTAACACGAGCAAAAAGACAGACAAATCCATGTTAAGGCTTTGCTTTCCTCATCACTCTGGTGCATTATTTTAAACTATGATGAACTGGTGGTGGGTTGCATTTCTAGTCCATGTCCTGGCACCATCTCTCCCTCTTCTTTTCCCTGCAGTTTTCACGCATTATTTCAGTGTTATTGACTGTGTAATAGCCGAAGCTGCCTATTTCAATATGCAGGTGTTTAAGTTTGCTGACTGACTTTGCTCAAAATGTTCAAATTACTTAGACTGTGAGAAAATAATTGCTAAATTAATGTTAGATCGACATAATTGGAGGAATCTAATACTGTACTTTTTATCATTCTTTATGTTTCACTATATTTAATTAAAAATTAAGACAGACTTCTGTGTTATGGCTAATAATAAACCTACACTTTGTCTGAAACATCTCCAGTGTTTAAAAAAAATAACCTACAGACTGTGCATTTAAAAGAAAAGCACAGTTTTCGTTTCATTAGTTTATCCATATCCATTGTCAGTTTATACATAGGTGCACAGGTTTAGGTAGTTTATGGGCAGAGTTTGGATGAAAGGTCTATTACAGTGAAGATGAGAGCAGCCCTGCAGAGAAGCAAGTGAATTATTATAGAAAACAAATAACAATCAGCAACAATAAGTAGGTATAATAAGACTTTCTGGAAAACAGTGACCCCTGAATTAATTTAGGTTAAGTAAGTTATTAGAGTGCAATGCTCTTTCATTGTGCAATCCTACTTTATTATTCGTGGTTATTCATTTTGACAGCAGTTAGAGCAGCGTATTCTTGGGCCCATTAAGAATATTTAAATCTACTCTCAAACAAGCCTCATGCCAGAATTATAATACCAGTTCTGAATGATCAAACTGGCTTATTGTAGTTTCCTAAAATTCTATCTATTATCAGCACACTAACCAAAAAGACTGAGACCTAAAAACACAGTGACATTGCATGACCTTCTAAAACATCTTTATGCTAGCAATACTGTGCGCATTACCAAGCAGTGACCTCAGGCGGTGAAGAATGAAGCCAGCATGGAGTGCCATAACTGCAGTTCCTTGAAAGACCACTTGAGGCTGGTGGATCAGTCTTCAGAGGTCCCATTGTTAAAAAGCCCACCTTTACAGCGGAAATAAAGATCCACAGTCTGTTACTGACAACTGTAAAGGTGGCCAGTTTTTATATCACTTCTTTGTTTAAAATATATTAAGGCTTGGAGTAATTTGTGATAAAGGGTGCGCCCACTTTGAGGGTTAGCAGCCGTTAGCTGTTTGCTCAGCGTGAGTCACTGGCAGATATTCGTATCCTCCCTGGCTCTGCCTTCTGAACTATTGTCACTTTTGGCTCCAAAAAAACAAGATGGTGAAGGAATAATGCCAAACTTGTGGCTTTGAAATGGCAGTCCACATCCCAGTGGTGACATCAGGGGCTCCAATCATCATTTAATTTATGGTCTATGGAAAATACACACAATTCATTGAGATAACAACTTCTTTTCAATTTTAGAAACCCTGTCTGAATTATTATTATGATTATACTTTAATATATTTTAACTAAGTGAGGAGATTATTGAAGCATCCAAGCCTTACAAAAAACAATGTATCATACAAGAAAAATAATTATCTTGTAACAAACAATAGTACCTTCTACAACAGAAATCACTCTACTTAAGCCAAGCCTGTGCTATTTCAGTGTGCTTCTCTTTTCCTTTTTTTTGTCAGTTTTGATAAGAGACCAGTGGAGTAGATTATGCTTTTCAGGGGTCTCAGAGGCTTGCCTTGGCTCCTGTTAGAATTAATTTAGTCAGATAGCCTCTGTGGATTATCCCTGTTTTCAGAGGCCTGCATTTCTGACAGGTCATTATTGTACACCACACTGGGACCCACTGCAGAGAGCACCATGTAGCGAGCCCCACCATGCATCCACACCTCGGCACAGCAGTGTCTATGTACACACACACTAACAAACATGCCAAACCATGTCTGCTCATCTGATGTGTTGGTAGTTCACGTTGGACCTGATAGATCTCCCACCCTGGCTCTCCATGATCATTACTGCTGCTTTACAGACTCAGGGCCAAGGAGAGGACTCGCTCACATGTTCAAGCTGCGAGCAATGAGCAGAATGTTTGATGGATGGATCCAAAGTCTGCATTTAACTAACAGGAACCCTGCGTCAATATCAAAGCAGGAAGAAGGTGGGGGCTGAGGTTGACATCTCTGTCTTTCACACATACTCACACACATACACACACACACACACACAGGCACATAAGAACCCAGAGTCAGTGAAAAATAGGCAGTTAAAAATTGCTAAGTACTTTTTCCTTAACAACAGAAAAACACTGTTTGGTAGATAGCTCTGTTGGTTTGCTGTGCAGCATGATAATGAGCATCTAACCTTGTTGCTGCTTTGAAGCTAAAACATGAGCTCAGATGAAAGTGCAGAAATTAAAGTATAACCTTTTTATTGTAAGTTTCAAGTCAAACTTAAATTTGATGCTACAACGATATTGCAGCTATTGTTTATACTTTTAGTTTTTCTAAAGAGGATATTTCTATATTACTGTTTTTCTGTGACAACATCTTATCTTTAACCTTAAAGTCAATATTTAACTGATGGTTAAAAACAGCTGTTGCTAGGAGACTTAAAAATTAACATGAGTATGTGAATCACACTGTGAAGTTTGTATTCTTCTGACAAGGCTACATGCGAAATTTAACTTTAGCTTGATAACATGATGGACAAATAGTTAAGAGCAAATATGTTACTTTACATTTTGGCATTTTTCATGCATATACGAGGTGCAATCAAAAACTTTGCAGACTGCTTCTGTTGCACATGCATGAAGCACTGTGCAGTAATACACATGTAGCAGCTGCAAGCAAAAACTGCATAAATAAAGAAATAAATCTTAGTGAGTAAATGCACAATTAACAGTACAACAAGTACCCTAATGATTCAGAGAAGGCATTATGGTAGAGAGGGACAAAGAGCAGAGGCCATAATTGTGGCTAATGACACTTCATAGGTCAAACAAAAATCTCTAGAAAATTTATTTAAAAAGTCTTTGCTAAAATACTCTAATCATCAAATAGACAAATCACATAAAAAAGCATTCATATTTCAAGGTCATTTTAAGATAATGATAGCTTGTCAAAATTAAAAGGGTCTAATAACAATGTCTGATCTCATCAGTTATTATACTGGGGTCTGTCCTGTGCCCAGCAATGTGAGCATTTTTTTTGGTGGTACTTTTTCACACACAGAGACTTAAGCACATATGAGTTTAAGGTTTTTCATAAAATGCTGCCTCTGAGGAACGGCCATGTTTACTTTTCAGCATTGCAAAATATTGCATTTACACTTGGAGAGGCAGACAAAGGGCAATCGCAATTCACATGAACTTCTCATAAACTAAAATGATAGGAGCTTTGACAGAGATCTGACCTAGCTGTCTGACAGCTAACTAGCAGACAGGCTTTGCTCGAGAGTATGTCTTCTCCCTCCAAACTGAGACAGGCTCCAGCAAAACAGCAGACGGCTCATCACATCCCTGAAGTAACGTGCAACTGGTCCTCCCCACAGAGGCTCTGGCTTGCTGGCTATAGCTCCTAATTAATAAAACAGCAAAGAACCAGGATTTATGTGAAAGCTCAATGGGAGTGCACACACGTGAGGCCTTTCAGTCTGCCCAGGTTGTGTTAACAAATGACCTGACTCCCATTAAGAAGCATTAAAAGAGAATTTCCAGAGCCACACACAGCTAATATTCACAGCTAATTAGTGAGTGTTGGCTAACTGTCTATCAAAACCGTAACAATGGAGCAGAATTACAAAGAGCTGCCGTGGGAATGAGTGGATATCTAGATAGGATTAATGTAAACAAGTGAGAAATTGTTGATGATGAGGTTCCTGGCTGCAGAGGGACTATTCTCTGGTGGTGCAGTGCAAAGAATTAAGCTGTGAGAAACTACATCGTCCCATTGCAAATTGTGTCACTGAATACAGATTCAGGAGCCGACTTGCCTGTTGAATGTTGAAATGAGTCCAGTTGGACGACTGGAGAGGCTCACTCTTTGAGGTCACTGCTTCTGAACCTTTCTGGTAATTATTCTTGATACAAGGATTAATATCTAATTCAAGGCGCAGGCCTGGATGACTCTTTTGTTATTAACTTTGCAACAGTGGGGAAACCTTTCAGGATTATTTCAATTCAGTGATTACTTTTGGCCTAGCAGCTGATTGCAAACTGTGCTGGTAGGTTTACTCACCACATTGATTTCCTTGCCAATATTGAGGGTAGAGCTCCCAAGACATATGACCCTGCACTCTCTGCTATACTCTGTAAATCTTATTAGAGATGAAAGCTGATGGAGGCTCCTTCCCTGCACGATACCGAGAAGAGCACAAGGTTAAAAGAAGAGACAAGTTTGATGTAGGTTGAAAGGATGTCTTCAACTTACTTCTGCAATAAGAGGGAGAAATGCCTGAATACCAAGATAGTAAATAAGCATAATAATTAAACAGAATTCAGACTGTCTGACTACAGCAATAAAGAGGATCATGACAATGTTATTTAAACTGTAAATAGTATATTGGCATTTGGCTCATCATGCATCATCTGCATTATCCAACTACACTGATTAAATTGCGCTATAATCCCATTATTATGAAGTTTCACTATCAGAAACTATTTTCATAAAAAATACATCACAAAAAGACAGACTACTACAACACAAGTTACATTTTGCATCTGCTAAATTAAGTGGTTTAATCCTCAGACAGGGGACTGTTTGTTACTTAGAGCAACTTTATTCACTTCTTTCCAAATTACTTTCCTTGTCTCCCATCATAACTATGGCACAATGTTTACCGCATAACAATTAGTCGGAGGGGCACAGGAGTCTATTGGGATATACTTTGTGCAAGGAGGGTAAATACTAGACCAATGTGCCAGTCTATCATAGTGCTCATACACACAAAAGATCCAGACGAAGAATGATCTTCTTTGTAATGTGTAACAGAAATGCAACAGAGACAAAGGCCCAGAAAGATCCAGTCTCAAATGGACCTTCTGCTGTGAGGCGTCAATGCCAGCCATTACCAACTAGCAAAACATGCTCAAAGGCCCCCACTTTGAAAGCCAACATAACTCTGCTTGTTGGAGAGATAACAAAAGACTAGAATGAAAGGGGCATTTTTCACATTTTGTGCTAAATTTGTGAACCTGCTATTGCAAAGTTATCTCTGATCATGAACAAATACAGAATTTTCTAACAATTTTGCATCATCACAAACCTTTTATTGTCTTTTAGCTATTTGTTTTGGTTCAAGGCCCACATTAACAATGTTGTTTGAGCCAGGCTACTAAACTATACATCCAAACACAACTCCCCCCATTAAATATCTGATAAACCCCCCAGAATGCCTTGTGTCTAGTATAGAAGAAATGTGGAGAACTTTGCATATAGACCACAGAGATATTTTTCCCAGGAGGTTGAAGAGCAGGAACAGAACATAGAGCTTAAAGAAGACTCAGTATTTATCAGACTTAAATTATTCTAGTGGGAAAAAACAGGACTCACAATGAATGCTAATAAATGTTGCAATGTCTGCAAGTAAGCAACTGTTTGAGAAAGAACTTAAAAATATTGTGGTGTGTTGTGCTTTTCTTATGTTTTTCTGCCCCCTAATGGTCATAAGTTGATTAATGCAGCTGTAAAGTAAGTCCCATTCATAACACTTCTGCATATGGGATTTGTTTGTGCTCTTTACACTTTTGTCATAATTATAAGTCCTTGCTTGTAGTGTAACTACAATCCCCATATCAAGCCAAGGACAGGGTACAAAACAAAACACAAACACACACATGCACACACACACACCAATTGCTGAGTCAGGTCCCTGTTGGGTGTTAGCTAATGATACCAGCTCATGGTAGATGGATAGTCAAGCGGTGTCTTACTTCAGAGGCGAAGGCCAGCTTAGCCATATTACAAGCACAACAGTGTCGCCGTTGCACTGTTTGGCATGCTGCTCGGCCTCTGTGCGTTAGTCACATAGAGTCACCCGGGGAATACTTTCTACCTCTACTGATCACCGGCCTGCACCTCCTGGCCCTGAGAAATCAACAGCCAGGATTTATAGATTTACCTTAGATTGGCTGTCCCGCATTTGTACCCCCATAAATACTTTTACAGCTTTGCTAATGCCACTGTTGGGAATAAACAAGGTTACGGCGGACAAGATGAGGCTGAGATTTAGTTGGCAACTCGGACAGCACAGGGCAGAGCAATGAGAAAGGAGATGTTATGTCAGAAAAGGGAGGAAGCAAACTCGCATTGGGGATGAGCACTTTATAGCTAAGCAGAGTGTACTTTTACATACCGATACAGGCTTTACAAGCCAATGCAATGACTGATGAAGAGCTTGCACTCTTACAATTCCCACTGAATAACCTGAGAAGTGAGTTGAACCATTAACAGCTCAAGTGAGACAACTAGATTATTTTTTCTGTCACTCTGTATGTACCAAATACATTTGGCCCATAAGGTTCCTAACACTGACAAGTTAAATATGTAATTAAGATTAATAAATAAACCTCCTGGTGTAAAAAAAAACTGATGACCTTGGTCATAATTCTTATCAAAGACATTATAGATTAATTATTCAAGCGCATTACTTCACTTCATCTTTAAATGCTACTCATTTGGACAACTTCATGAAACTTGCAGGGTTTAAAAGCATAAAATATGCATGTGCAAGCCATCACTCTCTTCATAATGAATAAGCATACCTTAGAATTGACACATTTGCTTTCGGAAAGACTTGTTAGACTGACGACCATACATAAGCTCCGGAGTTGACTAAGCACTGTGTGTCTTCCCGCTATTTGCTCCTTCAAAGTCAGCAAAAGCTCACAGGTAAGTTGGTCCAAGGAGGAGGAAAATTAGATGAGCAACATCAATTGTTTATACTAGTTTCAGTTCAAACAGCGGTCAACTAGAGGGACAAAGTGATTATTTCAGAAAGAGCTCATGTTTTTGCCATGATCTAATTTGTTTTGACAGACAGCATGTCCTGTCCGCCTGGATTTTATTTAGTCTCCGAGACAAAAACTTGTTGAACTGCATAAACAACCTCATAAAGAAAACAACAATGAATGTCTCAGAGGGCCGACAAAGCACCTGGGCAGATTTGTAGTCTAGAGCCAACATTTTGAGGGAGACAAAAGCATTTCTTGAGAAATGTTTAGGTCTGTCATTCACTCTGTCAGTCTCCTCAGATAAACTGTGTTTAGTTAGTTTAAAAAGTGAATTTTAGTCCAGTTCTGGTTACTGACACACTGATGGCATGCAGTGGATACAATGCTAGCTCCTCGAGACCTCCAAGGCTGTGGCCATTATCAGTGTGTGGGAAACCACCTTTAAGGATAAGTATTTATCATTTAAAGGTGAACATTTACAATGGCAGTCTATTTGTTTGTGTCTGTGTGTGACTGGAAGGCCCACAGGGTCAAGGGGATTTAAAGGATTTCAAGAAAATGCACTGTGATTACCTTCCAGCCAACACTGTACAGAACATGACATGATCCGTCTACCTGGAGCTATTTTTTAATGCCTACATCATGTGACTGTGCCGACTGCAGTCCAGTCATTAAAGTTTCCCAACATTGTGATATAAGCAGGATTATTAAACTAGAAAACATGCGAATAATAAAATTCTTTAGAAAGGAGCCTTTTACTTTTTTGGTCAGTATGCTTGTTTGCTTTCCTGTGAAGAGTGAGATGAGAGATTGATTGAACTCAAAAGTCAGTACACTAAATATGAGGCCATTTGAATTATAACATATGTGTACCAGATATAGGCTAACATGCTAATTAGTGAGCACTGGAGTGCTAACCTTTCCAGTCTAATATAGGTCCTGCTGGAGGTAATTCAATAATTTAACATTCTATAATTCTGTGGAATGGTTTGTATTGTAATGGAAGTATTGTAACAAGAGATATTCTCCAGAAGTAGAGTATAAATTAATTTGGACTTGCATATTTGACATAATTGAAAAAAAGGATGTATGTTATAAATATAGATTGGGGTTTAAGTCATGCTGTTCTATCTAGAAATAAGATTTAAAAAAACTGTGATGTCGCGGTCACTAGTTCAGTATCATTGTCAAATTCGGCAGAAGGGGAACATAAATGACTGAAAGGAGCTGCAAAACTCTAAATCAGTCCTACCTGGAATACTTCAACAATAAACTGTGAATACTCACTGCAGGTTGGCAGTGTTCATTTATTTACTGTACACACCGGTGGGGATGCTTGAAGGTAGCAGTGATGGCTATGGGGGGGAGAGGCAGATGGTAAATGGAGGGTTATCACATCCTGTGCTTAAAAAGAGAAGATGCAAAGACAAGATGAAATATGCACCACCCAACAAGGAGACGAGCTAGAAAGCTCAAAGCTCTAAGAAACTTGAATTTGTTCCTACATACTGTAGGTGTTACTTTTGTCTGTGCCCTGCCAGCAGCTCCAAGAAATGCTTACTGCTCATCATGTGGATTCCTGCTGTTCTTTTACCTTGTTTTTTGTTTTTGTTTTTTTTTTTCAGATTGTTGCAGATTTTAATACAATGCAGCCTGGAGATATTTTGCAGAGTCAGAGTCTAAAAATAGCGAATAGTGGCTGCTCTTTGTACAGGCAGTTGTTCAATGTACATTTGTCATTCAAAAAAGCTTCAAATTAGCCTTAAATAAAAAGTGGCTAATAAGCATTTGATCTGATTTCAATTACTGATTGCATTTGGACTGGAAAGCAGATGTGTGGAAGAGAAAGAAGTGTTGCAAAAAGAGAAAAAACCTTGCTTAGAGTAATGTTTGCTGTTAAACTAAACTGAGGAAAGCCTCTGCTCTCCTATATTCTTAGATGTGTATGCAAATCCAGCAGTGGCCCACAAGAGGCCTGTGCTCCCCTCACTGCTCCAGCCCGTCGCCCCCTGAGAGTGAACTCTACTCACTGCATTAATCACCAGCATTAATTCACTCAGGGCAGGAAACCCCTGGTAACGTAGGTTCAGAGTCACTTTTAATGTCATCCAACAGCGAGGTCTCCACCAACGACATGCTGACAACCACAAAGAATGTATTCATTCTCTTTGCATCAAATGTTCCCAATGATTTTCCCATTTAAGTGTCAGCACAGGTTAAACAACCCTGTCTTTTAGTTCTCAGTCTTAAACTTAGATTTAAAAAAAAGGAAATTTGGATTTTTTTAGATTTTCTGAGGGGGGTTATGACCAAGAGTGACTGAAAGATTCCTTTCTTTTGTTTTGTTGTTGTACTTTTAAAGGCCACAGGAGGGTCGAGGCTCCTTTAAATATCGACTGTGCACGGCATGCTGTGTTGGGAAAAGAGAACAGACATTTTTATTCATGATGCAGTCCCATCGGTGGCTGCACCTCACTGGTTGCTCATAACTTATAATATTTTGGGGTTGAACTCTGCGGCAAAATATACAGTGATTGAGTCCAGTGTACCTCATTGAGAAACCATCTGCTCCAGTTCAGTGTACGTTTAACATCTCAGTGGTGATAAATGGTCAAGAATTAAAGTAGTAAAGCTTTCTACAATTATAATTTTTAATGTTTTTTTAAGGTTTTAATAAAGCCCTTAAAGCTGCATGTTAAAACAGGGATTTAAAAAATCACATCCATTAGCTTCATGTGTGTGTGTGTTATTAGCACAAACATCAAGTAACAGAAATCACTGCTCCACTTGAAATCTTTTGGCTGAACCAAATTTATGAGTGAAATTAACGACAATATTTATTTATTTTACAAGAGGCTTATTGGCAATATCAGTATTTTTAAAGTACAGTACACATCAGCAATTCTTTAAAACCAGCTGATTCACGTATCAGCTATTTAAAAAAGGAGACAAGGATACATATTGATTAAAATGGACAATTGCCCCTTTTTACATCATCGTCATTCGTCTTTAAAAATAGTGTAGAAAAATATTTTACATTGATTTTGATCTGTTGACTGGCAGAATTAGAACATCATGGCAAGCAACAAATTTATTCAAAACTTTGCAGGACTTAATGATATTACTATAGCATGGTAATAATATATGACATAAACTAATTGTGAGGATGTTTTATTTTCTTTTGCCTCTTCACAACCAAAAGGCTGATTATGTATTTTATTTAGGCAGCAGATCATTGAGAAAGATAACTGGCCACTAATTCCTCCACCACAATCAGAAAGGTTCCTCATTTTTGCTTAACTCTGACTCTTTTG
Organism: Acanthurus lineatus; assembly: GCA_029814665.1. Taxonomy (NCBI): domain Eukaryota; kingdom Metazoa; phylum Chordata; class Actinopteri; order Acanthuriformes; family Acanthuridae; genus Acanthurus; species Acanthurus lineatus. Next base: position 20,147,539 of record JAPZDV010000013.1, read on the forward strand.
ACATTGAATTGAGACTCTTTGGGCACTGAAACAAAGCTTAGTGTAAGATAGTTTAACAGTACAGTGTGGTGTGTGTTGTTAATGGGGACAAGTTCTCCAAACAGAAACCTTTGTTGCTACTTTGAGAGCTTCGTCAGAGCCTTTTTACTGTATAACCAACTGCTATAAATGGTCACTTCTCTGATATGACATGTCTCCGACTGAACCTTGGATCCCAGATGTGACAAACCGATGCTTCGCCCACACACCTAATCCCAAAGCAATACAGCAAACATAGGCTCATAGTCACTGTGCCTGCAGAGCCATTGGGATCGGACTAACTGACTGACATGAGTGATTTAAACAAACCAATGAAACCTTGACAGTAGCACACAGAAGCCCACGGGTCCCTTCAGACATTTGTGTCGTCATTGGAGGTGTCTGGAGATACCTTATAGCCTGGAGCATGTGGATGATGCCTTAAGTTTTTTGGTATTTTAACAGTTTCAAAAAAATAAAAAGAGTAAATATTGCACTGACTTTGTGCAAGTAATATTCAGCATACAGAGTGACGAGTAAAAGTAGGCCACATGAGCTTGCGGGCATCTGTCCTGCAGCCTAAAACACTCCATGTCCATGGTTGTGTGACATGTATGCAGCAGTCCATGAGCTCCATGCAGCAAATAGACTGCACACCTGGTTGAACCCAAAATGTGAAACATATTATCATGGTAATACTTCTGGGTAGCTGCAGTATTAACCAGACGGAGGCTGTGCGGGGGAAAGGCAGAACATACATCTTTATCTGCGTCCACTTACAAAAGGTTATCTTTCATATTGCTCAAATGTTGTCTGATAAATGTCCTGGTAACTCTCAATATTTTCACTGCGGGTGGCATATTTGTCATCGTTGAGATGGCGGGCGGAGTAGGGCACAGATGGGAACTCCTCCCTCACGCTGGCGTTGACGTACGAGCTGCAGGTCGAACCAGATGAGCACATGTGATTGATAACCGTGTGTGCTTGGATCTTAACCAGAGAGAGGCTGAACTCATGAGCACGGCTGGGATTTAATGAACCACAACAGGTTTTGACAGAAAAGCTGCATAAAAGTCAAATCTGGAGGAATCTGATAGATTTTTCATTTCACACACACCATGAACTAAAATCTCCTATCAAACCTAAACCAGACTGCCTATTTCTCAAAATCATTACAGTAAATCAGTGGAATAAAGTTGCATTTGAACAGCTTTTAAAAGGTTTGTTTTCCTGTTACAAGTGACACATGATATGCTTTTGGTTCTTATATTGTAATTAAAGGATGCACAGGTAATTCTTTAATTATGATAATTTCCCCTCTGGAGGATTTTACAATCACACCCCATTAACCTGCTATTGTTGCATCTGGAGATTAAAGCCCCATGAAATCAACTCATAGCTACACAGTCACTATGTGCTCACAGAGGAATATCTTGATTCACGATTGGTACGTGATAGCAGTTAGTGCAAACAGCCTTTGCATTGAAAGATCTGCATTACAGAATGAGAATATTCAGTGCAATTGAAATAAGAAAACCATTTGCTGTGTAATTAAATAGTTGTGCCTACTTACAATGAAACTGACATTTTTAATACACTTTTACCCCGCTGTTACACCTCAATAGGGGCACAAGAATCAAACAAGGGTACATGACAACTGCTATGAGGACATTCTTGGTTAGCCTCAGATCATAATGTTCCTCCTGGCTTGTCAATTACTCAAAATAGCCTGTGGTATCATAGCTGCACTCTGAATTATTTTAGGGCAGTAATATCAGTTTGAATTTTAAAATGTATAAGGTAGTTTGGAGCTGGATGGAGCCTGAACCAAAATGTGACTGGAATTTGGTCAAAATTACAAATAGGTGGTTCAGAGAACTTAAGGCTGCTAGACGTGTAAATGAGATGATAAAGAGAGATCAAAAAGCACCAGATGTTACAATTTTCTTTTTTAGTTTGAGCCTGGTATCTCTTTTTTCAATTTTGTGAGCATCCTCAGCATAAAAATGTTCCTGGCTGAAGTAAGTTTCACTGCCATGCTTTTGTTCCAGCCTGCAGGAAAATTAAACATCTCTATAAGTTACTACTGTAGTTGTATGTGTGAGCTACATAGCTACTATGTTAGCACAACACAAATGCAGCATTAAGATTGTTTGAGGCTCACATTTCTGTTCCTCTTTGTTGGCAATGAGATACACTGTTTTCATTGTAAAGAATTTTATAACCTTCATGAAAAAAATAATTGGTTGTTTTTCTAACCTCAGACCATCAAAGAAGCCTAAAACTAAAACAAACCAGACCGCATTTGGCCAGTCAGTCACCACAGGAACTTCATGATTTTTCTCTTTTTGCCTTCAGGATCACACATCATAAACTTTAATTTAGCTGTGACTGACATGCACCCTGTCCAGTCTCAGTATAGCTTCCACCAAAAAAAAGGACAAAAACCAATTTGATTTCCAAATCTTCAGTTATGATTGCTGTTGAGGGGAGAAGTTCAACCTCCAAGGTTTACTCTCCATAATCACACAGATGGGGCCAGCCAGGGATCGTAAAGGTAAGCTAACCCAGTCCCGGCAATTTCCCACAGACTGCAGTTTGTCTGGTTTGTTTGCTGTCTCTTCGGGACTGTGGTTTTTCTGCCCTGTTGACAGCAAACCATCTGCTGCAGAGCCAATCTAGATTTCATGTAGGGCCTACCTTCCTCAGTCGATATTTACTTGGCTGTCAGGTCTTGAAGTTTGGGACTAAAGATAATCAGTTATGAGAGTTTGACTGAAGTGTACCCATGGATGGTGACATATTTTCTCTTGATAGCACAAAAAACATGACTAAAGTTATGTTCTTATAAAATATTTTTATTGAATAATAAAAGAAGAAGATGACATCTGACGACCATCACCTGTAATTCAGTCAGAAAAGGTAGAGGACATTGTAAGACTCCAAATAAAAGTTTATAAAGTCAACTCTAAACAAAGAATTTCATAGACCATTTGATGCAATAAGCTACACGAACAAAGCATGGTGCTCAGGCTTTTTAGAAAAGTGAGTGAATGAGTTGTTTGAGTTCCATCTCTGTCACAATAACTACAAATAAACAACCCCATTTTTTTTTTGTTATTTTTGCTCCAAAGGATATGCAAGAATAAGGATACAAATGGTTCTGCTGGGCCACAGTATCAAGCCTTGGCATCTTGAATAAGTAACGTATAAAAAAAAATGTAAAAAGAAAAACACCATTACAAAAACAACAAGGCTTTTCCTAAACATACAGTACAGGTGACATAAATATAGTAGAATAATAGTATTTATTTTAATATTCTTCTTCTGCAGATCACCAAATGATTTGGTGTTTGGCTCACCTGTTGTGCTCATCGTTGTTTTGGTCCTTTCTTGGTCTCTGTGCTCTCTTGTTTTGGTCTTGCAGATCTGGCAAATTGCTGTGCATTAATAGTTAAGGTCTCTTTACACAAGCAAAGGTTCACTCTCACTTAGTAAAGCATTTTCTCTTCCAGTCAAGAACTTTAAATTTCTTTTATTAAAATGGATCAAAAGTCTAATCCAACACAGTCAACAAATCTGTTCCTTCATCTGGCCCCATTATTACTATGATTGTGTTTCTGGCATCAGTAAGTTTATACTTTCCTTTCTACAACTACCACAGAAAATATACACTTAACAGCAACCTCGCCGGGAAGCCTTTTTTAGCTCTGGGCATAGGTTCACAGACAGATAATTTATCTCACACTCATATATTGTCGTGTTTTACTCCCAAAGTGGTCTGCAGCAGCTTGAAGCCACAGGGGCCCTCTTCCTTGTGACACTTGCCGCCTCATATGAATTTAATTTAAGAAAAGGTCGCAGCTGTTTGCTCATAAATGCCAGAAGACTACTGGCCAAAAATGGAGCTTATAAGAGGCTTGGCCGTCTCGCTTTCCTGTGTTCGGCTCGCTCAGTGACAGCTACTGTCATTCACATGGACAGAAAAACTGTTTGTCAATGTGACAGGTCTAAAGAATAGGGAGGAGCCAGATGTGAGATATGATGTTTGTTAATAAACCTTAACACATTTAACGAGCAGCGTCTCATGCAGATTTTTCCTCCAGGTCACTAATTTTTGTAGCAGGCTGTCTGAGGATTCTCTGGCAAGTAACACACTGTAGTCTCAGGTTAGCAGTGAAATAATCATTATATGGAATCCAGCTTGGGACCGACTGTCCTCTGCCTGTTTCTGCTCAAAAAAGCATCTGTACCAGAATGACCTTACTTAACTGATGCTCCAAATTAAATCAAACCTTAACAACAATCCAAGTTCCACCTTAGCACACAAGTTGCATTCTTTTTTTATCCTTTTTATCTCACTTGTATTGTCATATTTTCAGGTGTCTATGTCAAGTCACATTTCTTTAGGTGTTTCAGTTAAAAATAATATTTATATTTTGCTGGAGACAAACTTATATGTTTTCAATGCGCTCTGAGCAGGCGTAGTGTCATGTTAGGGAGCCCAGCTGCCATCGCTTCCTCAGATTCAAAACCTTAAAAGAAGTACTTGCACTTGCTACATTCACATTTATGTGCAGTGCTCTAATTGTGCCACAACAGAAGCAGTCTCGTAAGTCTTTGAACACACCTCACACACATAAAATGTAAAATAAAAAGGCACTTAACTAGTTGCTGAACATCACCACTGATTTGAAGCTATAACCATGAGTAAAACAGATTTTTTAAAATCCAGTTCCAGTGTTGGTATCTTTTTTGGCTGGCATTTCTTTCTGTATTGGCCATTAAATGTGTCTGCATTCAGTAACTGCTTCTCTATAGTTTTATTTAGTTTAGGCTCAACATAAAGAGCTTAAAAATCCATAAGCCACCACACTGCAGACAACAAACAGTCAAATTTCAAGCTCCTAAACCACCCCTCTGATAGCTGAACAGTGATCTAATGACAGCTCTGTATTGGTTTCTTAAATATTACCCAACATGGTTGCTGTTTAGGGTCAAACAGTCTAAGCTCCAGCTCTGCCGATGTAACCTGGAACATGCAGGAAACAGTTTTCAACTAAATTACATTGCAGACTCTGTGGTTCATGCTTTGAACTCAAAGACTAATATGCTGTCAAAAAGCTAATTGGATATGGGGTGCACATTAAAACACCATCAAAATCAATATCCTAGTTCTATTAGACAAGTTCAAAAGTTGATGTGGAATTATCAGTGTTAGGCTCAAGAAGAGCAGGTGGTGGTTCAGAGCTGCCAGAAATGTGTCCTCATCCTCCTGAAGGCACAGAGGACTGATGCCAAAAACACATATGTGATGGGAGGTGTTCCCTTAATAATCCGCCACACCTCTTCACTGTCCCTTTATGTAGGATCAGTGACTTATGATCCTGTGTGCTTGTGTATTCCAGATGTAAACATTTATTTTCCTAATTGTTCAATTGCGGGATAAATCTTCCACATACTGTAACATACTGCCCAAAACTTGTTTGGTAAAGTGCATTCTCAAGGTAGAAGAGCTCTGTAATAAAAAATATAAAGTGGATTTTACTTCAAAAGGACATCACCAGTCTACTGGTTTTGAACAAATCTATTTTCCGTTTGCTTTTTCTCAGTAGCTGATAATTAAATTCAAGTGTGCCAGTAAACAGGACTGATATCTAAATACATTTATTTTTTCCCCCAATACTACACACCTTAAAATCAAACCCACTGTAATGAGCATCTAACCTGGGTTTACACTCCCTACAACATCCTTGTCCTTGTTTCATTTTGTGAGCGAAGATAAAAGGATACAACGACGAGGGGTTTGTCATAGAGAACGTAGCCGTTGGTTTCCCGCAGGGCTTTCTCTGCACTCTGCTCACTGGGGAGTCCTACGAAGGCCTGCCCTTTCATCCGCCCCTCCTTCATTAACACAATGTCAAACCTGAGGAGGGAAAAAAGCGACGCAGAGACACATCATTATCACTCGAAGCCTGTGGCCGAGCCGAGGTAACATCACACTGAGCTATTCAGTGTCACAAGAGAAATGTTGGCTGCTTCTGTAACCACATGAAACAGAGGCTGTCAGTCATGTGTCACTGGGACCCAACAATCCGCAGGCTTTGTTTGTCACTTAAGCCAAAGAGAAAAAAAAAAACAGGTAATACTACAAATGGAAATCTCGATCTCATCAGCACCACTATTAGCCCAAGCTTTTTAAGTTGGAGTGTTTTTTTTTCTGTGAAAACTGTTTATGATTTTGGTCCTAACATCTTCTAACAGTGAAACAGCATCAACAAATAAACTGTTTAATCTCCTCTTCTTCATCCATTTTTCATTTGGCTGGCAACAAAACAGCTTGACTAACCTAATCATTATCCCATGATCGCGACATCATCTGACAAAAATCATTATACATACAGATTAATGACAACAGCTGTGCTATATGATTGGCTCTATTGATATTAGGAGACACTGCAAATCTTCTGGCTGAAGAAATGGAAGCAGACTCTGTTTCACATCACTGATTCTTGGTTCTGAAACAAGTTTAAGTTGATGGACAAAGTTTCTCAGATGTTGTCTCATGTTTACATTCTGCTAGACACAAATTCAGAAAAATGCACTGAATTATGTCCCTGGTGTATAGGTCTACGTCTGTATGTATGTTTTTTTTTTGTCCTTTTCTATAGAATTTTTTTTCTTTTTGGATAACTACATGGATGAATAAATAACATTTGTTCCCTGTATTTCAAATGAGCAGTAATACTGGTAACACTGAAAGTTAGAGATGACACAGAGTTGTAGCACCCTCTGTGACTAATTTTAGTCAAGTCTTTTTTAATTACAGATTTTTTCTTTTTGTCCTTTTCTATAGAATTTTTTTTCTTTTTGGATAACTACATGGATGAATAAATAACATTTGTTCCCTGTAT
>JAPZDV010000013.1:20154570-20265976 GCA_029814665.1 Acanthurus lineatus
TTTCTTTTTCCTGCTGTCAAACAGCTGAAGCAGTAGCCAATCGTGGTTCATAGAAACTAAATATGTTGACCAGCGATCATTATCAAGCTGCAAGTATTGACCTATAATCTACTAGTTCTGTATGATTGTCTTCTCACAACATTAACTAATAATGCAAAGCAAATACAGATCAAAGCCAGCAACTGTGTATTAACCTTTGTTGCAATTATACCGAGATATCACAATAAAGGTTAAAGGACATTAAAAGTGCTTCTAGTCTTATTTCTACCTCTGAGCTTGTGAGATTTGAATCTTACTGCAACTTTTAGCAACTGCTAAGAAGGATGACTTTTTGTTTGGTAAAAATGAAAATCTGCAGAGAGGAAAAGTTCTTGGGGGTCAAGATCTAGTAATTTAAAGGTTGGGATTTATTTGCATAGCATGATTAATCAGAAGAAATCCACTAATTTAAACTGTACTGACCCTCAAATGGAAAAAATATACAATTTAAAAACAAGGACCAGAGGACAAACTGTTTCTCTGGCAGAGCTTTATCTTCCTGTTTATCATCTACATCTGTGTTCAGAGTCTGGCCCTCTTCGCAACATAAGCACGGTTTGATGACTCAGGTGGAATGTTCATTTGAAGTACTGCTGATGCACAAACATAAAGTGTCCCTCATGATCTCTGCGTCAGGTTAGATACTTATTAATACCACAACACACAGTCAGCATGAATTACTAAAAACTCTCGAGGGAAAGTGACAAATTGCCAGAGTCAGAAATAGTACATGGAGAGAGGACTGTGTGAAAGAAAATGCAAGGCATGTTGATGAGCTGAACACAAAGTCAAGATCATGTTGACTGCAGTTTACATACATGTTCCTCTCAGCTTCTGATGAAGGGTTGATGTATCTTCCATAGATGTACTTCAATTCCTGAAATACGAGTTAGGAAAATCAGGAAAAATGGTCAGTATATGAAAATAAATGCATCAATTGTGGGATTTAAGATTTCATAATTCAATTAACTAAGCAAATTCAGATGAAAGGCATATAAATTATCTTAAGCAAGAAATAAAAAAACCTAACCACACATTAAGTGGGTCAACTGGTATGACTACACCTACTTTCTCTTCCACTTGCTTTGCAATATTCTTCACGTAGAGTCTGCAAGTCGGCTCGCCCGGTTCATAATTTTTAAACACAGACATCCTTTTTATCTCTGTTTTTAAAAGAGAGAAGCAGAGTAGAAAAGAAATATTTGATTCAAGATGCATTTCAAAAACAGGTACGAAGCATCACAGAGCTGCCAACAGCTACATTAAAGGTAAATTCAAAGTCACTGCAACTCAATACCATCCACTCCATGTTTTATTTAAGATGAAGTGGACTACAGAAACCAGCAGATATGTGCACAGACATTAAAGCAATGATTATATGTTTGATCCCAACACAGCCAGGTTATTGTAGACATGACTTAGACCCGTAATGTCTCAGCTGCTGTGTAGCACATTGGAATGAAAGACATGCCTGAGCAAACAACATTATTTTTTTCTAACTATATACGTCCAAGTTGGTGCTTCTTTTTTATTTTGCTCCTAGATCTACATTTAAAAAAATAAATTAGAAACAAAACTATCATAAATGCGCATTGAGGTGTTGAAGGGAGATGAAATTTAGGAGCAAAAGCATCCTTCACAAAATGCAGCTGCAACTGTAATTATACCTTTGAACAGTGTAGTGGATGTAGAAATATTATCATCAATTTTAGATTTTCAATGTCTGTTTTAAAAAGATGTAAGATCCTAAATTTTTTGACATAATAACAAAGATGTACTATGTTTCTTAGACAAAAAAGGTTTCCCATTCAGACATTCAACAGATAAAGGCACATTAAAGACCTTATATTCATGATTAGTTAAGTTACCTAACAAATTTCAAGCCCAGTATTTACTCTCCTTTTTAGCCTTATTTCGATCTTTAAAGGATCTATCTTCTACTTAGCTGCTAAATAATAAATTATGCTCTCCAGCTAGTCACTAACTTTCTATGTGTTTTGGTCGAGGTTGTTTGCATAAACTTCGTTTATTTAGGGCTTTCTATCTGGCACTGATGAGAAAGGAGAGACAGCTCCAAAACAGGCCAGTAAAAACAAAGCAACAAGGGCTAAAAGATGCTAAAATGCTCTTGAAAGGCTTGTCACCGCAGGTGACCCCTTGCATATTAAAATGCTGTCATATGATCAATTGATAAAATAATTAATAAGAGCAGCTTAAACTCATGAGTGGCAGCTCAGTGTGGTTTTATCAAAATAAGGTTGATGCTGTGTTCAAGTGCTGTTTTCTTAACAATCAACACTGAGCACTGACAGACAATAATAGGACACTAAAAAGAGGCAGCAGATAATTACTAACATCATAGTGTTTGATATCTCTCTTCACTCTTTATAATCCAGCAGTAACTATAATCACAAAAGGTAAAGCTGCTGCTATTCTTATGGGCACAATCTCCTCATCCTGTAAGGGATCAGTCAGTTTCTTTTGTCAAGTTTGATTTTCTGCAGTTGGCACTTTTCTTTTTTGTTTAGCCATGATGGCTCTCACTGCTCACATGACTGCCAGTTTTTTTCTAATATGCTCTTCAAACAAACTACTCTTGCTGCTTCCATTCTTCTTGTGACACAGAGTGGGATTTATGAGAATGAGGAAGACTGTTGTAGTCATTTAAAACAATGCAAACACCAACAAACTCCAAAAAGAAGTGGCCCTGGTAGCTTTCACCTTTCATGCTGCAACAGTGTTGCATAAAAAGTTTCTGTTTACCGTCTCTCGACAGCCGTCCTTTCTCCAGCTCCTTTCTGGAGATGACGTCTGAGGCGAGATCCTGTTCGTCGTCACTGCGCTCCTCTTGCTGCTGAGATGGCTGTGTGCTGGGATAAAGCTTTCCAAAACCATCAGCCTCTGCCGCCTCCTGACTGCTGCCAGGGGTCAGCTTCCTCTCATCCTCCTCCTCTGAAGGGACACAAAGGGACACAAAGCATGTAAAGAAAACTAGCATGCAGCACATTGACACGAACTTAGCCAGGTACTATCTTCATTTTGTCAGTTTTACTTGCAACAGCTACACAGCAGTTCACGTCATGTTCCACCAAGTCAGATCTGCTGCATAACTTTATGTTGCAAAACAGGAGGAGAAGGACCCCCACTTCCCACCCCCCTCCCCAGCACAAATGCAGATGGAAGTTTTCAAAGTGTCCAACAATAACAGATGGTGAAATAATCACTTCTTCTGTGTTTATCCCTTTCAGTAAACCAAACAAGCTCAGGATGGGAGAGTGGAGGCAAATCCTCTTGGTCACAATTTGTTTAACATATTGATGTTTAGAATTTCTAATGGTGGCATCATTGGAGTGTTTTTTCAAAACTGATATGATAAATTCTATTCTTTGACATAATAAATTTCAATCCAAACTGGTTTCACTGATAATTGAAAGAAATTGGTCTCATGGGTGAGTCAAGAGCACATTCAGTATGTGTCAAATAAAGCACTGTAATCAAATCAAAACCCCTTCCTGTTTTGCAAACATGAGTTTGAAAGGCAGTGGAAAGTCTGACAGCCTTTTGAGGAGTGCATGCACACACGTGCACGCACACACACACACGCACACACACACTGGTGAAGGAATTACTCAGAGCAGTGAGCCTGTACAAATCCGAGGAGGGGGCAAAAAAAGCTTGTCATCCACATAAGGTGTATGTGTGTGCAGCAGAGCAAGAAGTGTTGGGGAGCTTTTCTGATACACTCTTGCTAGAGAACTAGATCACTGCTTTCAAAATTATCCTCTTCCTTATCTGTCCCCCACCTCCCCTTTTCATTCAAATAGCTTGTTTATCGGATCCTGAGCCCCCCTTCCCCAAAACAAGACTAATCCAAAAAGCCACCTGTCATAGTTTATCTTTCCTCTGCCTTTAGGAAATCTTTTGTGTTTGACTTTGAGATCTATTTTACTTCTCGGGAGCTTGCCAGGGAGTGAAGTTGTAGCTAGAGAGAAGGGAGATAAGACAAGCAGGGAACTGCACAGCTGACAAGTAACACAGACTGTGCCCCCAATGACATTTTCTCATACAGATAATGGTAAAACCTTTATGGTGCGACTCTCTGCTGTGATATACTGCTGTGTAACACTTGGCTCTGACTTCACCCATGGTAAGGGCTCTAACTTATGTCAATAGGAGTATCAAACAACCTCCTGCTTCAATGTGATAATAAACATGATGTATAGAAATGATCAAATCCTTACAGTGCCTTTCTTACTCAAGAGAAAAAAGATGACAGGGTACCTTTTTTTCTCCAGTGTATGTTTGCAGGCCTTGATATTATACGCATCTATTTCACTAGTTAGTTGCAAAAGAAGCATTATTGTAAGATTACATTTGTGTAATGCACAACTTAGCATCATTTAACTGAAACTGATCTGCACTGACATCAAGTTCTGTCCCACAATGCACATAATCAGTGACAGATAAGTGTAGAAAAACAAATTATATTAATCTAAGTTAAGGCTGAAGAGATTAGTGGGTTAATTGACAGATGAATAAGAAGATATTTTGACAATCAATTAACCATTTAATAACTTTTTAAGTAAAAGTTTTAAATATTTGCCAGTTCCAGTTTCTTAAATGTGTGGATTTAGTATGTTTTTGTGTTTTGATATTATTCCAGATGAAATAATTACGGTTAAGGAGATCCATTTGAAGAATGAAGAATCAGAAAGGCACCTTCATGGATCTATTTTCTGATGTTTAATCAACCAAAAGATTTATGCAGTGAGATAAAAATCCCAGTCAAATGCATCTTACAATGAAGAGAATCCTTTGATTACGACCTTTTTTCAATAAATCTTATAAACTCAATGGCGAGACTATTGGTACCTCAGATCTCACTGACAGATCCCCCTGTTGTTTGCTATTATCAAAGTGATTCCACATAACCTGGTCAATAACCAGAAAAAATAAATCATTTTTTTGATAACTGATTGATAATTTTTCTCATTGTAAGGACAGATGTAAAATATTCATTAATAAAAATGAGAGAAGTTGCTGCTTTTCTCTTTTTTATTAAATTGTAAAGTGAATGTTTCTGGGTGTGACATCACCTTTTGCTCTGGGAAAAAAAGAGACAACAGACTGCTCAGTAATGAAAATAATCCAAAGTTGCTTGAAGTGAATATCAAGCAGAGCCCTTACCTCTGCCTTCATCATCGGGCTGACCCGGCCCACTTCCTTCCACCATGGCTGCCACCTCTGGAACCGAAATGTGAAATTCAATTTTCCTCTGGCCGGTGGGGAGGGGCTGCTCGAACACATCGGAGGGCTGCAGCACTGGAGCACTGAGGACAGCGGAGACAATCAGCACTGCCCTCAACAGCAGCCTCAAAAAAAGTACCCACAATAAAGCTGGCACCTGAGCGGCTTCAGGGTGGGATATTTTGTTCTGGTCAACCGCAGATATTTCCCAGTCCACAAACATGCAGCCAGGAGACATCGAGGTGTGTGTGTATTTATAGTTTAGAAACAGAGTTTTGTGGTCTGTTATTAAGGGAGTGTGTGTGTGTGTGATGCTGAAACAGTGAGTCTCTGAGCCACCCAAGGCTGTCTTTATGAGGAAAACTTACTGTCTGGAGGTTTTTGTCCTCCTTTTAGCTGCCTATGAATACTGTCTCAAGATGGGCTGAGCGTAAGGATTGTGACATGCACGAGTGCCTTTGCCGTACCTCTGAGACTCTGGTTTGGGAGCATAGAGTAGATCCTTGATCTTGGGCTTCTTTCTCTTTGAAGCTGTTTTTGATCTCAGGGGTCTCTTGCATGCTTGGTTGACCAGGCCCATCAGACGAACAATCCTGAAATAAAGCAAGCATAGGGAATAAGGGGAAAAATGTCTACTCATTGTCCACCAGTTGGTATTTAAAGACATTTTCCTTCAGGCCACTTGTGTTACTGAAAACATTATTGCTTCTGAATGACACAATAACACAGTGGCTTGACTGGCAGCAGCAAAATAATGCAGAACAAAATGAAAGTCAGTTCTTTGTCTCAGGAACATGTTAACGCAGGGATGAGTCCCCTCTGACATGAGTGGTTATCTGCTTCTCACCTCTCCTTGTCTTCATCGTCTCCACTCTCATACTCTGATTCTTCTTCACTGGACAGGTCCATCTCCTCAGCTGGTAAAGGGGGATTGTCAGGGGGAAAGGGTGGAGGCATGGGGATGGGTGGTGCAGGAGGCAGATACTCAAACTGCAGGAAACAATAAAACATGGCTTTGCTTACAATATGAATGCATTCAGGTTCAACTGACAGAGTTTATGAGCATAGTCCTTGCTAAGATACCCAGTGAGCCATGCCTACAAGCTGGGACTCATTAGTTTGCAGACAGTGATCATTTTTAGGTATTACAGACTGGCCACTTGTGTGTTTAAAAGTGTTCACATAGGACCAATAATAATAAAAGATTAGTGTGAGAGGTACCACAGTTCATAAATCAGATACTGACAATTCTTTTCATTATCGATTAATTCGATAATTATTTTCTAAATTTCTTGTTTGGGTGATGATAAAGTGGAAAACAGTGAAAAATGCCCATCACAGAGTTCAGCAGCCCAAGGTGACATTTTCATATTGCTTGCTTTGTCAGAAAAGCAATGAAAGGGCTAAAAATAGTCATTTTACTTGGGGCAAAGCAAAACAGGAAATATTCACCTTTGGAGAGTTGGAACAGGCCCATTGGGGCAATTTTGCATTAAAAACAACGTACATAATTAATCGATTATCAAATGTTTTGATAACAGAATTGAAAACAATGCATCATAAGCTCTCATACTGTACTGTGTACCTTAGGTAAGAGATTCATGTTTTTACTGTCGGTGGCATATTCTACTTTCCGTCAGAGCAGTATATATCTCCTCAAAATGTCAGATTTCTACATTATGCAGGAAAACAAGCTTGTCTACAGTAGTCAAGGCTTTCCATGCACTTTCGCACAATCCTACTGCGAACATATGAGCTTCTCCGTGTGCAGTGAAGAGTATTTGATTTCTACTCCTACATTTAATGTTTAGCTTAAAAGCTGCACTTTTAAATAATTTTAAATATTAAAAAAGGAGGTAGCTACAGTTTTGAAGGTATTTAATTGCTGCTAGAGTCACTGAAAACCCAGAGAGTTACTTAATCTGATTATCAGTGAGGATCAAAAACTGAAAACTCGTTAACCTTAGATTTCTTTCAACACATTTAAATACTGACCTCCTGAAAATAACAGTTTTTCTCATTAAGCATCAAATGTGTACTATTATTAAATATTGTGGCCATTAGCTTGCCCGGGTCTATCCAACATTAATGTATACAAGCTTACCAGCGGGGGTCTGGCAGTGATGGGGCCAAATGGACACGGTAAATTCATCTTGTTCATTAGATGTAAAACCTGTGTAATTAGAGACATGAAGATTAGAACAGTGATCGGAGTGCCTGAAGATTCAAACCACGAGCTGGGTGGAACTGGTAATATAAATACACTGCTGCTCTCAACCAGGCAGCTTGTAACTTGGGCTCCATATGTAAAACAGATTGCAAGGCTTTTGCATTTTCATTTAAAATACAGGGATCAAGGTGAGATTGAGGCTAAAGTGAGATACCAGTAGTGGAGCTGAGCAACAAGGCAGCTTCTCTGTGGCACACTAGCTCCACCAAGACACCAGTGCCGGAAGTAGCAGCAGTGAAAATTGTGGGAGTGCTGCTCCCAGGGAAATGTTAAACCCATAACTCATGCCTCCCACTTATGGTTTATTATTAATACTAGCTCCCCAAATTGAAATTTAAAAGGCAAATGTTTGCTGTTTGATCTTTAGGAGGTTGGATGCAGTTCAAAAACCTCTGGGATACTTTTTCCAGAATCATATTTCCATTTTACAATGTATGTCTGAAGGCTCGAAATGCTGTCACATTTGCATTTTTTTGTACAAATTCACGCTTTCAAAAAAAAGGAAAGTGACAGTTAAAGAGATGCAAAAATTAAAATATCTACACACGAATGACCAATATCTACATACCAAAGGTTTGCAGGTGTTTGGTGATAAACAAAATAATATCAAAGGAGCAGTATTTACTTACCTGAACGTAAAACTTTGGCACACTTATGAGGGCGTGGGTTATATTTGTCAGAATGCTATTAGAAGGTGGTGGGTATAAATATTTCAAAGTTGGATTTGATTGGTATTTTAAGCTGTAAGAGAGGGAAAGAGAGAGAGACGGAGAGAGAAGACAAGATTATTTACTAGTTTAGAGGATATTGTAGCTGCACCACACTGTTATAATTAAAGCAAACTCTTCACTTAACTTACAACATATGTCAGAGAGGAAACACATGAATTTGTTGCCCAGCCAGAGAGCTTCAGCTAGGTAGCTTATTCTTGAGATGACAAGCACTCAGCCAACAAAATGTGAAATCCAGCCATTAAGGGACATTGGGACCAGCATGCCATGTCAGCACCATGGCTTGTCCTCATGTAATAATAACTTTTATGGGCCAAGACTTGGCATGGCAGGAGAGAACAAGTCTAAATTTACTCAGGCCTAATAAACAAAGACTTAAAATGGGGCTACAGTGTATATAATTTAATCTGCTACTTGTCTACATGACTAAGAAATCTGCCAGCAGTCAGTCCTGCTGGGACTGAATCAAAACTACTGGTTAGGGATCAGTTAGTAATATGGAACACTGGTTCAACTGTATATTCCTTTGATGGCTGAGTAAAAATACTCCTACAGAATACAGGTTTCTTTTTTTACAGAGTGAAACATAATGTTATGACAAACATAACACAAGCTTAAAAAGAAAAATTAATAAATCAAAGAATTTCTAAATTATTTTTATTATTTTTATTTAGTTTTAGTAGCATATTTTTGTCTCAGTGTCTAATTTAACAGTGGTTTGAAAAGAGAAATTGTGTCTAGTTCAGCAGCTTGTCATGAATTTAATAAATTAGCTTTTTATAGAGGAACTACTGACCAAACAATAATTTTTCAAATTAGCTTGTTATTGAATGACCAAATAAGCTAGTAAGTTTCATTAAAACAGCTTGTTACTAAAGGGAAATTTTTGCCATTAGTTTTTTCTGAGGAAACAGTGGCAAAATGGTAAACTTTTGGAATTAGCTTTATTAAAAGCAACTTTACTAAAATAAGACTATTTTAGACAATATCACAAGTCAAAGAGAAGGATTTATTTATAATAATTTTGAATTTCCATTTGGTTTTTCATGAATTTAGATGATGTTTCCAGGTATGTCATTTATTTTGATTACAAACTTAACTACCATTCTTATCCAGTTATTCCTTTGGTTGACTAATTTTCAATTGAAATACTGGAAATTTATTTATACATCAGTTCTGATGGGAAAATAGCAGGGCTAGCTACTGCTACTGTAGGTGGTTGGATATATTGGCTAGCGGTGTTCCTGCTAATGGAAACTCCAAAATGGTTTAGTTGAAAGCTCTGAACATTTCAAGTTTCTCAGTTAATATCTTCTCTACCAGACTTGTCTATAAACTGCAGGATTGCTAAAAAAAAACCCTCACAAAAACATTATTATATTGCTTCTAACAAATACTATGAGATGAAATCAAACATTATCAGTATCGGTTTCTTTTTCTCAAATCAGTGAAGTGAAGTCAGCATGATCTACAACTGGTACACTGATACAATGAAGGAATGATTACATCCAAAAAAGGGAAAAATAAAGGAAATGTAAATTTTTAGAGTATATTGGTGACAGTGTTACTTTCCTGATGTCACTTTGCCTATGCTTTATTCTAAAATACATTTCTGTCAAAACTGTCAATTGGCAGCACTTTAAGTGTAGGGCACCAGAATCTCTAATGCTATGCACAATGTGGAGGAACAAAACAATTATTTGTTTTCACTTGTATGGATCCCACTCAGGATACCTTGAAAAAATGTATTCACATCACAGACTTCCAACAAACAATCAGTGTGGCACTGATTTGTGCTAAAAATACATAATAAAACAAACTGCATTATATCAGGAAGTGGTAAACGCCAAAGGCTGATCCAGATTTCAGCATACGGCATGATATACAGTCAGTACCAGAGTAAGGGGTATCAAAAACCACCTGGTCTCACCAACTGGTAGGACAGACGGTCTGTCAGGCGCTCACTGATAGCCTGACCATCTAATTGGACACAAGGCCGCTGACAGCTCCTGACTACTGCTCTCAGATTCTCATCCAAGTTTGCTGTCAGCAAGCCTTCAGGCAGCCTCAACACACTGAAAGTGACAACACTTTAAGCAGATTGGGAGAGCATGTGTCACACATCCATGTTTTGTACAGGGGTGGGAACTTTTACACTCCAAGTAAAGGGAGATAAACCTTTTGTTTGTAGAATGCAGTATAATGCTTTTAACCTAACAAATCCACGCAAGAACAAAATACTAGAACTCAACATGAGGTCATAAGCAAAATGCACTCAAGAATGACAAACAACCCATCTGCTGCACATAACTGAGACAAAATGTCATAATTCAGGCCACTTTGGCATGAGGCCTATAGATTTATCAAGCAAAAAACAAATCATAAAAACAGCATGCCTCATCTCATTCAGTACCCCACATATCAACAGATAGTTCTCAAGATGGGCTTTTATCACACCATCACTACAACAGCTGCTTACGGAGGGGCATGCATGCAACACTCACCCAAGGCTAGGTGCAACGCCAGTCTCTATGAGGGGAATATTTGGCTGTGCGGGCTCCTGTTTCTTCTGCTGTTCCCCAACTTGTTTAACACTGTCGAAAAAATAAACATGTTACGCAGAATATTTCATTCTTGTCATGTTAGAGGTTTTCATGTCAGTAATTCAGTTTAAATGGGTTTTAACAAGCTCACACTGAAACAGGGTCAGTTTCACTCTTGCACTCTGTATCCAGATTTCATTTAAATGCTGAGCTTGGTCAGTCTGGTTTGTCATTAGTTGTTAATTCATAAGGAAAAAAATGTGCGCGTGTGTGTTTATTTCTTTGTCTGAGGGTTTAAAATATCTTCTTAGGACCACACAACAAACAGGAGCGTCTGTCTTTTTCAACGGTGAGTTAAAAATCCTATACTTTTAGGTACTAAAGTATCTTATGTAATACCTACAGTCTGTGTAGATCATCAGGGTTTAATCTATATGTATGATTCAAGCAACTTACCTGTTTGACACTGGTGGGTCCTTTAATACTGTCACATGATCTTGTCCCTTTGCAAACTCCACAATAAGTGTACAATCAAGAATCTCTAACTGATGAAGCCTGCTAAGAGCCTGAAACAGAAATGATGAGACTGAATGTCATACAGAGCAAGTTACAAGATGAAGTTACATTAACTTAAGCAAACAAAGAGTTTAAAAATGTCCAATAAGATTAAGTGACTTACTTTTGCTGCAGATTTCTCACTTCTAAAGGTTGCAAACGCTGCGTGTTTCTGTAAGGATGGTAAAGATAGTTAAGAAGTGACAGCAAGTCAAATCAATTTCAAGAGGTGAAGGCTCACAGTGGTCAGTGCAACATACCATACGACCCCTGTTCGAGAAGACTCTGACCGACTCGGCCCCAAAATACTTTAAGAAGTCCTCTTTCTCCTCCCGACTGAGCTCAGCCGGTAAGTGGCGAATAAGCAGCGTTTTGCGGCTGTTTGATGTATCCGGCTCCTCATTGTTGTCCATTTCTCTAAAGGACAGCAGACAGATTTTTGTAATTATGTGGTCCTTTATATGAAAGGGGTGGGTAAAACGTTAGGCACATATTTCATTTTAAGTATAATGTGCCAAAAATCGGGCTTCCCTTTATAAGATGCATAATGCCGAATTTTAAAAAAAGCAGTTTTAAGGATTTCTTGCAAATCTGAAGTTTAGTTTTAATAGCTATGTACATTTTTTTCAACAGCAATGCAGAGTTTAATCACCATTTTTTTTGAAAAGACAGCTGAACTGAAACTATACAACACAATTTAGCTTGGGTCTTAGCTCAGTGCTAACGCTGCTCAGCTGAACCAAGACAACGTGCTGCGTATTCTCAAGCTCTCTTTACAATTTTTGGTTGCTAACTATAAATTATCCTGTGACTCTAAGACATAAGTGGCAGCTGATAGTGCAAACAAGTGAGAGCTTAGGCAAATAATTCATTCAAATCCAAGAGATGTCTTTCATAGCATACCTGCTCGCGCGTAAACAAATACACGTCCTCCTCCTTCTTCTTCTTCTTCTTATGTTATTTAACGGTGGTTAGCAAACATACCCAGTTCCGCTCGCCACCCCCTGGCCCGGAGTACTAGCAGGGCTCTTACTCCCACAGTCGCTCGGTCTATTAACAGCGTTTAAATTTACTACAAGTGATGTGGGTGCTCACAAAGCCTTTTAAAGCATCACACACATTTAAAGAGTTCTGCTTGATTGTGAAATCAGTAATTGGTTTGGTGACTTCTGATGATGCCGTGGAGCAACTCGGGAAAGAGACTCGGTTTTGGTATATTCATGTTTTTTTAGTGCACTCCAGTGTTCACACTCTGGAATTGCAACCTATTCGAAATGATAAAATAACGTCAATGAGCATGAGTCCTTTCAAATTACACTGACCAAACTGAGGCAGTCAGACAGGAACTAAAAATAAGAGTATGTTCTTTCCGGGTATTCACAGACCATAATTTCATACATCATGGTGAAAATACATTGAGATACTGATACTTGTTTTACTTATTCTTTTGAGGTGTCAAAAAGGCATTACTAGTCATGCTAGTAATGTTAAGAGCATTTATAGTGCACCCTCTGTGTCAAGCAATGTAACGCTCAATTTAATCTACTCCATCTATGAACGGCCATAAAGTAAATTGATGTTTTTCACCAGCAGGTGTCAGCCTTGCCATATAAATTAATGGCTGATACTGCGGAAATGGATAGGACATTTCAAACAACTATTTGCAGGCTAAAAATTACTTTAATTTTCCCTTTACAAGCATAGTATACTATTGAATAAACAGTCATAAGCTGACCAAAACTAAGAGTTTTATGGTTTGTGACTAATTGAAAAGTGTCCCCTATAATGAACCCTTCCTAGAGATGAAAAAGGTTAGACTGTTCATCAGCTAGAGATTTTAGGAGGTCAGAAAATGAAAAACTACCATCTCTCATCCTGTGGTGATTTTCTGTTGGGTCACTGCTAATCTATCCGAGACTAAGTATCAGTTTGGTAAGGCCAGTCCTGCTCCTGTACAGCCTTATGAAGGCCTTCAGTTTCCCATCCCCACCCCCGAGAAAATCTCTCCTACACTTCTCGAGATGCCTCCAAATTCCTGGCCAAATGAAGCCTTTTCTTTGACAAGCGACGCAAGGGCATTCCTCATCAGGGGTACACAATACCCCCTTTCACCGTGGCCTGGCTCTGAAATTTCACAGGTGATGGGAGGAACGGTGGACACTTGATCCTCCTTCCTCCCTCCGATGTAACGCATCAGATAGAGAGAGAGGAAAAGGAATAGAGGTGTTTATCAGGAACGTGGTGGCTGGGGCAAAAGTGAAAAAAAAGTTATCCAAGTCTGATGGAGAAACAAGCAATACTTTGGGGATGAAGCTGCAGAAAAAAAAAATCTTCAAATTTGTCAACTTTCATCATATCAGAGGAGGTTGACAGTGAATGCTCTAGATGCCATTCTTAAGAAAATCCCGGTTTCATCCCACATATTAGTCTTATTGAACAATTAAAGAGGAAGTGGTTGGATTTACGGAAAACAGGAGAAAAGTAAACACTGAAAAAGTGAGGTTGTTTAGGTGGCAAAATAGATAAATGAAAGGGTTTGATACTGCCTCTACAGGCACACTGAGGTAATAGTAGAAACAAAAATGAGGCCTTTGATTCTGTCAGCAAGACATTATAAAGTACAAAGCAGTGACCAGGATGAATATTGATGTTGTGTTTTTAGTCATTTAGCTGATGCTTTTATCCAGGAAATTATTGAGTGGTGATGCAGTCAGTGTCTTACTCAAGTCAGTGGGCTTTTACTAAAGCTCATTTGCTTTTTTTATATTAAATTAGAAAAAAAACTCACGTAAGTTACTGGAAAAACACTAACACACAATGTGAAACAAAATGCTCTACTTAGATGGTAGTCTTTTAGATTTTAAGATCTATTCCTTTTCATTTGCCGCCATCTGTGGTCTTCATTTCGACAGTTAAACAGATATATTTTTTTTTAATTTTTGTTCAGCTGTAGTCATTACCAATGCTAATGACACCATGAACTGCAGAAGAATATGGTCATATCTTCTGTGATATAACTGGGTGGTTGTTCTGGGGATTTCTTGTGTGGTCTTATCATTTTGACTTATTATAATATTAGTCGTTACTACAGCCAGGAAATCTGAATTTAGGCAGTTAGAGATTTAACCTGAATGGGACTGAGGTAGAGTGAGAAAGCAGCAACGAACACGGCTGAGAGAGATAATATGACAGTGCCATTCATCCAACCATTTCTATACTGGTATTTTCACACACTATGAATACAGCTGAGTTTGTATTTTGAGATTAAAGCTATCATTGTCATTTTACTCATATTTCAGCAATGTCAGAAAGATTTTGGAGCCCACATCTATTAGCATGAAGTGGCACTGCATCACAAAGAGACATTTTGGAGAATTTGCTTGATTTGAAAATGTAACTCTCAGTTAGATAGCAAGTAACTGAATTTCACAAAAGATGCAAGTAGTTACTAAGTAAGCATTACTTACTCCAAAACCCCTGTATGTAGTATTTGTACATTCATACATCATGCATACATGTTCAAAGTCATGGTTCTGGGTGAGATTGAAATGGAAAACGATATATTGTTCACCAGACAAGTCAGATGTGGTTGCCTTTGAATACAGACAGCAGACACTGAGCAACATTAGCATTTATCAAGGATTCTGTCCACCTCTCATATGTGGGCACAACATTAAATCCTCTTGTAGCTTTGTTTTGGTCTCCACCAACTCCTGATGGAAATATCTGTTTTTTAGCTGCTGGATGCTCTGCTATGATGACCAGCTAGTTGCTAACTTTGTCCGTGCTTCATGTGATGCTGGACAGGTAGTGCTCAATCAATTTGCAGAATTTTTGTGCTTCTGAAACAATCAGGTTCTTTTAAGAATTCATCTGCTTGGGGTGAGACGCAATCATAAGTCCCAACTAAGTACTATCATACTATGGTTCACAGGTGAGGATCGTCACATTTCACTGCACAGCTCTCTCCAACGTATTGGTTGGGAAACCTGGAGAGAGGGAGGGATCTGGGAATGATAAGACAAACCTTTATCATGTTGCACTTTCTTGGTGAACCATTTTTTCTATCTGCCATTTCACTTCCCATGTCAATAGAGGGCAATAAAAGTTTCACAGACAATACTGAAATATAAAAATAAAAATAAAAATACCCATAAAGAAAAATAATATCCCAACACTACAGTATTGTGTACAGTAAATTAAATTTACTCATATTTGGGTTGAAGTAATGCTATTTTTGTATCAGAATCCAAATCAGCTTTGGTCAGTATGTGTACACACACTGGCTGTGTGATGGTGAGCTTCCAGACACAGTTTCCCACCTGGCTGCTCAAAATGGCTGCCTTAGAAATAAGGTCAACACTCAAAATTCTACTCATGCCTTTCCAGCAGTTCATCTCCTCTCTGAGGTTGTCCACAGAAATATTTTCCAGGCAGGTTCCAGGCTCAGATGAAAATATTCGGTAACTACACACATTCACTCCTGTTTGTAAGTTTGAGGGATTTACCGAAAAAAAGGGAAAGAAAAACTGCCTAAAAAAGTCCTTTCTTGGTTTGGAGACTGAATATATTAACATAACTTTTATTGTAAAAACAATATGTATTTCATAAAGATCACTATTGTTCTCATCAGAGGAATCAATTAGAAGCAAAATAAGACATGGTGAATAATGCTGGACCTTTAAAGAACAAAACACCTAGTCTTTCAGAGGTTTAAAGAATCTCTTTAAGATCTGAACCTTCAACAGGGAACCACAGTCACCCCTCATGGCCTGGGCACAGAGGGAGGGCTAAGACACCTTAGACAGTAAACTCAGGTCATGTGCAGCGTCTGACGCTTAAAAGGACTCTTTCATGGTTGGGGGCCACGGAGGCCTCTGTGGTGGGATAGTGTGTATTTCCAGCAGCCTGCATGGAGAGTGTATTGAAAAACTTTGGTCCTGTGCATATCATGCCTCTATTGTGCCTCTACAAATGTGTCACAGACCAGATTTGGCTTATTAAAGCAGAAAACAGGTCCGGACTTAAGGGGCCAATGTCTTTTAGTTTCAGCACCTTCATCTCAACTCTCTCCTGAATTTTTTAAGCAATTGTATCTGAGACCTGGTAGCCCCACACAGCATCCCAGCTCCAGGGTTGTTTTTACACCGGGGGTTTTTATAGTTTAACAAATGCTTTAGAGGCTCTGGTGGGTGGTAGGCTAGCTGTCTCCAGTCTTTATGCTAAGCTAAGCTAAGCAGCTGTTTGCTCCAGCTTCATATTAGGAAGGCAAATGTGAGAGAGGTATCAATATTCTCATCTAGCTCTTGGCAAGGAAAAAAAGATTTCTTAAACATTAATATTAATGCTGTCAATCAGGGAGAGGCAGCTGCATCCCTTCCTCTTCCTGCCTGCCTGTTTAACACTCAGCATGTGTGTGTGTTTAACAAAGCCCATCTCTCGGATTGGTGTGGAATGCCAGATTGTGGTGACTGGTTTCAAGTTTGCACTTCTCTCCCTTTTAAAGCCAGTAATCCCTTAGTCTAGGTATTCATGATGACAGAAACACAAAAGCTATGCTAGTTGTTGAATAGTCTGTTTTTATTGTCCCAAAGTGAGCTGTTTTTGATAATTATTTCCACAGGTTCAGACTCTGCTGAAAATTGAGTCATCATGAAGACCGTTCTTTTGATTTCTTTTTACTTCTTTTACCCTTGACTGCTATTATGTATTATTATTAGAATGATGTTTAATGGGTTTTCTTTCATAACCAGTCAGTATAAAACTAAAAGAATCAGTACCAGACAGTACAGAAAGCCTGGAAAAAGCTATATCTACAGTTTCTAGTCATATAAAAGGAAGCTGACAGTTGTAGCACAGGTCTCCCAGTATGTCTCTTGTCTGCCAGCAAAATAGAGATCCATACAAGAAATAGCCGTAGGTATGGAAAGACAGGTCTACAGCCACTCAAACAGCTCTGAGGCAGGACTCATAGAACATTTCTATCAAATAATTAGCTATTTTAAACAAAAGTTCTAGTGGATCATGAGAGAATCTGCAAAGGCAAATTGTCCAACAACTCACCAAATAGTTGTCAAGATATTTAACTATTTATCTTTATGGTCTATCTCATGGTGGTGCAAGAGGGAAATGACTGCAAAAGTCAATAGGAGTCATGATAATTGGACTGTATTTATATGGGGGACTTCACACGTGGACTTCTATACAAAGAGCTAACCTTATCTGAAACACTTACACACACTCACACACTATCAAAACACTTTGAAAAACACTTTAAGGATGAGTATCTCATCAGTATGACAGTGTGGTACGAACTGACCAACTGACTGACCAACCAAATGATGTGTCCGTCCCTGGAACTGCGGCCTTTGCCATCCAACAGTCAGCCTGCATGTTTTTATATTGACAGTATTTTGTTGATGTGCTCAGTGAATAATCTTAATCCATTTTTTTTTTCTGAAAACTCAACTCAGTTCAGCCAGTTTAACCTAAACAAACTATTTGCAAACCAGCACACAAAGGGATGCTAAAGATATAGCGACATGACATAGCAACTAATATGTAACAGTGGGCTAATAATAGCATTAAGTAAACCAGTGAAGCTCTGATTACCAGATAATTTTTTTTTTAAGTAAAGTAAAAATGCCCCCCATGCATTTTAAATTCTCAATATCGCCAGCTGACTATATATATGAGTTGTATTTCAAGCAGGCACAGCAGATTCAACATGCTGTTTACATACGACCACAACCAGGCTTGAATAATGCTATTGTGTCAAATTCATGTAAGAACAGATGAGAAAGCCATCCTGCTGACAGATGTGCTCCATGAAAACATCTGAGTATTGAAGACGCATGTGGCTGACAAATGTGCCTCGTTGTTAATGATTAGTTGACAATTTTATTGGCACTATAATTATGCAATAACTTTTAATGTCTGATTGTGTTTGTTAGAAAAAGACAAGTTTAAGGGTCATTTTTTAAATGTTTTCTTTTACATTTGCATAGTCATTCTTTGCTAAATGGAACAATTCTTGTGGAAATAAAAAATAATTTCTGTTTTGCCCTTAAACCCAAACAATGCTTACAAAAGAGAGGTGTGTCACAGTGTGGATAGCACAGAGGTTGATAATGATGGCACATAGTGGTTCTCAGGTACTGAACCTCTAATTCTGAGGAGTCAAAAGAGCTGATCAGTCTTTATTTTATGCCTTTGCCTGAGTCCACACAAAGACAAAAATGATATGAATTGTGTGTAGTCTCTGTTTAATCAGCGCTTCCCATGAAGCATTTGATGGGTGGTGATGTAGAGAATATGCCTCAGTTCTGCCTGTTAGGTTTACATGATATGTGGGTTGCACATCAACCCAAACATGCACAAATATACACAACATGATGTAGTAAACTCATATTAAGACAGCTTTTGAAATTGTCTGGACTTGATATCAGACATCCCAGAATGATGCAAGCAGCAGCTACAGTCACACCAGACATCACCTTGAGTTTTCTTTTGTTGTTTGAGATAACTAGTTGTTCCGCGGTCGGTGTCAGGCTGAATCATAAGGTAACCCTGCAGCTTTTAAAGCAGCCTCATATCCTGTTTTCCATCACTGTCTGAAACTGAGTGAGAACACAGAAATCTTCTGTGACTTTGCATGTTAAACTGATCCACAAATTTCTCCATTTTTTGGGTCCTTGTAAACAGATGTTCAACTTGAAAAACAATTTCAAGTTGGATGCCACACACCTTTGCCCCTTGCCTCAGGGCCCTGTCTTGCACTCTTATCGAACAGGCTAAAACCAGTTCACATTTTCACTCATCTGCTCTCTTCCTGTCCAAGTAGGAAAAGACTAGGAAAAGACGCTTGCAGGGATTAACCACAGTGTCACCAACTCTGGAAGGAGACTTCCGAGGGTGAAGGGAGACCAGGGATCCAGGGTTAGGACAGAATGCAAGGAATGTTGCCTGAAGTCCTGCACATTGAAAAACCAGCGGCCACGGACAGATACCATCTAAAGATTTGCAGAGTAATGGCTGAGGGTCAAAGTTGCAGGATGAGTTATATTAGCGAAGGTACCTCTCCAGAAGTAAATTCACACCAAATGCATGAAGTTCTTTGTGGTAAAAAGGTTCTGCAGCATAAGAGATGAAATCAAACTATTGAACTTGAAAAAATATCATTATTCAAGACAACATCATCATATTGTCCTGGGGAGCATTTTATACAGAAGACAGGAAAGAAATGAATTAAAACCATTTTATCACGGAACTCATTTTGAGGAATGAGAAATAATGGGTCCCATGCTTTTCAAGCTTCTTGACTTCCCTTGTTCAGTTATTTCAGTGAGTGGTAGACATACTGGCAGACCAACATTGTCATACCAAGAGCTGTACTGCCAGCAGGACTAAAAATGATCAGGAATCATACAAAACATTGTGTACCCATTCTCTGTAGATTAGTAGGTATACAACATAAATACATGCCTGCAACGTGAATATACAGTCCGCTGACATACCCATCCCTGAAAATGCATCAGCTTTCAGCTTATAAACTTAGCAAGGCAGACTTCTACTTTCTTCAGAGGATAAAAATGTATGCTGGGACACAGCTGTTCTATTTCAGCACATCATAACTTTATTAAAGAGTCCTTTACCCTGTGACCTACTTTGCCTTTTTTTTTCTTGTCTTTCACCTCAATCCACTGATTTAGCCAGACTCCCTTTTTTAAACTGTCAATTATCTCTCTAATGCAAAGGTCCCTCCCTGTGCTTGACTGGACAATATGGTGAGCTGAAGCACACTGCTGGGCTACAGCAAACATATTCTACTCTGTCTTTAGGAGTGACTATGCTGTCTCTGGACACTATATACTAGAGAATTTAAAGACATTTTTACTAAGAGATGCATGCGAACTTCTCATGGTACACAACAATTATGTATAATTCTATTTTTTCTGCAGCTGCTTCAGAGGTGTGAACACCTAAAAGTAGCTAAAATGTCACCTTCCCATCCCTTCAAATCATTTCTCTGACTGGATTAAAATGGAATTATATGTCCACACTGCTCTGACGTCATCTGAGCTGGCAAAATAATGTGTCAACTGAGACTGCAGTGCCATTGGTAACAAAAGACTGCACATATGGACACGATTTACACCTCTGGGTAATTCCAGATGTAGCCATGCATGGATTCATGTGCTTACGTTATAATTTTCTCTGTGATGACCTCTCGCTTACAGCCTTACTCTTAATGTGTAATGTTCTTTTGCCATAAGCTTTCATGAGTATAGGTTTTTACTGTAGCTAGCTGTGGCATTCACAATCCACTAAGTGTTAAAGTAATGTTCAGCGGTTTGCCACGCACTAAGGTTAAACTCAAAGGGCCATTTAAGCACAATCCAATCATTCAAATATGGGAAGGATGTCAGAAACTCCCCCAACTTCCCATCCTGTGTCTCTATTGCTGGTCTCTCTACCACCTCTATTGGCTGCCTGCAATCCCCTAATTATAGAAGGCCTGACTCCAAAGGTAGGCATACTATTGTCAAAATCACCCACAACAACTACATTCACAAAGAATATTCATCCTGTGCTACTCTTGACGTCCTCTACTTTCGGAGGGAAATATAACCATTATAGTTGCTAAATAGGATTTTAGAGTGTGTATAATGGTCAAAATTGGCTTAATCACATCACAATATCTGTTTAAGAAAGTAGTTTTAGTATTAGAACTAAGTTTTCAGTCATACTATAAAAATCTGTATGGCTAGATTTAGTGGAGTAAAAGTGTCAGCTCAAAAAAACATCCTCATTAAACGCATAACCATCACCTGACAAATGACAAATATATATCTGGTCAATAACATGTAAGAGATACTGGCATTTATCCATTATAAATGGTATATTTTGGGTGTCACAACTGATAGGATAAAAGTTGGACCAAATCTTTGATTTTTATCTTTCACTGACAGAAGACCAGCAGGCCAATCACCTGCAAGAATCCCATAATTGAGCATCAACGATGTGCAGCTGTGTGTCTGACAAAAAGGCTTGATTAGGAGTTTGAAGATGAACCATAAGAAACATGCATTGGAAAATCCTGGGACACTGAGTAAGTTCCTCTGTAAATTGACTCTGTTTATGATTTATTCCTTTCTAGTAATGTAATAAAATTTGGTTCTCTCTTAGCTTAACTTTAAGGGCACAGTAATTTGTAGCATCTAACAGCTAAAAGTAGTGCAGTTAAGTTAATGGCCATAGTCTTTGTCTGCTTGTGTACTGTACTAGCAAGCTAGCTCATATATTGTTTACACAGTTATTTTACCAGTTTGTTCCAGTTAACCACACTAGCTATAATTTAGCTACTTTACAATTAAGTGGTTAGAGGCTTGTTCGTGGTTGAGAGTGGCTTAAAGTTACAGAGAACTATCCTTTAGAGTGGTAAATTTGAGTGGTTTCTACTTTTTGGTTTGCAAGAACTAGCATAAACATGCATAAACGTGCACAAACGTGTAGGAGTACATTTGTTTCAGTGCTTATACTTAAACAGATCAATGGAGCTTTAAAGCAAGGAAGTTTTGCAGAACTTTCATATCTGACATTTTGACTTGTCTCAACAGGAAAAGCAAAGGTGTAAATAATAAATTTAACAATGGCTCAGTTACATTTTGGTGAGTCAGTAAGTTCTACCAGTAAGCTAGCATGCACACTGGACCTTTTTTTGTGTTTTTAATTAGACTTGTTAAATGCAGGTGTGACCAATAACATGTTTTTGGCTGTGTTGTGTCTTTGCTGACTCAGGTGTGGTCTACTGGCACATCTAAATGAAACACAGCAATAATTCAAATTATTTGGTGTTACACCTGTGATTTTTGCTGCAGTGAGAAGTTATGATGTCTGCTAGTGCAAATGGTTGTTTCATTTACTCTACCACAGTTGTGCAACAGGCATGCATGAGTAAAATGCAAAAATATGTAAATTAAAATATTTTCTTAAAATGAATTATGTGATTAAAACATCTATTCATAAAGAGTTATGTTAAATCTAGAACCAACATGTTTTGTACAATCACCAAAATGTTTTCAGTGAAATCCCCCTTTCTATTCCTTCAACTTTTTTTAAATTTAATGCAGCATACTTGAATCCTAAGAGTCTGTACTGGATCTTGCCTTTGGGGCTGCGTTGGATAACTTGCTAGAGCCTGACGGAGTAAATGATGGCTTAAGCAGCAGGCAGCTAGAGGTGAGTGCTACATTCATTCAGAATTATACTGTGACATCACTGCCATAGTCTTTTGGTGATCCAAAGTCAAACAGGGAAGCTGCATACAACAGCAGCATGATACTCTATCCTTTTGAGTCTCCTGACAGTGATTCAATGAGGTTGCTTGCCAAAATCTGAACTGATCACACAATCAGGACTGAAGGAGCCAAATTACAACTAGCTTGTGATTTTTTCTTAAAAAATTAGTATGTTATCATTGTCATTCTCCCCGAAGTGGCATGTTGATGATGGAAGTAGCTCAAAGCACCACTTTGCCAAAGCACAGTGTCACAGAGCAGCTAACATAGCTGCTGTGTCATATCTATGACAGTGAAGAGTTTGCTGTGTTCATGTCTTTGCCATTTGTACAATATTTTACTGAATAACAAATACAGTGCATTGTGCTAAAATCTCTTTATTTAGAAAAGGGATAGACACAGCTCCTCTGCTTGTGCCAGACTGAGAAATTTCTGGGAACATGGGTTATCTGGTGTCAGTTATAGTTGGTTATGTGTTAGGGACAACAGTCTCATAAGATTTCCTGCAGTAAGCAGGAAAACACACTAATAATGTAGGACTACAACATGCAGAATGGGACAGTAGTAAGGAGAATAGACAGGTTAGTGATTTCCTGTTTATTTCAGGTTAACAGGGTAGAGGGGAAAATCCATATAGAAGTTGCATTTTAATTGCTCAGTTATTTAAAAGGTGGATTTCTGCATACTGTATATGTATTCAAGTAATAGTCTGCTGGAGAGGCCTTATGTGTTAATTAGTCAAAACTGTCCTAAAACCAGTGTTTTCATATTTTTTTATGATCTTTCACTATCATCCCTTCATCCACTGATTACAAACCGTGACTGTGTGGTATGAGCACCAACTTGCAGACAAATGTAACCTGCCTGGCGTACAGCAGGTAATCGATCACAGTTAATATAAACAATGTCATCACAGCATGAAAATGTTTGGTGCATTCAGTGCTTCAGGGAATAGAAAAATCCTACTCTCTAGAGTAGGCTGGTAAACAACAACCTTTTTAATGAAGAGTTTACCAAATTGACTTGAACATTTTGTATTCATATTATTCCTTTAATCTTATCTATATCTTTGTGCTGCAAAAATAAGGTCATCCGAGTTAAAGTTAAAGGTTAATTCATCTGCTTAACTATTACATGCTATGACTACTCAGAGTTTATAATCATTTAATCACTCTATATACTGTTGGAAGACACTGTTCTTGTCATTTTTTCTAAAACTGCACATGAATTGCATTTTGGGACATAGAAAATTCAAGGAGTGCAAACTGGGCAAGTATGCTTCATTTTTTTATGTATACACATTTGCAAATGGAAGAAGTTCAAGCCAGCATTATACTTATTTGGTAATTTGTATAAGCACAGTTGTATAAATTAGTACCTAAGAGCTCTTCTATGTTTGGACACAATCTGTAAAAGGAGTCTAAAAAAGAGCAGCTTTAGAGCAATAAGGAGCTTGGTGATGACCATGACTTAGTACCATGCAACAGTATGTAAAATACTACACATATATTTATGCCAAGGAATCTGACTAGAGGATCATGTAAGGGCAAAGAAACAAGGACTTAATAAGATAATAAAAATAGCTTAGTAATGCTCATGTGCTTCCTGAGAATTAAAAGCTATATGGCGGTCAAAGCCAGACTTGCATCAAACATGCATCCAAAAGCTACCACATCAAATACCTAAAGTAGCACACACACACCCTGTCATTTTGTAATATGAATAGTGACATACCGTATACCTCCTACAACCCATCACTCAGTCAGTCTGTGAACCCTGCCTTATAGGCCTCCATTTAGAGGCTGCAGTGTTCCAGTGCCGCCCCTGTGGGTTCACACTGCATGCTGTTACAGGGCAGTTCTCGACAACTCAGTTACAGGGTGGGAGGGAGACACAGAGACATGTGAAAAGGAGCTCTGTCAACCAGGGTTGACTTCCACTGCCCACAGAGCCAACCAGGAAATGGGAGAAAGAAGATTTTAGTCAGTGCTGGCTAAGAAGAGCAAACCCCTGCTCTGTATGGGTAACACGTGAGCTGCTGAGGCACTTGGGAGTCTTATAACTGCATTAAGACAGGTTTCAGTGTAAAAATATATTACACAGCATATTATGCATGTCAAAGTTGTTATTTGGCCTCTCTATCTTCCCATTCCCATTGTCTTCACGCTTATGGACGATAGCGCAGTCATCTCACCACCTAAGCTCTTTTTTTCTAAACCTTCAATCAACTCTTCACTGTGTTCAGCAATGCAAAATCGCAGTGACCACAAATTTCATACAATACGGGCTGTACAGTTTTTTTTCTGCCAAATATGTCCACTGTCTGTTTTTTCAACAGTTTCTGCCAAGGTCGTGCAACTTGCATACCAAGGTCATGCAACTCTCCAAGCTCTAACTCATTTTCATCCTGAGGGCTCACTGGAGATCCACCCCGACCAGGTGGTGCAAACACACAGCTCTACCTTCAGCTATTTATGATTGGTTGAAAGCATAGCTGCGCAGTGGGTGATAAATTGTTCTATTAAGGGAGGGAAATTGGTGTGGCACTCAAAGTGTCTATGAAGCTATCATGTAGAGTTATGATGCTGTGCTCCACGATCATTTTGTAACTTTCAAAGGCCCTATCAGCTTCACATAAACAACATTTTATGTTATGGCTGAAAATGGCCATGTAGAAAATACTTTACTGTGGCTGACTGAGGTTTACGAGCACAAAGTGGAGAGTTGTTCCTTAAACAAGGTTGAAGGACCTAAAGTATAAAAAAATGACAAAATCAAGATGTAGTGATTGTTTTTTTTGTTTGTTTTTTTGTTTATGTCTTGTCCCTTCTAAGACAAACCTACCCGAGCCCTGGAAAACAACTTCTATTATTTTTGCTTATATACTTGTATATTAATGCAGCACATTGTACCTCATTTGGCTTATAAAACAATAGCTATAAAACTGTCTCATATAGGAACGCTACAGCAATCCTACAATTATACTTTTATCAGCTGGAGCCATCATTTTAGATGCCTCTGGGCCACAGAGTGTCTTCAGATAGAAGAACATTCCTAACTTTCTAAAACATATAAGGGGTTTGTTGCATGTCTGGCTGTAAGATTGCTGCTTCCTTTCTCTCATGTGCTGTGGATTCAGGCTGCTTCCCATTATGGACACATGTAGACCAAGCCAAGCTGACTTGAGTTCACAAGTTTTTTTTTTTTGTGTCTGGTGGAGACAGACCTGTGGGTTTTAATGAGCATGAACAACAGAAACATGCTGGGATTTCTTTTTTCTGTATGCAGACCACATCTACTTTCAATCAGAATGGTTAAATTTGAATTTTAAAGCCCAGATCTTACAATTAGTTAATCATGTATTGCTTCACATTTAAGAAATAAAAGAAAACATGCACTATATTTACTGTTTACTTTAAATGACTGTTCTAAATAGTATTTTCAGATAAATTGAAAGAGCCTTGTAAATTCAGCATGACAGTTTGATTTTGCAAATGAGTTTGATCTCAGGCCTCTGCATCATGTCTGCAGCTGATGCACAAGTCCATTTATGTCATTTCTGTCTGTTTATCCAGATAAAATAAGCAGCTAAGCCTCCCCATCATGTCCATATAACTGAAAATCTTGGGGTTGTATATGTGACATCTCAAAATGGAGGCAGTATTTAGCGTTTAATTCTGGTGTGCTACATGGTAGACCACATTCAAAATATATGGTTGTCCCTGGCAGGGTGCTGTTTTTGACAGTGAAGAGTCATTTCAGTAACAAAAATATGTCCCAAAAAACTAAGGCATAAATCTCCAAACAAATGAAGTCCTGGCTTTCCACAGATTACCTTTTAAAATGAGCCAAAATCAGGTTATACTGTTAATAAAAGTGTTTCAGACCCACAGTGACTAAACATATGAATTGATACATGATTCTAAATTGTATTTATCCTTCCAAAATACTGTGGTAGCCAAAGATAATGTTATTGAAATGAGGAAACTTTTTCTTGCTTGTATTTGACAGAGGACTTGAGTGAGTGTGGAGAAAGAGCTCTTTATACTCTCCTCGGCAGAGTGTAAACAGTGACAGACAGTGGCGGGTGCTTGTCTTGAGTGTGCCTGTGAAAAGTGCTTGTGTTTCAGTACCATGTCAAGTAAAACTCATAGCAAGAAAGAACTATTCTTATTTTATCATTAATATGGTACCAATTAAATTCCTCTTATGGAGTATGTTAAAAGAAATGATAAGATTTTAAATGTGGGGCTTCTTTTGCAGCAAAAGTGTCCTGTATTTGTTAGCAAATGTCTTTTGCCCCCTTCAACTCAACTGCCAAGCTTAGCCAAACAGCAGCTATTTTTAAATGTAGGATAAAGAGCTTTGATTTGTATTTTTGTCCCTCTTAAATGAATTACAGAACAATAAAAGTTGAATTTTCCGTAGTTGATGTTTTACTAGTTTTCTAGTTTTGCAAGATGTGACATTGTTTCTACCTCCTGTGCACCAGTAACCTGATGCACTAGATAGTTTGTCACACTGAACAATCAGGGAAGTTATCCTTGGAATATGTTTGTAAAAAGGCAGTCACTTTTAAAAGTACTTAGCAGGCTATTGGACAAGCAGTCTGCCCATCATCATCTATCACAGACTAACTTCAACCTATCAGATCAATGAACCATATAATGTAGTAGGAGAGGACTGTGCGCCAGATTGTTATCCAAGCTGCAGTAGCAAATTTCGAAAAGGATTATACCATCTTTTTCATTAAGAAAGCCCCTTAGTGCTTTTCTCAGCTTTTTTCTTGATAAAGTTATACTCTCCAGTTCTGATAAAACTGAAGCTAACAGCAGCTCTCTTTAGGAGCCAGTCACTTCTCTCACTGGCCATCACAGCTAAACTGCACCCGCTGCTGCCAGTAATCGTTTTAAGACACTGATTTGTCCAACCACTGTGGTTCAGACAGAAATGCATAGCTTGAGGCCTGGCAAGATGTATTCAGAGATCATGTAATCAAGTTATATTGGATATGTAGCTGCCTTGCAAGATAACAAACAATGCCACATATACGTTCCTCATATCAAAATTGCACATGTCTGGCTGTTGAATAAGTATCATTTCATCTTACCAATTCCTCTGATGAACCTCTTATTAGGTCCAATTTGGTTGATTAGTTTTCTTTTGGACAGTATTTAGTACAAATGATAAAGCTGTATGTGTTTGAACAGTAGGGCATATTGAATCGCTGCTTCTAGGAATTTTAATTTTATTTACCTGGTTTCCTGGCTTTGTGTACAACAAAGAGAACATAAAGAGACAACGTGAAACAGTGTGCAAGTAATTGTCAAAAGATTGCAGCAATAAATCCTCTTAATCTATTTAGCTGTTAACGTCAACTAAGTGCAACTTATTAAAGTTTACATTTTTGCCTGTTTTTGGACATGCTTGACATTTTTTGATTTGTTCGATTATTCACTATCAAATTCACTACTGCATATAGGTGTTTTTGCTGTATTGGTTTTCTGTTAAAAGCTTTTCCCTTTACTCATTTCAAATAGGCCCAAAAAAAGAAGATTTTAAAGGACTGAGGTTTTTGCATTCTTGCTTATAGCTGCATTCCTCAGTTTTAATTCATAAATAAAAAATGCAGTCTGAAGCCTGTGATTTTTTTCATTTTATCTATAAAAACTTATGTTAAGGCAATTTTGTTGACTATAGTAATTATGATTCTATTATTAGTATCAATTATTGCTCTACCTGGAGCAAAAGAGAGTCAATTAAACAGCAAACTGTGATGCAAAAATCGACAGAAATCAAATCAAATTTTTTTTAGTACCAAGTGTTTATTTTTGTTACAGTGAGGATGAAGATCTGCATGACCCTTTTTTAACTCACAGAAAGTACTCATTTTAGCCCAAACATTATGTTTCTCCAACTCACCAAGCTGGGTGTGTGACAAAAATCCTAACCAAACCTTAATCATGAAGTTAGACCAGAATTTTTTTTTTCTAACCGGCAATGTTATTCTGTTGCTCATCAGATCAGAGGACACGAAGACAAATGTGTTGTTTTTGGGTTATGGGTAGTAGGTCATTGGCCCAGTGACAAATTCTGTTTAATTTGGAGGACTTGATGGAAAGGTGTGTCTTTCTTAAATCTAAAAAATATCATTTGCACCTTCTCTTGTTTTCTCATGTGTATGTTAAACAAGAGTTAGATGTTTTAGTCCATAGGTCATGTGTTGTGGTTCAATTTTTTAGGTGGTGTCTGGGTTTGTGTCATTGGTGGCAAAAGAACAGAGAAGTCCTTTTCATTGCTCCCTCTCTTTCTGTGTTTACCCAAAGCTTGTCTTTGCATCAGTAATGGCACAAAAATGCCTTTAAGGGGTGGTGGCCATTAATTTGCTGCCTTTCAGGCTCCAGCAACTGGTAGCTGGAACTAACTTATGTTATTAGCTGTGAATGCATAAGGAGAGTTGGATATAGCATGGGAGGCACATGAGGTAAAAAAAACAAAATTTGACTTCAGAGTAAGCTGAATAGAGATTAAATGAGTTCTTGTAGCACTCAGACACCATCTTACTTAGAAACTGTCAATTTTGGCTTTTTAGACTGCAGGAAGGTGAAGCAGGAAGGATAAGAGCGACTGTTACCCACAAAAAGTGGCAGCAGTAGAATATAAAAAATCCTATGCAGTTTAAAACCTCGCTCACAGCAACTTACTGAAGGATTTTAACAACACAAGTTACTGTACAAAATCAGTAATTGTGACTGCCACAGTAAGTGAGAAGACTGAAACCAGAGAGATTATTCATCACTTGTCTGGTAGCAGTTAGTTGGCTTGGTTATCTGTTGGTTTTTGGGCCACCTCATTAGTGACAGTAACAGTTCTGGACAAAGACTGATTGTCATAGTCACAGCTGATAACAGTGCACATGCTGGCAGTAATCATGGGAATATCAGAGTTTTAGACACAGATTTCACTTATTTAAATTTTTTTTAATGATTAAAAATTATTACTTTTTAATTGCTGAAACCTGAATGATTGTCATAGAGCTCTAGTTCTGAAAGTGTTAAAATTTAACATCAAAAATGAAAAGTCTTAGAGTTAATGAGTCAAATTGACCACTGTGGAGTACATCATTTTGTTGCTTGAAATTTAAAATACATACAACAATCCCAAATCTTAAATACTTTCTATATAACTCTATCATTTTTCCTTCAGAAACTTAAACTGCTCAACTAATTCATCAAAGTTGGTCTTACATAAAGTGATTACATACTTTAAAGCTTCCTAACATTGTAAATTTAGTTGTCTACTGCTGGTTACATTATACCCCAAGTGGAGACAGTTTCTTTGGTGGCCATTGTGCTAGCAGGATTTCTTGAATGAAGTGGGGATGTGACTTGCATATTGTGCAGATTTCCCCGTTCAACAGGAAATCAAACCAGCAAACTTCAAATCAGATGCACGCCTCACTATCCCTGAGGCTGCCATCTGCTGCTGTCTCCCTCTCAACTTTCAGTGGTATCACCTATTGCTTGCTGCCTCACCAATACTAATATCTCCTTTTAAAGTCCACCCTGACTCACTGACTGTCTCTGGTTTATAGCTTAGCGTTATTTATTATTTTATGAAGTAGGTGCGGGAGATAATGATTTCATCTTTTCCCTTCCAGAAAGGACAAAGCAATACTAAGCACTTCATTCTTAAACTGAAGTAATTGCTCAAGAAAAAGTAAAGAATTAATTTACTATTCTTTCATGTAATTGTGAAAAGCTGTACAAGAACTTATGGAGGAGACTGGAGCCCACTTTGAGAACGACTGCCCTTGCTCTGTGAACCATGAGAGGATGAGATGTAGCATGAAACCTGCTCTGCCCAGACACTGATTCGTTTCAGAGATATGGCTTTGCTTTCTGCCACTGGGCATCCAAGAGTAGCATCTGATCCTGTTTGGCTGGAAACAGGCTGAGTCTGGCTGGCTAGGAAGGGCAAGTTGGCTGACAGACAGACCCTGGTCACGATCCATGCCTTCACTGGAGTGAGCCAAGAGATACAACAGGCTGACTGTCCTCTGGACTCACCCCTGCTTGTAAAGGGCCATTAGATGAGGAACCTTGGAAAATGTGCATTTTGGTCAAGTTGCCTTATTGTTTCAGGAGACTCTTAAAATGAGAAACCGCTGGGAACAAGTGGTGTCGTTTCACACTGTTGGCGGACAACAGTTGATGCAAGTAAAAGTACCTTTTAAAGGAAGTTACTTTGTATACCTATTAGATGATAAGGACACTTAAATGATTTAACTTGCTATTTAAATGGGAATATAATTCACAACATGATCAGAAATTAATTACTGAAATAACCAAATAAAAATGACTGTATAATAGTTTAATACTGTATGATATTAGTCAAATTTTATATTAAGCTCTGTTGTGTGTTTTTTTTCTCTTTTTGGTAACTTACACTCAAAATGTGAGTGTCAGGAGGTGGACAGAGAGTCTTTCACAATAGCTTTAAAAGTGTAAAAAAAAGATCAATATTATTGGACTTTTTTTTCATCTAATAGCAGGTGGCAACCAGTGTTCAGGTGCAACACTGCTGCCGACCGTTATAAAGTGATAATGGACAGAGAGGACTTAAGAGGTGCTGCATTGTTTATGCTTTAATGTTTTATTTTTTAAAAGCACAGTTATTGTCAATTAAGTGTATTATGTTACTGATAGAGTACACGAGTACTTGATGAGCTAAATTAAAGGCAAAAACCTCTATTCATAACAAAGTTAAAATAATTAAAATAACGGGATGGCAACAGTTCTTCCAAAAGATATTCCCTTTGCTCTTTAGGTGGAGTTTCTCTTAATTTGTTATCCTGCAAGTTCAACATTGTCCTCTCTTGTTTATGTGACTTTTTGTAACTATCATTACATTGGTGGTTGGAATAGTGACAGCTCCACATGTATTACTAGTTGTTAACATCCTGGCTTCTATCTGCAGTGTCTGCACAACGATATACTGAACTACAATCATTTTTTACATGACATTAAGGTAAATTAAACAAACTATTGAACTTTAAATTTTATATGACTAAAGCGTTTGTTTAAATGCAAATATGTGTGTGTGTGATTTGATACTGTAATTTTGAATTTGTTTCATGGTTGAAAGGTTTTTATAAAAGAACAAAGTGCATGTTTATTATTAAAGGGGTTGTGGATACGTGGGAAATCACTTTGCTCTCCACATGGTGTTTATGCTGCAAAAGACAGCAGTTGTCCTCGCCAGCTCAGGTGGTAATCTTGCTGGACATTGGAAGTATTATAGAAATACTCTGCATGCAAAGTTTTGCCATTTCATCATTCCATGGTCGTTACCAACGTTGTCAGTTTTTTTTCTCCTCTTCCCTCAAACGCACTCGGGAGAGACTTGGGGGCGCACTGCAAAACTGATGGGTGGACCCTAAGGAGAATTTCCAGCCCCGTGATTTGTTAATCGGGGGCTGGTTCCCTTGTCACTTCCCTGTAATCGTGGCTCCGGTTTGTGGAGCTTGCCCAACCCTCCTGTCCGCGGACGCACCAAGTGTAGCCTACCGACTGCACTCTGTGCGTTTTGGTTAAAGCCCGACTACCTTCACTGTGAAGGCTGGGCACTGGGAAGGAGGATCGGGGGCCTCGGTGTGGCAGAAAGAAGAGGCAGAAACTCTTCACTTATGGCTTTTCTGTAGGACAGTTTCCGTCACCATTTGGAATTGTGGAAGGGACGTCATTAAAACTCACCTGAAGTCGCCCAAAAGTTTTATTCACTTGTGGGGGCTCAAACATGGAGATGCAAAGGTGGTCCACAAGGTGGAAAACGAAAAGGTGGCTAATGGATTCCACTGTAACCGTATTCATCACTTTAATCCTGGTTCTACATGCTACCAGTGTCAGAGCAGGTAAGATTGTAGAGGCCAAACATCTCTAATGAACTTTATTTGGCCGAAAGGGACTGAGCGGCGACCGGTTTGGAAAACTCGGTAACAGATGATGGAGATTGGGGGATTAACAAACTTTAACTTTTACCTGGATACAGCTGCATCATGTTTACTTTCTAGTCCATTCATATGTGTTTTACTTGCATTTCACAACGAAAGTAGTGACATTAATGCTAGATGACTTACATATACCTTTATGATTGAGCGCTGAAGCCACCGTATAAAAACCTTTGGTACAGTAAACCGGTACCGTGCTCTTTGCGGAGGTGAAGTGGACTGTAAACTCTAGAGACACTCAGAAGAACATGCTCTCAGGAGATGATTGAAGCGCACATATTTTGTTGGCTCAAACACAATATTCATTAACACACGGTTTACCGCGGGCTACTTTTACGCATGAATGGAAAGCGTCTGCCCCGAAGATGAAACACCTCGCCTAATTAAATTCAGTCTAAGCCGCTGGTATGTGCTTACAGAGATCAGGAAACAGAACAGTGTTCCCTACTTTTTAAACTTAGGCTGAAATAAAGCTCCTTGTGTGAACTATGGTCCGCTAGGTGGATGTGGACACGGTTAGCAGGGTGGGTTTTCTCAGCCAGATGACAATTTACCCCGGACCTTGATAACATGTCATTAATAAATGCTGAATCTTAGCCTGTATAAATCACAGAAGTCACCCACTGATGTGTGATCTGGTTAATTTTGTCAGGCTGAGCAGATAATGTCTTGTGTGATATTGCCAGTGGTGTATTTTTTTGGATTGTCAGTGCACTCACAAAGAAGCCAACTCCTCAAAATTAGATGATTTCACTAGATGTAAATTTACCATTTGAAGAGGAGGACAGACTATCCAGAGAAGATGGTTAATTGATGGTTCTGAGACAGACAACATTTTTTGCAGATACAAGGATGCTCTGTTGGTTTGTAGCCTTAGTGTGATAACAAATATGTAGTTGTGAAATGCTTTTTTACAAAGGCCTCAGTGACTCACAGACCTGTCAGTGAAGAGTGCAAAGCCCCTCTTGGTCTGCAGGGGGCTAAGTGGTCAGGTGGGTTCACCCTATCTCCACACTGGCCTGGTCCACACTGAAGCCCAATGCTGGCTTGTGCAATTCCCCCCAGTGCCCAGCTCTTCCCTCAACTTTGCACTTAGATGTTTGGTCGGCTGAGGACAAGGCTGTGTTGTGTGAGCGGTGGGAATGCTTCCCCTCTAAGTACTGAGCAGTTATTTGATGATGGTCCTTGTTGCACTTCCCTATGATTTCAGAGCCTTCAAAGAGCAGGCCTGCATATGGGCCTAGCCTGCAGCCATAATGGCCACAAGTCACAGGGTTCAGGATAGTAAAGGCCTCACACCTTGGCATATAGATAGTTTCTAAAGATCTATTGTTTGCATGCAGATACAGGTTGCGATTTAGGAAACATTTGTATGCATGTAATGAAGATTTTTGTATATAGCAGTTTAGCCTTGTTTTAAATACAGGATATAGATAGTTAAAGTTTCTAGTTGGGTTTTTAGAATGTTCATGAACACAATGCTAATCAAATACAGAAACCTGTTTAATCAAATAATTAGTAAAGTTAGAGGAAGATATCACATAAATGGGTTAATGCAGTGTCATTGCAACTTAATTTTTAAATGCTCTAATTAATTTATGGCACTTTTTACCCACTTAAAATATCCTGTCGGAGTGGAATGGTACTTCAGATTGAAAATCTCACTTTTTGCAATCTCATCAATATCTGCCTCTTAAACCTGAAGTATTCTGCTGCAGGCTCTGTGTTCTGGGGTCTCAGTCAGTCAAAGCTGTTTCTGCAGGGTGCCCTCTCCATCTAGCAGTGTACAGACACGTTTTCTCAGCCCCCAAGGCGCAAGCTCAGATGTGCATTCCAGCAGACAAAGCTAGCATTTTCAGAGTGCTCTCCCTAATGTGCTCAACTGGAAACATCAGCTAATCAGTGGCCTGCTGGACTTTTGTCCTTTGTAGCCATCAAATAAAAATTATTTTTTTGTAAAATCATTGCTGGGCTATTTTGAGACAAACTTTTCTTCTTCCACACAAAGCCTCATGCTTTTGTGCTGAACTAATTCAGACACAAATTTTAAGTAGCTATGAGTACAGTGGCTTTAAAGATCTCATTTTCAAATACATATATTATTGAATTTAGAAAAAAAATCAGGCACTAAATGATATCATCCTCTGATACTGTCATGGAGGTCTACTGTAAAAGGGGTTAATGAGAGGAAAAGCAAGGGAAGGAGAGGGGGGTTGAAAACTGGGTAGGTCTCAGTGAAGTTTCCTTGGTATGACACCAGCATAAAGCTGTCTTGTTTTAGCCGGCAGCGTGGTGGAAGTTAAAGGAAGGAAAGAGGGAGAGTGGGAGAGAGAGGGGGGATATATAGAGAGAGGCATTCTGGCTGAAGATATTATTAGAGTCTAAGGGAGCTGCAGGTGAAAAGGTCCTCCTCCGTTTACCAGCCAATTTCACCTTTCTGTAGAGATGTAAGGGCTGATATTGACACAACAGGAGGGGCATTTATGATTTCAGTAAGCTCAAGTCTCACATTATATGCAAGAAAGGGATGAGCTCAGACTTTTTATGGCCTCTGTCCGAAGAATGGTGCCATGTTATCTCTCAGAGTAAAATGTTTACATTTATGTACACCTGTGAACCCAAAAGAGGTGACATTAAGGAGGCGATCTATGCTTTAGGGTAAGCAGTATCATACTGCTTCTCTTGTCCTTTCCATGCAATTTGTACAGTGATGTGAGATGATCCAGTACCTGAGCAAAAGAGGCCGTACAGCCTCATTTTGGGGTTGGCTGAATTTTTTTTTCTCCTCCAATCCAAGGAGGTTCTGTCCCTCCTTTCCACCTGAGTTCTGCTATTAGCTATATGGCCTGTTTGCTCAGTCCTTAGGGCAAACTCACACCAGCTCATCAGATGCACTCCTTTAAAACCTGTGCACACTCATTTGACCACCTTAATGGATTGGCCAGTATTGACGTTTTCTCAGCACCTCCGTGTGAGGGTCATAGCCTGGCCAAACTGCCACATCTGGAATATATGAGTCCCGGAGTTTGAACTGAAAGCAGCTCTGCAGGAACTCACAATGAGGTCCTCAGTTCACTCTCCAAAGTAAGTAACTGGTTCATCCTCACGGGCTACAAAAAAGACCAAGTTGTCTTTAGTGATGGCATTCCTACAGAGAAGCAGTTTGCTGATTTTTGCTCTCCACTGCCTTCCTTTGTTTTTATAGAATTTAGCTTATCTTTGTTTCCTCTGTGTCCTGTTTAAATGGAACACAGAGGAAACTCATTTATTCTTGGTGAGCTCAATCATTACAAACAAATTTCCCTGAGAGGAATATAGAGTTTCTACCATCATGTTTATGTTCCTTTTAAGAGAAGAGAAGTGGGCAGTGTCTGTGAAATGGCTTTCTGGTGGAGTTGTGCAGTTTCCTTTATTCATTCATAGTGTTCACATTTTTGGACTGCATACGGTTCAGAATTTTTCAATATGGATTGAAGCAGGCCAGCTCACTTAACCCTCACCATGAAGCATCTGGTCCATTGCAGGTGTTGTATAAGATGCTAGAACAGAGGATGACCAGATGTAGGCCAAGCCCCTGCAGCATACCTGCAGCATGATAGTAACAGAAAACTTGATGTATTGTTTCAATATGTTCTAGTGCTGGCCATCAATAAAAAAAACAAAACTCCGCAATGGAAGGGATTTTATCTGTAGTTCTGAGTCACATAAAAGTGTAATCAGCACTATCTCGTGATTTAATGCAAACAATCTGTACGAGCAGTGCTTACGGCATTTTCA
Source organism: Acanthurus lineatus (assembly GCA_029814665.1). Classification (NCBI taxonomy): domain Eukaryota; kingdom Metazoa; phylum Chordata; class Actinopteri; order Acanthuriformes; family Acanthuridae; genus Acanthurus; species Acanthurus lineatus. Next base: position 20,191,002 of record JAPZDV010000013.1, read on the forward strand.
TATTTAGTAGGAGTGAGGTCATGTTGGAACAAGGACTTGAAACTACATGCTTTCTGAACAGAATGAAACAGGCTCTTAATTTGCTTTTTTCAGTGCCACAGCTGGAATGCTGACCAAAGAGTGTTGAGAGCGACATCACACATTTTTTAAGATCCTGTTGTATCAAGAAGTTAAAGAAACTTTCAGAGTGAATTGACCTCTAAATGCCAACCAAAACAGTGGCTTTAGAGCTGCCAGGAAAGGCTTGCTGATGCTTTCAGACACCTTGGCATGCTTATTTACCCCACAAAAACAGATTAGTGTTATTGCATCTAACAGTCAGCCTTTGTATTGCCTGTTTTAGTCTGATATTGCACTGCTCAGCGAGGTGAAGAGAGCAAACATTTGTATTTTGATGCAGATTTTAATCTTTGGTATGGTCCTCTAGTTATAGCACCTTCTTACTATGGTATAAGCAAAATTTGGTCTATAACAATAGATTAGCATTTATTGTCATCATACATTGTTGATATTGATAGTATTGGTGGAATTTGAAATGTACAGACAATGTTTTATGCTTACTTTGTGTGACTTTAACCTTTTATTGAACCTAACATTGTGAAACAACTTCCAGGTACTTGTCGCCTCAAATAACAGGGGATCAGTACACTGCTGCACTTTTGTCTCTCCCCTCTCATGTTCATCAAGTTAATGTTTTATATTGTGGGTGTTATTGATGAAGACATAACAAAAATGTTTTCCCATGGGTCTCTATGTTCACCATCAGACCACACAGGCTCCTTTTATGTAAAGTACATCAGATTGCAGAGAATGAAAAACCCAGAGGGCCTCTGGTGAGCCTTATCATGGTAAAACTACCCAGGTGTTGTAGAACCAGATCTCTGTTGGCATATTGTTTGTTTTACTCCTTGATTGGCCTTGACAGAGAGAGAGGCATTTCCACAGGAAGGCAGCATTTCCTAACTAAACTAAACTAAGCTAATCTAGAGATATGTTGTTCAGCATGGAGTTTATCATTATGTTAATGTTATTTAATGTCAATTAAGGGCTGATGAATCATAACTGGGGTATATTGTCTGATAAAACTGCAGCAAATGTGTTACAATGCCATTTGATGTAGGAAAAACAGCTATGTCATCATAATAGTACTAGTATGTGGTATTGTGGTACTGTTATAAAGGGAAGGATTCTATGAAGTTTTAATATATTTAGTTGTGTTAGCCTCTTTTTAACTTACAGTGACTCAACAACTGCCTTACATATTTCCCATAAATGGGCCAGGACACAAATGTGTATTTATGTGTTTATATATGTGTATTGTATTTTTTTAAACCTACCAAATGACTTACTAAAATAAAATACTTTCAGGTCATCAATTGCTGATTACCAAGCACACCTTGAAGTAAATGTTGCTCACAAAACCCAATGCTTTGGCCTAACTAGTGTTTCATGTGCTCCCCTGATCAGCAGAGCCAGTGGATGTGCTAAAAGTATTAGAATTTCAAAATTACCCCGAAGGAGTGACGAAAACATCAGGATTTTGCACAAACCGAAGAGCATCAAAGCCGGACTCTGCTTACAGAATTGCCAGGCAGGTCCAGATCAGTGCCCCCACCACGCAGCTGTTCCCTGGTAAGATACCCTTTCACTTCTTTTAGGCATCATGTGTAAACTGTTTTTTTCAGTTTGTTCTGAAAATGGCGTGGATTCTCTTCTTGGTAGTTGTTTATCCCTCTACCCAAACCTTTGATACAAATCAGGCTTATACTTACAAATAACATTACATTTGCAGGAATCCTGTGCATGTAGTTGATTTCTGTAGCTGAAAACTAGCCTTAAAATTTTAGTCATGCATGACGCTGTAGACACAAAACACTAAAGTGCCTCAAACAGAAAACACAATTAAGAATGTCCTGAAATTCAATTTGTTACACATACCAAGGTTAGAATGAAGACTTTTTCATAAACGTAGGTCATGTCATTGTTGTTGTATTATAGTTTACATCATCATATACAGTGTCATAAAAGTTTTTTACAAACTAAAACAGTAAGCTATTGTTAGTGAACATTTAGTAACCAAAATATTAAAGATAGTAAAGATAAAGATTGCACAAACTGGTCATTCATGTGTCATAATAACTCTAACCCATTCAGCTGTTGTTTCCATCCCTCCTCCTCTGTCTGTGCAGGTGGTGTTTTTCCTGAGGACTTCTCCATCCTGACCACAGTGCGCCCCAAGTCCGGCCTCCAGTCCTTCTTGCTGTCCATTTACAACGAGCAGGGAGTCCAGCAGCTGGGTGTGGAAGTGGGACGCTCACCTGTCTTCCTGTATGAGGATCAGACTGGCAAGCCAGCCCCGGAGGACTACCCGCTGTTCCGTACTCTCAACCTTGCTGACGGAAAGTATGTCAAACCTAAAACATTCACTCATTTAATATAACATACTCAAACACACCTCCATGCACCCTCAGACTCGCAGTAAAAGCTGTTTCAGAAGGAATGGGTGTTTCAGCATAAAGGAAGGGGAGTGATATGTTGTTTGACATTAGGGGCTGAGTTAAAAATGCTAAATGGTACAAAAAAGAACATTCCAGTTGTGATCCAACTGTACTTAAACTTGTCATAAAGCTCTTTATTACTACCAGTACTTGCAGCCTGTACCAACTACAATACAGATGCTCTGTAAACTGGATTTTGTCATGTAATTAATCAGCACTTTAGTTGTCTAAGGAAAAGTGGCACAGACTGTCATAATGACAGCATACATGAAAATGCATATATGGCAGAGTGATTTCAGTGGATTTTTTTCATCATCTTAAAACTAGACTGATGACAAATCTTCATCAAACACTCAAACATTTTCTGATTTGCACGGAGTGGTTCTCCTTGATAAATGCAAGAAAACAACCCAGATCTTCCCATTTTTGCACCACAGGTGCTCATGACCGGATTATCCATCCCATCAGGGGTCCGCGGGCACAGAGACAGGTCAGAGACAGGGAGACACTGGATTATTGGGGCACAGCAGGGACTGCTATGGGCAACCTGACCTCATCCATGAACTCACTGCCTCTGTTATTTTAGAGAGAGGGTGGGAGGAGGTGAAAGGAGGCAGCACTAAACTTCCTTTTTACCCCTTGGATTACCTCACCCAACCAGAATCAGCCCTCCAAACCTTTTCGCATAAACCCGATTATCTGCTCCTAGGTTCAGAAATCCCCAAATTCTCACTCAGAGCTTCGGCTTAGTTGACATGAGCCCGCATGCAGGGGCAAGGAGGGGGAAAATAAACAGATAGGCTGCTGGGAAAATGCATAATTTGAAATGGTGTTTTATAGTGTTTTTTAGTTTTATTGAACTTTTCTTCACTCGCTGAGTATGCTAAATGATGGTAGTTTGTTTTTGAGCTTCTAAAGGAAGTCATAACCTGGTCACAGTATTTTTCTGACCCAAATTGGCTTAAAATGAGATCTAGTGTGCACACAGTTATCATGATAGAAGGAAGCTTGATAAATCCTTTCAGAGTCTCATGTCAGCAATAACTCTGCTTTATGTGCAAGTTTCAACAAAGCCAGCTTTATGTTGGTCTTGTGGAGCTGTTTTGTCCAGTTTGTAGTTTTGGTGACCCACTGTCTAAGGAGCAGAGTTCTCTGTAGAGGATTATTAACTCTTCTTAGCCTGGATGCATTCCAGCTCCCGGCCTTGTCGAAATCTTCAGTGACTACAGCTCAGGCTGTGTACAGTCTGTGATCCCTGTGGATGTATTCATTGTTACCAAGAAGCATACGCCAAGCTTGAAAAGAGAAACACAATGATGATATTGATGAGGTGAAAAAGAGTATTATCCTTCTTTTTGAAGAGAAGGGGAGGTGCTTGAAAGGATTTCTTCTGAGCTGCTCCACTATACCGTCAGTTTTGTATTTTTTAAGCTCTTTAAACATGCTTTTCAGAAGATTGTGCAACATTTGCTATTTCAAATACAATGTTGCTAGTCATCTCGTTATCATGCACTTCAGAAGTTAGAGACACAACTATTAAAGTTAACATTTGCTTTTCTGCCATATAAGGTGACAAGTAATCCTTCCTGCTGAACTGCTAAGCCCAGAGATTGTTGCACGTTTATTTTCCTCCTAATCGCCATTGCATGCCCTGGAATGTGATCTTGCTATATTTCTGCTGGAATTTGTCACTTTTATATTACATAAACATATAACATTATGATGTTAGATATGTATTTATACCTGTGATAAAGGCTTCCTATATTGCCATCTTGAGTTACAGTGGTGCCAGGTCTCATCTTCCACCTCAGAACAATGTTTTGACTGTGTGTCTCCTGCTCTGGCAAGGCAGGCCTTCCTGGATCCTGACACACACTTTCCACAATGTTCACCATGTCTGTCATGCCGAGTAACGCAGAAGGAGGATTAAGTTTGGAGTTTAATGAGTGTAATCCCGTGTTAAACAGGGCCAGAGTGTGGGGGCAAGAATGTGGTCCACTGCTGCCTGGTATGCAATAGCCTTTAAGTGCAGTGGCAAATGGTCCAGAGGCAAGGGAGGTGTCAGACTCACGTGTGACCCCGGTTAACCCTTTACATCTATGAGTGTTATCCATCGAAATATATCACACATAGCATAATTTCGTTCATTTTTTCATCATGGTTCATCATTAACTTAAAAACTTAAACTTAACTTAACTTAAAACTTCCTGGACAAAGTATTTATTGTCCCAATACGCTTACTCTGTGCTGTTACAATACTTCAAGATAGGCCACAGTAACTCCAGTCCTTCAGAATGGTTTAATATTAAGCAGTGACATTTTAACTGATTGTCTTCTACCTCTTTTATTTCTCACCTCCGCATGATGTGTCCTTGACCAGGTGGCATCGTGTGGCCATCAGCGTGGAGAAGAAGACGGTCACCATCATTGTAGACTGTAAGAAGAAGATCACCAAACATCTCCTCAGGAGTGACCATGCTACCATCAACACCAATGGCATAACCGTATTCGGCACCAGGATCCTGGACGAGGAGGTTTTCCAGGTAACGTTTCCAGTGTGGTGAACATGTCTTTTACAAAAGTTGCTAAAACAACATTTTAAGGTTACAAGTTGGCATACTGATCAGAAATAATGTAGCACTGCTCATGACTTGAAGTGTTGCCTTCAAAAGTCGTGGAATTCACTTTGTCTAGATTTCAAATGCAGCTCTAAGTGCTTTGTTTAAGGGGTTTTTAGTTAAAGTCCTACTAAGTCAGAAAAGACCCCTTTGATGCCAGCAAAAAGTATTGTGGAGATGATAAAAGCCAGGGATGATCTGGAGATCTTCAAGTGTTTTGTTTTCATTAGGATGTTCACATAGATATCACACACATATCTGAGATACCTGAAGCCCTTAACTGGGCTGCTGGTGCAAGCTAATTGTCTTATGACTGTCCTTTTTTTTTAGCTTTTCTTGTTTTTGACCTACTGCTTGACCAAATGACACTGGGCAGACTCTTATTGTAAAATAAACGGTGATTAAATGCCTTTAGCCCTCCTTACTTGGTGACAAATTTTTTGAGATTTTGTGAGATTTGAACCTCGGCCATGTCAAAGTGGTTGGACTTGGCCACCCTTTGTTCATCATTATTACTTGTTTGTTTGAGTTTTTCTGCAAAGCACACATGGCCTTTTGATAAACTTCTCAGACTTCTCAGATCCTTTGTTAAAGCTTCTCTTTTCCTTCTAATTAGAGACACTTAGTGCAACGGGAGCTTCACATTTAATAGGTTTACCAAAAAATAACTGGCCTTGTTAAAATGCCACTTTGGACTGATTTTTAATCTGAAGGTTTGCATTGACTTGAGGTGAACTGGTTGAGGTTACTCACCATTTGGTGGATTTCTTACGTGATTAGACTGATGGCCAGTTCAATAAAAGTGATGTTGTATTTATCTGTATTAAGTGTTGACATTAATTAAAAATAGTAGGTTATGACCATTTCATGTAGGTATGTGTTACTAGGAAAGAAAGACGTTAGGTTTTTGGGCGACAAGGATGTTTGCATTTAAATACAGAAATCGAATTTCCTTCACATCCATTTGTGACTGAAACCTTCAACAGAGACAGAAAAACATTGATAAACATGCATATAAATCCTTCATGTAGCTGTTCATATCTGCCAGTATCCTTCTGTGTTTGTGAAAACAAACAAAAAAAAGAAATAGCACTGGGCAGTTATTGATATTTTAGCAACTACTGTTATGTGTATTTAATGTACTGCCTGGAAAGTACAACTTCTGGAAATTTAAATGTTTAAATCTGGAAGTTTTTTTTGAGCTTCTCACTTTTACATTAGCCATACCATGTAGTCCATGTCTGGGAGGTCCTCTGTTGTTTTGAGTGGTCTATTTTTAACAAAGCAAGATTCTTTTAGATCACATAGACCTGGGTTGTTAGCAAGAGACCCAGTAACCACTGAGCTGACAGAGAGCTTTAAAAAACAATGTTTTTGCAAACAAAACTCACACTTTTGACACAATTGGCTATCTTGCAATACCAAATATACCATTATATTTCCTTGAGTCTCAAACTTACAATAACTCTACGGGACTTAAGGTGTGTTGCCACCCCTGCAGTCAGTGATTTGAACATAATGCTTTGAGTCACAGTTCATCCAGAGGTGAAAGCTGGCATGGTGTAAGGCGGGTGTAAATAACAACAGACAATGGCTGAATTGTCATGACGCTCTTTGGTCCTCTCTGGTGGGAAGTAAAGGTCACTGTAAGGCTGTGTGGGGGGCTGTGTTTGCTTGTGAGAGAGTGCTGGTTTGTTTATGGTCGGCAGAATGACTTGTCATTATTCTAATGTCATGTTTAAATGATTGATGATGCCACTTTTGTTTTAAAGCAATATTTTTGGCATGCCTTGTCATCACCAGGGGGACAGAGGGCCTTGCACATTTGAGGCCAGTTTCTGTGTGTTCACAGTGATTCTCCTTGTAATCCCATATAGTGCTTTGGATTTTGTAATGGCTGTCCAACCTTGTGCTCAGAGTTTATTTGGAACATGACACACTGTTGTTAACAGTTGAAGTAAAAAGATTCCTTTTTCATCATAGGTCAGATGATGAAAAATATTAGAAATATCACAGTAATTTAAAGAAACAGTTTTTGTGATTTTGTGATATTTTTAAAGATGCTGCCATCATACTGTACATTATCATTTTTATCAGTATGTTAAATACATGTGTTTTATAAACAAGAGTTCTGGTAATTAGGAAGATTTTAAACACCATTATTAGTAGAAAATGACATTACTTAATGTTTGTGTTTTGTTTATTAATTGACCCTCATAAGACAAATACTGGTTCTGTTTGCAGTGTGGATGTTCCTGACTGACTTGAAGTACAAAGTTTTATAAACAGATTTGCTTCCGGTTTTGAGTTGATTCATGTGAGGGCACTGAAGGCTGTAGCATCAGTATAAAACAGTGTGTCCAGGCAGATTTTGGCTAGTGAAAGAGCTGAAAATAGGAGCTATAAGCCAGTTAACAGGCTCTTCTCTGTGTAGTTTTTTGGAACAGGTCTCTTGACTGTTCTCTGTCTCTGCCCTCCTCAGAGATCCGCAGGGCTCAATGCATGCAGGGATAAACAGGGGAAGGAAATACCTTGGCCGTACGCATTCAAGACAGTGGATATAATGAGAACATAAATTATTCATGAATAAATTATGTTTGCTGACAGATTTCTTCTTTATATATAATGAATTACTATGTTTGATTTAATTGCAATATAACTTCCATACAAGAGAACTTACGCTGTTAAGGAATTCATGAACAAGCCTAACTGTCATAGCAGTGACTATTTATCTGCAATTTCTTGCTTGGCTTACTTTTTTCACCCTTATAAGCCAGTTTTTGATTTATAGGAGTTATGCTAATAATTAATTTAATAATAATAAAACATTTGCTCCCCTATTCAAACTCTGAGACTTATTTTTATAAGCTGACCTGCATTTTTCATAAAAGTCTATTCATACCATACTTGCCTCTGGTTGGAGGGGACCACCGTTGCAAAGCGATCTGGTTTGGATGAATGGGAGTCTTTCATTGCCACATTAGGCTGTCCACATTTCCTCATCTCCTCCCCTCCCTGCATATTCCCCCCTGCTCACCGTCTTTTCCTCCTCCCTCTCCGCCCTCTCCACCTTGGGGCCTCCCTACTGTGCCAAAACTATGAGACTGTCTATTCATGCCTGGTGGGCATTACCTGTCTTAATAGAGCACGCTCACATATACATACCTACTCCCTCTATTTCTGGGTAGAGGACACTGGTCAGTGCTCAGTGTTTCTCCCCTTCTCTCCTTCTGTGTCTTAATGCCACACCACCAGTATATCCAGAAGATGCATCTTGTTTGAAGTTTACCATATCAGTTGGTTATTGCTCAGCAAGTTGGGTAGCCTTAATAGCTAATTGCTGAGGAAGCATTAGTAAAGATGGGCTTCTGATTGTATATTTCCTCATTTAGATGTAATACAAAGTTTCTAAATTGATTGATCTTGATTGCTTTCAAGATCATCCAGTCGATTATAAAATGTGCAAAAAAGACATGACAATCAGGTTACTTTATAGCACTTGTAACTTAAATTTTTTAAGGAATTTTTTCTGTCTTTTAATGCCTCATTTGGAGAGCCGACTTCCAACTGTCTGGTGTAAAAACTCCATTTGCAAATGCCTTTTCTTGATGTCTGTGTTTCTTATTCTCAGACAAACTGTGCTGTAAAGAGTTTGTGGGAGTGACTAATTGTTGCATGGGGCTGTCTAATTACAGTTAGCTATGGTTGGACTAAAGGTATGTTGCCTTGGGCAAAGGTATGTCAAAGGACTAATGGTGACGACTATGTGTGTTTTGATTTAGCCAATGATGCCCTGCCTTGCTCTGTAATTACAGCATGCAGTTGGATATCTGCAGACAAAAGACAAGAGGAGCTACCTATCACAGAAACACTAAACAATCCTGTGTGTACTGACTATTAAAACATGGTCTCTGTCTCCATGCAGCTCCTCAGTGAGAATCACTGCTGTACCCTTTGACCCCTTCTATTTGTATTAATATCCTATGGTGACTTGTGATCAAGATGAGATCAAGGTACAGAGTACTTGCAGAGAAAGATATTAGCTCTTTACTATCATTAAATACCACTATTCCCTGGTTTTATTTCTCTGCCATTTCACCTGTTTGCACTGCAAGAATGGTCAACAAACTCTTTAGTTATTAAAAAAAAACTTTAGAAATCTTCATGATAAAAATCACACAGGTCAATATAAAGCCATCATATATAATATACAGTGTCTCTTTTTGAATTAGTTGTGTTACACATACTCTTCACATTATCACTATGTCAGTGCCATTGACTGATAGCAAGAATTGTCTTGCTTATGATGCTTTCAAGTCATACTAAACTCCACTGAAGGTGAACGCCACTTAGACTGCACAACACAAGAGCGGATAGAGCAGGTAAAAAGATTTCCACTAGGATTCACGCCTCTCAGCTGTTGATCTTGACCCTGTTTCTCTCCTCTTGCTGCCCTCTTTTTCTCGTTGACCTCTGACACGGCAGTCATTAACACACAGCCTCGTGGGCCTGTTTCTGTGCTGCGCTGTGCTCTGCTGTAGCTTGAAGGGGCATATTTTGAAGCTCTGGCTTTGCTCCAAGTTGCCAGGGGCTTTTATCTCAGCAGTCCACAATGGAAGGCAGGCCCAGAGCCTCGGCATAACTCTCCCCAGGTGTTTCCTAGCACAAAACATCTTTTACCATCCCAGCTGCTCTCTCTAAATCCCTGCCTGTCTGTCTCTGGATCCCTCTTGGTGTTCCTCTCCTGAGTTGACACCAGTTTCTCACTTGCTTTTTCTTGGTTTCCTAAGTTGGTTCTTGTTTAGTAGTCACCTCGGTTTCAATCTTTATTTCCTACTCAAGAGACAGGTTTTCACAGCTTTATATGAGGAAACCTGTCCACCAGAAGAGGATTAGTACTGTAAATACTGTGAATAATTATTACTGTAAGGAAGGTTATCTGATTCATACTGGGATACTTCAATATCAGCCCTCTATATGAAAAGTATTTGTGTCTTTTAAACCTTTGACATATATTTTTTTAAAAATGCATTAGGAACACCTACAGTATTTACATGACCATTTTATCTTTTTCCACATGCATTTTTTGTTGAACTTGTCTAACTTAGCTCATGTCCTCAAATGACACTAAGAATACACAGCATTTAGCGTGCTTAGCCGATGCTGATACCGATTATTGATAATTACCTGCTCTGGCTGATTATTTCTGATAAGTAGGTCCAAAGCCTGTTGTTTATGCATACCTGGAGGTAATAAAGGTATTATATAGAGATCAAAGATGGATGATTTAAAATTGTAAAGCTCTGACCCAATCAAATCTAACTGGTATTACTACTCTTTCCTCCCTCTGTGCATCCTTGCAGAACATGTATTGAATATTGCAATCATGTTGTCCTCCTCTGAAAGTGTACAAAAATGCCTACACTCTGAGAATGACATGTCTGGCTCTTTAGGCCACACTGCGTGGCTCCACACAGGTGCAGCGGTTTTTACGTCATGAGTCAGACAGCACCATGCTGTGCTGGTTCTTCTCAAAACTCATACATTTTTTTTCTACTTCCTGCTTTATCAGAGTGTGGGTGTCATGCTCATTGACTAAATGAAAGCCGTTTGACCTCATAGGTTTATATTTAGCTCCTGTTAGTGGATAACATTTCACTACTGGTCAATAATATGTCAGCAATAAAGTAAGTACCCACCATCCCTGCATGAAACAGCCAAAAGTTTCCTAGCTGTGCCGATCGAGTGTGGGGGTCGAACACCATGTCTCCACTGCCTATTTGTGTGCAGACGGGTGGCTCTCAGACATGGACTAATTAGAGCTGACTCTAGACAGGGTTCAAGCATTCACTGTTGGTCTTAGGGTGACACATGAGGTAATACATGTCAACTTGACTCAGGCCAAGGCTTGATCTCTCTTTCTCTGTCAAGTCTTCCCAAACACACATACACACGGACACACACGCCTCAACTTAGGCTCTTCCAGACTTGGCAACTAGGTTTACTGCTGTCCCACCCCTGCCTGGCAGGTCAATTTTGTCTTTTCAGTGTCACTGTAGTAAATTTTTTTCAACACCTACCACAGAAGTTAACTGCATAATTCTTCTCACACCAAGGATGAATATCTCCTGTCTGCTCATATTTTTGTAGATTGAAATGTTTATTGAATTAGTTTTAGTCATCACAATTTAAAATCGAAGCAAATGAAAAAAGAAAAATAATCAGGTGAAAACATTCAAGTATCTTTCAGATAAATATGATCACAATTAGTTAGCTTTTACAGGTGCATGTAGGTGGATTTTGTTATCTTTGAAAACAGCCAAGCTGCCTTTTTGTCTTGTTTCCTGTCTCAATGCTAAGCCAAGCTAAGCTAACATGCAAGAGGCATTGATATTCATCATTCATCTAGGTGTCAGCAAGGAAGCACCTTTCTGCAGCTCTTTTTTTATTCTTAACATGACAATTTAATTCTTGTTTTTTTTGTTTTGTTTTTTTTGCCAAAGAACATAAATATTATGCATTTCAACAGAAAACATGATGTTTCAGGCGACAATGAGATGATGCCAGCATCACACTGCATTTTTTAGGATTTCAACCATCGAGAATGCATTACCTATGATATAATAAGTGTGGTGTAGCTAGCCAAATAAAACCAGAGGGCTGGAACTTGGTGTAACAGTAAGATAAGATCAAATAGTTGGCAGTTGAGGAATGAGCTAAAAACCCTTAAAAGTAGGGTACTCTCTGTACTTTTTTAAAATTTGGTGTGCAGTTGAATTTTGTCTAATTTGTAACTAATTGACAATATACACTTGTGTTGTCGGAGATGCATTCAACCAGTGAGAGTTTAAGTAGCATTCCACCAACTCAGAGGCTCCCAGGGAGAAATCTCTGTTCTGTCAAACTGAGGCTGTGCAACAAGATGTTGATGGATGGTCACACAGGGAAAGTTTCAAGAAGCACTGCTTGTCTTCCCAGGAGACAAGCCTTAGCACATTGGATGTTTATACTAGGTACATGTTAAGGATCCATAGATCTAGTTTTAACTCAGGGAAGACACACAGACACACACACCCATACACGCACACAAACACACACACACACACATTCTCTTGACAAGTTGCAGCCTGCTTCACATCTCTCATTCACTGCCTTCTCTGCTCTTCAATGTATAGTGTCCCTGCTGACAAGAGTGCGTCAGGATTTTACCTCTGGGTTCAGGCATCAGGCTGTGTGCTTGCCTGCCAAACATCCCAACCAAAGACATGCCCCTTCATCCACTTCCCAAGAACCCCCCTCAGCTGTCATTGCAATGTGTATAAAGGCTCAAAAACCAGCCTCCAGGAACCCGGTTCAAGCAATTATAGACTCCAAATAAAAATCCAGATGCTTTCTCCAATATGTTCCCCGTCTTGCAGTGAGCTGTGTGCTTTGGCTGTAGGACTGATAACAAGGCGAGACAGTGCTGGAATGATACCAAGTCATTGTGGTGTCCTGTCCCAACCACAGAGAGAACATTGGGGTTTGTGTGACTTTTCTCAGACCATGTCTGTGATTTTAAGGTTTTACTCTCTCCTTTGTGCTATTTTAATAGTTTGCAAACAAAGCCATTGTGTATTGTTTTATGCACATTGCACTGTGTGTGTGTGTTTGTGTGTATGCACATCGCAAAAGGCACCATCAGTAACCAACTGGTCTTGTGGATTAAATGTAGTTGGTTGTTATTCAAAGCTTGACTGATATTCATCCTGCTATTTTAAAGAAACATCAATATTTGTTTTTTTAAATAATGTCTGAACTTAAACTTAGACTAAAAAGAGTGCTGCAATTGTAGATGCACAATAAACAATAATTGCTAAAGAGTAAATCCAAATGAGAGTTAATTATGACTGTAAACAAACAAACAAAGGGTTAACATAAGAAAACTAAAGATTATATACAAAAAAAATGAGGTAGGAGTTAACTTTACTGCTTACATTTCTTGTTCTGTTTTTCTTCTTGATGTCATGCTGACATTTATATCTTCAAATCCCTTACTAGCTATTGGTGTTTCTGCAAGCAGAAAGAATGAAGCTTTCTGCATTGTTTTAGTGCACAGGCCATGCCAGGTGTTGCTTGTGTCTTGATGATACATGTTTATTTTATTTCCTGAGGTAAACCCTGGTGCTGATAATAATAATTTTCCCAGTGTCTGAACTTAATTTCCTCCCTGCACCATGCGAGTGTCAAGCTGTTTAATCATACAAGGGGGGGATTTACTCTGCCAGACTCCATAAGTGTATGGGACCTAAGTGATCACATCTGCAATTTTAGATGTGTGTGTATCTGTGTGTGTATCTGTGTGTGTATCTGTGAGTGTGTGAGCAAGATGAGACATGACCTTCCTGTCAGTATGTCTGTGTTGCCTCGTCTTGTCTGCTGCAAGTGATGTGTTTCATCAACTTTTGCAAAAAGATTTTATTCGAAGTATTGATTTCAAATATTCTCATCGTGGAGGTTTTCATGTGGGCAACTTTTTTTTGTGTATGATGATGGCAAACTGACACCAGCTTCTTTTTATGTTTTCTGCAGGGTGATATCCAGCAACTTTTCATTGTGGCTGATCCCAAAGCAGCATATGACTACTGTGAACATTACAGCCCAGACTGTGACACTCCCCACAGGGATTCCCTGCAGGCCCATGAGCCAGAGGAGGAGGTCAGTCAACCAAAAAATGTGGGGCTGGGGGAGAGAACCAATCAAGTATCATGATTATTTTCAGTTTTGTAAGAGCATCATTTCTTATTGCTCCTGTCCATGGCAGAGACAGAAGATGTGTAAATTAACCACAGTTGTATTTCTAGTTTGAAAATTCATATCCTGCAGCCTTACTATTTACTACTTTGTATTCAGGGCGTTCAGATCCACTTTCCGATGTGGAAGGGGTTAGGGCACATGAACCATGCATATCTGTACATATTTTAATGGTTGTCTACAGAGTTAATATCTGAAAATTCAGTATACAGATGCAGTGTTGTTGAAATGTATATAGACACCACAACATAACAAAATAAACAATAAAATCAGGCTGCCTACGTATCCTAAGTTAGCACAATAGAAATATGTCTAGCTAACACAACCAAAAAGCTCCACAAATAACAATATGTTGCTGTTTTGATACACCGGGAGAAATACTGTAATTGTATACTCTACCATTGGGGTGTGCCCTCAAAGGATAAATACACAATAAGTCAACAGTCAATTCATGGTACACATCTGGCCATCCCAGTCAGTGATGCCACAGCAGACGTCTTCCGTCAGCTGTTAAAGGTAAAATATCAGCTGTGATGTCCCTAATTGGAGGATTTGACAAGATGTGCACCTTGCCTTGCTGAATCCATGCTAAGTAGCATAGCAGCTGTCTACTGACCTTTCATATTTAATGCATTTTTACCACTACTTAAATAACGTATTGTCAGGTTAATGTTCTGGTCATGGTACTAAACTGAGAAGTTCAAACAGCATTAATCAACATATAGTGTGAGGTATTAAGTTTGAAGTTATGATGATCTCAGCCAATCGAACTATCAGTTTTCTCCCTCGGATCCTCTTCTCTTTCACTTCATTATCTTCTTTAAACTTAAGGGGACAATATATTAACACCTGTTAACCCCAGCTGGTTACTTCTAATTCTTACGCCTGTGAGTAAGAGTTGTTAACAAAACCGAGCAGCAGCTGAGGACACAGTGTATGTGTAACTCTGTATTAGTCAATAGATGCATTTGCTATTTTATGACTCATGCACTTAAATCTTCATCAGACTTAAGTGCCAAAAGTTAACTGTCATTTAATATTTACCCATTAACCCATATTAATTAAAGATGATTACAAGAGGCACAGTGTAACAATCATGGATACTTAACCAGCTTAAAAATTGCATTAAGAGCCCTGTACTTCAAGCAGTCCCAACTTAAATTGAAGGTTTTTTTGTGTCTGATTTACTTGATAACTGAAAATATACAGACTGCCAAACATTTTTACCTTAATTGTTTAAGACTGGTATCGTCAGTTGTAAAACTGGCATTATGACTAGAAGTTGGAGTTTTCTCCCCTGCATTTTGTCTAAGTATTATTGTATTGTAAAGTGTCATTTTTGCTTTCTTGATTAGTAACTGCTAAAGAACTACATATCTAAATGAGGGTGAATTTTCTTTAAATCAGACCCCTTTAATCAAGCAGAACTTAGAAGGCCTGAAACTTATAATTTACATGCTTTGCAGTGAGAAAGTTCCATTACGATATCCCTAAAGTACAGCTGGTATTTTTTGACTTTGAAGTTTCTCTGTTGTTTCCTTTGTTTTATGGGTGTTTAAAGAGCCCATCTGCTTCATGTTTGTAAGACCCGCGTGGCTAGTTATAGTGCTATTTACTAATTTTTCCCCATAGTGAGACCATTATGGAATGCAGTACACTGGGTTTGGATTAGTTAAATGTAAAGATAAAGTTTTAAGTATTAGCAGACCTGAACTGTAATATGTACAGATGTTATAAATGACAGCATAGCAAACATAGCATTTGACTGTGTGTCTTGTAACATTTAATATGATACCATGTGTGTAATATAAAAAATGTAGCAGTCAACTACTATTCAACATCTTACCATTTTTCAGTACAGCTGCACTAATGAGTATAACAGTGTTCCAGCACATGGAATTAAAATTAATTCTTTTATTCTATCATTGTTGTAATTCTAAATGGTTATTTATGTTGTCATAAATAGATATACAAAAAAATAAAAAACAAAAAGCTTTAACTGTTTGACCCCATGGCTTGCTCAGGATGATATGTACTCTATGTATCATCTCCTTACTGACAGAGCGCTCAGCATCCCTGATGCTACTGCTAACACTAAAACCTCTCTTCGTCCCACTCTCTCTCTCTCTCTCTCTCTCTCTCTCTCTCTCAACCTCTCTAGTACACTACTGATGATTTAGATTACTCTCAATTCTATGATTACTCTGAGGGAGCCACAGAAGTCATTCCAACCGATGAGTATTCTGAACCACAGGTAAATGAAAAAAGGAAAAGAAAAGAAAAAACAATGTTTGCTGCAATGTCTCTCTTTGTCAGTTGTCCATCCCAACCCTCAGTTTGTCTTATGTGTTCTCTTTGTGTCTCAATGGTATGTTTATGTGCACACCAATTGTCCTATAACTTGAAGTATTAGGATTTACTCCTCATAATTGAAAAACTAAGCAATAATCTAGGCACTTTGACCAGGTAATGCCATCTCTGATAATGACTTTACAGCAGGTAATATTTTGAGTGTGCATGTAAACATACTCAGTGTTTCAGTCCTCTTTGTGTCTGTTTTATGAGGCTGCTGCCTTCTCTGACTGAGAAAATACCATCTGCTTTGAGTGTTTTGTTTGCATTCCAGTACATCTTTATGACTATTGCATATAACATCAATCAGCAACATTTTGCTTTACACTTTTGGAACTGCAGCAAAAGCATCTCATCACTTTGACAATTTAATTGCTGCAATAGCTCTAAAGAATTACTGAAAGGCAAAGCCTTGTGTATTTTTACATCTATCCCAGGTAGATACATATATGTGTGCCAACGTTCTTCTGTGTGTCACATGAAAGGTCCAGTCCTCTATTATTGTACAGCACCCTTTCTGCCCAACTGTCACATGATCTAAAGGTAGACTTAACGTGGTCAGCACTCTAATTGCAGTCCTTGTAGCTGGTGTACGTGGTCAACATTTTAAAGGACACCATGCAGACCAACTACAGTGGCAGCTACTGGAGGGTGGAGCGCACAAGTGGGCCTGTCAGTTGAGTTGGGAGAGACTGTGCAACAATCACGGATTATGCCTTTAAATCGTTTCCACTTTTGAATGTTCCATGTTTGTCTTGGTGTTCTTTTCGCCGCCACCTCTTCCAGAGAAAGAAACGTAGTGTCTCCATGAAAACGAAGAGGACCAGAAAGTCCCTCAGTAAAACTAAGGCCAAGCCCTTAAACTTCTTGGCTTCCAAAAAATCACCAGCTAAAAAGTTTGCCACTAAGAAGAAGCGACAGATGCCTGGCTACCAGGCCACAGCGCCAGCACGACCCAGAGGCAATTTTAGGGTAAACATTCACGTAAAGAAAATACCGAATCCCATCAAGATCTTCCTCCCTTTACAGGGAAAATCTATGATGGCAGACTTAGAGCTCCCTAACCTTTCTATGTAGAAGTAGCAGAGTCTGTAGCCAGCTTGAAAGGACCCCAAGCAAATAACCTCTGGTGTGAGCCTTTATTTTAACCCTCGCTTTATATTTCTTTCCTTTTTTCAACATGACTCAGCCAAACAATGTAGAGGGAGATTACAATACAGACATTGACTACGGAACTATAGATGATACTCAAACTCAGTCTCCCTTTGCCACAAGCGGACTCAATGAGGTAATTTTCATTTTTATTCCTTTCTACTTTTAAAAAATAGTGTTGGGTGTTTTGGGAAATGTGAGCCAGTAAGATTTTGCCCAAGCAAGTATTTGGTATGAAATGACAAAGACACAACAATTCAAATGAATTGATGCGTCTTTAGACTTAGATTTTGATGTGTGGCAAAACTGATGGACAGGGAAACTTCTTAAATGTTTAAAAGCTACACATAAGGCCTATTGTGACACTACAGTATAACCAGGTTGTTAAAAAATGTGAGGCACATAAAAGAAAATGTGACTTTAAAGTATGAGGCAATATGGGATGTCTGTAGTGTATGCATTGCTTACTTTACCTTGTTAATATTATGATTAGAATATGGTATTTGTTCTGGAAATATGTGGCCCTTCCAACTGAAACCACTCATAATTTCAGTTTGGTAACATATGCTGCTTTACCAAGAGCAGAACCATGTGTGCTGATAACAAGACAGCAAAGTTTACTCAGATTTGTGGCTCGGACTTGTGGCCTAAATCACTGGTCTGCTTTTATAAGCCACAGGAAGAGTGGATATTTGGGCAGACTTTAAGGATTAGAAAGAAGTAGTTGTGGTGCCTCTCTCAGCCAGTACCGATTAAATACACTGGAGGTAATCTGTTATATATTTATGCCCTGTCCATCACATCATAAGCTTGGTTTTGATCACTAGTTCTGTTAATTACCTGTACAAGAACTATGATCAACAAGGCTAAAATCTCCTCACAGCCAGCTATGAATGTGCTTTGTCTGCAGCAGCGTTTGACCGTGTGGATGTGATTCCACAGGCAATTTTAAATATAAAATTTGGCAGAATGGCCAATAAAACTGCCAAAAATAACTGTGTAATTGCATCCATTCTTTTGCTCCCTAAAGCAAAATCCACACTGATCACAGTTTGGAATTAAAGAAAAAATATTTGCTGTGGTTGTAGTACTTGTGCCAAATATAGAGTGTACCAGGGTAAACTCACAGTTGGCCCGAATCATATTCTATTAAAACTGTAGTTGAATGTATCTTGATGCACTCTGTGTATTTGCACAATTACTACAATCTGATGATTGATTATGTGTTGATATAAGCTGCTGCTTGTGTCATTTCAAACATCTATTGAAGCCTTTCTTTACTGTCTGTATCATTTTCCTATGAATCTGTGTATGATGAGACAGAAAAGAAGGCTGAGATAAATTCAAGTCTGTCTTGACACGTTGGTTAACAAACGTTTAATAATTCATGTTCATGATTTTAATCAGTTATCATGGTAACACTTTGTTTATTCTTTTGCATTGCAACATTTCTGTTTGCTGAAGTAAGGTGTGCTTTTGGGATCACTGTACAGATGTATTCCATATATATATAATCCCCTAAAGCATACAGTATTTGTAACGTATCTGTCATGGAGCACTTACAGACCATTTTCATAAGATTATCAGTGCAGATGCTTAATACGAAAGATGATTTTGACATTTCCACAATGAAGGATAACTATCTGTGAATGCTCAAACTGCAATCACACAATTTTACTAGGCCAATAAATGATGACTTTAAATTTTTAGGATTGGAATAAAGGAGGTGTTACCATTGCTATTTTAAATGTTTTTTTGCATATCATTCTGAATTGATGTTCTGCTTTAATAACATCTAAAGTAGACTATCTGCCTCATTTGCTTAACTAACATCCTTCTTTCCTTGGTTACTCACCATTACTTCCCCCTTCATCGCTTGGGTAACACCTGAAAGGCTGTGGAGGAGGATGTTTTCGGTGTATATATCACCGATGCCACTCCCATTGCTCCGGAGCCCACCATTGTCCCAGAAACAGCAGACAACTTGGACACTGGTTCAGAAGCATACAACTTTAAGGAATATGACCTAAAGGAGTATGACTTGGGGGAGGTTGACAACAGGTTGTATGATTACGGGGCATATGATGAGTATGGCACGGTCCTCTCCAAACCCACGGCAGCCTACGATGATGAGGTGGGGCCTGGGGTTGCTGCTGAAACCGACGTTTCTGAGAGCACCGTAAGTACCACCCCCTGGCCTGGTGACTGAGGGGTGTGAGCATGAACAGCACGTGTCAGGGACTGTGTTTATTGTGGACTCACTCTGTCTTCTAGTGCACACTTTCCTAGTTAGTTTCTTGGACATGTGTCATTGATATGTTGAGTGTGGAGTCTTGCTGCTGTCTCACTGGTGTGTGATTGGTGATTAAAGGATTGACAGCTTTAATAGGGACAAAGCTTGCATCTGTGTTCACCCAAGTGTTTGTGATTTCTTCCTAATTAAGTGGATCTTTTTTGACATACTGAGCACAAGCACAGAAACTGCTCACACTCACACAGTGTTTTCCTCTTCTTAATGTTTATTTCTCTCCATGCACACACAGTCAGTATACAACATCCCAAACTGCTCCTCATCCACACAAAAACATCCAAACTGCCTCCCCCACTTATCTTTCAGCAGTCTGACCTGATCCCTTCCTCCGCTGCCCTTTTAACAAGCAGCCTGTTTGTGAAGTGAAGGTGCACAGAGACATCATTATCAGTATCTGTATCCATTAAAAAAAAAGATCAGTCTCTGTATCAGTATTTGAACAGAGGACAGAAATTGTGTTTTTTAACACAGGGAGTCATATTGAATCAGGCTAATTGTATATTTTTTATATAATAGTCATTGGCAATTAAACTGTTGTGAACTCATGCATTAAATTGATTGAAAATTTACATAAAAGTAATTCTGAACTTTATATCCATCATCTTATTACATTTTCATATGATCATAGTATACTTTTTATCTCTTTCCCTATTTCCCTCTATTTCTCTTTTTTTTGCTCTTTTTTTTAAATTTAATTTTCAGCTAAACTTAGTTCATGAACCATTAAAAATAGCTAATTATTTTTTGATGCTGAGTTCACGTTTTTTGTGACAGTTTGCAGTTCACCAAGGAGAGGTGTAGAGACACATCCAGTCTAACAGCATTAGCAGAAAAACCTTATACCTATCACTAACAATAAATCTCTTTTTTAATGACACATTTTGCATTCAGTATACATTATAAATATACAAAATAATTCTCTGTAAAGACTCATTACAGTTAACCAGAAAAAAGGACAAAGATCAGAATAATACAGACAGGTGATCGACAATAAGTAAGAATATCAACAGACACCACACTGGGTGCAATAAGCAAGATTACGCTACATAGTGAAATAACTGCCACGGTAGAATAAGGCATCACAAAAAACAGGCAAGAAATGGATAAATGCTATAAACACAAATATTAAGCAAAGAGAGCTGCCGAAATGTGCAGTGCACACACACACAATGCCACTAGGTAAAGCAGTAGATGTAGTCACCTGTGTTATTCTGTGAGCCTTGTGCAGCCTTGCTCAAAAATCTGCCCCTGGTTCAACATCTTTGCTTGACCATTCTCAGTTCATTTCTTAACCAGCCCACTTGGGGTCTTTGTTCCAGCATGCTCCTCAGCATTTTCACACATTTGAAGCTGAAAGAAACTCTGACAGAAAGGGTAGCTCTTTTTATATAAAAAAGCAACTATGGATAGAGGAAGTATTTCCTTCAGTTGTATTATTTATGCTTTATGCAAATAACATTCTAATGTTGGTTTATCGCTGTTGAACACACACAAACACACAAACACACATGATTCCAGATGTTATGGTTTGCTCACATTTTCCTTCATGCTTAAACTTTCAATCCCTACTTTCTCGAACAGGTCACAGCCTGTTACAGTTTGTCCTCGAGTTACTATAAGTAACACTTTCTGTGTATGTGAAGTTATTTTGATGCCAGTGCTGGTTAAAATAACCCACTGTCAGCACATTGTCAGACAGAATTTGTTCCCATATGCTCTTGCTCATTGTTACTATATACCATTCTACACACATACCACCTGCCCATCGGCCCACTTACAGATTTCCACTCACCTTCTCCACCTTCATCCCCCCGACACACAAGCACACAGTGTAGCTTGACTACAACTGAAGAAAGTTGTTTTCAGATATTTTCTGAGATTTGGAAATGGTGCACGAAGACCAGAACACACTTACCTTCATTCAAGGGAATGTCTCTTATTGTCTCTCTCTGTATATATATATGTATATACATACTTATTTGTGTTATTTGGTGAACTTTGCATGAGAACAATAACCTGTCGGTTGGTTTTATTGTGTCATCTTTAGTGACAATGCACCACTGCAATGAAATGACAGCACTGCTCCATTTCAAGCACATAGAGGTCCATCCTTTCTCATTCTGACTAACATTTTTTGCCTGTTTTGTTCAATGATGTCATCTCACGTTGTATTATTCTTGATTCACTCTCTGCTTTTCACAAAGTCACTACAGTAGTTTCAACTGAGTGTACGATATTGATTGACTGAGTAAAATGTGTTCAAGCACTCACATACATTCTTTTCACTGGCTGAACTGCCTCCTCGGTCATCATTACTCATCGTTGGTATCCATTCATCTGTGGACAATAGCAGTTGCAGTGTGAAAAATGTTCCCTCTGTGCTTGCTTTGTAACTACAGGTTGCTGGTGCCGGAGGAGTCTTGGGCCAGAAGGGAGAGAAGGGAGAGCCAGCTGTCATTGAACCTGTAAGGCTCAAAAAGTCAATGCTTATTGACTAAGTGGTGTAATTATGTCATTTAAGGTGGAATTCTGTCAACAGAAAGAGTTCTCAAAGTTGTCTCTATTTCACTTCCTTTAAGACAACTTTTAAAGCATTGGCCAGATTTGTTGAGTCATCCTAAACTTGACAGGACAGTGTTTGTGGTGTGAAACAATGTGCTTGTTTTTTGAAGGGCATGCTGATAGAAGGACCACCAGGACCTCCCGGCCCAGCTGTGAGTACATTTTTAAAAAAGAAATCAGTCAGTGTTTTGCCACTGAGAATAATTAAACGCCATTGTTGTCGGAATATAATGAGTTTAGCTGTTGGTGGTTCTCTAACTTAGCTTTGTCTTTATAGGGTCTTCCAGGTCCCTCAGGCCTTCAAGGACCCCCAGGCCCTGCTGGAGATCCTGGTGACAGGGTGAGTTCTTATTGATTTCCCCAAACCATTTTTTCTTTCTTTAAAATAGAACAGATTAGAATGCCTTTATTATCATTGTAAAGTGCAGGATACAGGATTAAGATTTCTTGTCTTGGTTGGTGTATGAAACTTAAAAAGACACACTTCATATACAACATTTTTTAATGTGTATATTTGAATAAATAAAACTAATAACAGCCTAGGCATGTCGACGAACCCTAAAAAAACCACCCATTTTACTATTTAATGAGACAAGTTAAAACAAGTATGTAAAAGAATGTATGAAATAAGCTGTACATGCAGCACATGTAGGTATACAAGCAGTAAATTGCAAACTGGGTCTTTGCCTTAGGTTACTCAACAGCAGTAAAAGCTGTGCATGTTTGGTAATGACTAAAAGACTCATCTATTAAGAAAAATCTATTTAGAAAAAATAAAGGAACACACTAACCCATCGGTCACCTTACCTGTGAAGTCATAAATGTCGACACTAAACCAAAGTAAAACTGGAAGATTTTAGCTTGACTGTATCATGCAAGGTCTTTATGTGGAATGATATTTGTGGTAGAGTAAAATTAGATGTCGAAGTTTACTATCTTTTTTTCAAACAAACCCCCCCCATACCTTGTTTTTCTATCCATTGATTTAAGTGTAAGTAAACAACCCCACAGCTAATGATGTAATAGCAACAATTAATGATTTGAGTGTGTGTATATTTTTTATTTTTTCAAATACCAGACAGCAGTACTGATACAATGCATGTACCACATTTTAATGCTGTGTAGAACCATTTTGGAAAGCCGTCTTAACATAGACACATAAAATGTGTTTTTGATGACTAGAGTTGTATTTTAGGGAGACTTTCTGGAACAGTTCAGCTGGGGGAAATAAAGCAGCAGTAACCGTCAAAACAATATTCATGCCTCAGATGATGCGATGAAATTGAACTAATTATGGTTTTGATTTATTTTGAACAAACTCTGAGAAGCTGATGTCAGTTCCAACACAGTCAAGGTGCTAAAACCTCCTATAAGCACGATCACAGTGATCTGCAAAGCTAGTTTGTTACTGTGTGCTCTGAGTTATTTTAACTTTTTGCTGCCTTAACTGCTCATGCCTAAGGACATACTTACAGTTCTGTGTGCAACTAATTATTAAATACAGTCAGACCTAAAGCGTGACATATGAGTTTTAACAGCTTAGTTATGATGGTCAGTCTTTTAAAGATTAAAAAAAGGGGAATGAAATTTGCCCTGGGTTTTCCTCTGTAACAGGTATCCATATTTAACACTTTTCCTTTAGACCCCTGCTGTTCCACAAATATGCAATATACTCACTCACACACACACACACGCGCACACACACATGCACACCAGAATTTATGGAAAAGGATGTTGATTTTGGATTGCAGACAGTAGTTTGGTTTACAGATGCACAGGCCTACTCTATGTGTGCTGGAGGAGGAGGAGCACACGTTGATCAAACTAACAAACAGCACACCTCCAGCATTTACTGCTCCATCTGTGTGCATGTGAAAGTGTGTGAGAGTGTTTGAGTTTCCTTATATATTTCTGCAACTGTTGACTGGGTATTCATTGGCACAAAGTCAAAGTTAAACCGAAAGAATTCAGGATTAAGTACATTTTTTTTTTTACAACATAACAGTATATATTTGTGCAATTTGTAATTTTCCTGCACTTTGTTGTAACATACTGAGTTTTCAGTAATTTTTCACCACATAAATTCTTATGGTATAACCAAGAGTTAAAATTTATTGTCTGAAAACTACATGAAGAGTAATTGCTGGACATTTAACAAAACCATCAGTGATTGGTAGGCAGTAAGACAATATTTTAACCCCACAAGTTATGAATTCAGATACTAAGGTTCAAATCTCCATCAGTCATTTGTCAGTTTTTTTTAAAATATATTCCTTATTCATGTTACAGTTAATCTAAAGGAGCTGATCATTTGATTAATTCATTGCTGTCCCTTCTGTAATGCAGGGTCCTCCTGGTCGTCCTGGTCTGCCTGGTGCTGATGGTTTGGCAGGTCCACCTGGTACCATGCTGATGCTGCCAGTAAGTGCCCAGAAATACACTGAACACAAGTACATACCAGCAACCTTTTATTATACAGTTCCATAACCAGAGTCATTTCTAAGATTTTAAACAGCTACGACAAACATTACGATCAACTTGTCATATTCTGTGTCCATGTGCATTCAACAGTTCCGTTTTGGTGGTGATGGTGAGAAGGGGCCAGTTGTGTCGGCCCAGGAGGCCCAAGCCCAGGCCATCCTCTCTCAGGCCAGAGTAAGTAGTCAAGGACGTTAGTAAAGCCACATGGAAGCCAAAAGGCTGTGGACAAGCCCCCGCCCCCACAGTCCTCCCCACACCCAGCTGTAGGAGGAGAGGAGGGGAAAGATGAAGGAGTTAGTATTTTGGTGGGGAGGGGGGGTACACTGCATTTCGTTGGCCTTGCAAGGCTAAAAGGAGACATGCCGAGCTGGCTGGAGAGCAACAACATAAAAAGGCCACTTTGAACAGATGGACAGACAGAGGAGACTGTTAAAAATACTTTAGGGGCTCTTGACCTGCGTGTGGGCTAAACCAACAGGTGTAGTAAATGTCTTTGTGCGTATGTGGCAGTAGGCAGTTAAAAGAAAAAGAGAAAATCTGAACTCACTATTTTCTTGCACATTGCCTTCAAAGTCAGAGTGAAAACTTTACAAAAACATCTAATATGGAAATAAATCCCTGGGTTTGCTCCAACCATAAAATAACACAGTAATCAGAGAATGAGTGAAATGAGTTAGATGTGTACAACTAAAAAATAGACCAACAACATCTTTTTCATATAATGAGACAAGGTTAAATTGTTAATCGTCTTGCTTGCCTTGCTGTTATGGATTTCATATACATTATGACCAAGAAAACCACATAAATACAGAGTTAAGAAAGGCATGCAAACTCTGTAGTGTGTATGGTTATTATGATCATAGATAGGCAGTGGATGCATTTTTACCCTATTTACTCAAAGCTTATTTTAGTGTGGCACAATTACAGTTAAGAAATGTGTAATTTGGAACATCTAATATGATTGTTCGTTCATGTATCACTTTCAAAAACTACATCAGCTCCTCTCAAAAGTTTAACGCCACAACATTTGATAATATTAATAGTCATTTCATTGATCTGATAGCAATTGCATAAACACAAAATGAACAGATTCAGTCCATCATGAGGAATAAATGCAGTGACCTACATAAAATGAAACTGAAAACATAAAGCATTTCACACAAATGAGTTGTTATGTATAAAAGCATATAATAGGACAATATGAAAACAA
The DNA here is from genome assembly GCA_029814665.1 of Acanthurus lineatus. NCBI lineage: Eukaryota > Metazoa > Chordata > Actinopteri > Acanthuriformes > Acanthuridae > Acanthurus > Acanthurus lineatus. The sequence continues at coordinate 20,216,979 of JAPZDV010000013.1, forward strand.
TGAAAATGTTGAAAATATACAAACTTTCAAACACAAATAATATTCAGTATGCTCTAGGAAAATGGATAGACAGTCTCTTCTCATGATTTTTTTTTTTAACTGATTGGAATTTGACCTTGTTCTTGTCTGCGTGTCTGCCCTGCAGCTGGCTATGAGGGGACCCCCAGGGCCAATGGGTTTGACAGGAAGATCCGGGCCAGTGGTGAGTGTCTGCTTTTTGTGTTTAGTGGTTCTGGTTGTTAGTGAAAATTTGGATCTTTTCTATTTCAGCAACAGAGCTTCTCTAACACTTGCTTATTATTTGATCTGGTTTATGGAAAACAAAATATCTTGTGTATTTTTTCTGTATTTTTTAGCATTTTTTTAGAACAAATATATTGGAAGAGACACGGCATAAACCAGATTACTTGTTGGTGTTGCATCAGCGATTGGTCGCTCAGTGGCCACACTGCCTGTCTGTTAGGTGCTATCAGCTGCCAAGAAAATTTCATTCTGTTGTTTTCCCCCCTCCTCCCTCTTTCTCTTGGGCCTGTTGATACAGGATCCACTATTTATCTGCAGGAAAAGGCACTGCAAAAGACACAAAGAATTACCGTCTCTTAATTCTGATCCCCTCAGTCTAAAAGCTAAGCACAATCAGAAATGTTACAACAATAAACAGATACACACAGTAGATTAATGGCTTGTATCTACTGCAAATGTACCTCCCAAACATGTTTCCCCTCTTTATTGTTTACATGTTTAAAGACCAGCTTTTTCAGTCAGTTAAGCTTACTTTTTCTGAAATGTCTGTCTGTAATTGTCAAATCCCCAGCTTTGAATCCATACTTGTCTGCAGACAGATTACAGTATACTTTATGTCCCAGATCTCTGCCCACACCAACAACTAAACTTTGCAATTTTAAACTTAAGTATATGCCCAAAGACACACGGTTGTGTTAACGTGCCTGCATGTCTCCTAACGTTAGACCTCAGATGTTTTAAGCCGTCAGGATGGGTTTACTTACCACTTTAAGCTGATGCCGATCACTGATGTGCTTAAAACAAACCGTTCCATCCAAATGATCAGGAATGTTTGAGCAGCAAGCATGCAGCAAATAGTCCATCATTGAAAGGAAAATGTAACATTAGCTTTTCAGAATTTATATTTTTAAAGAAGTTAAAAGATGTCTTTGTTTGACTTCACCTGAGTTTTCAGGTAGTTCATGCATCTGTAATGACAGAAATGTGTAAGTCCTATCTGCTTATGAATACACAAAAGAATATAAAAAGCTAAACATCGCCATCTGCTGTTTCCTTAACATTACTTTTTACTCCTCTGTCCAGATGCAAACTACAGGTGTCATGGTTTGAATGAAAAATATTTACGTTTGGTTTGTCTGTCTCTCTTTAGGGTCTACCTGGTAGTCCTGGACTGAAGGGTGAAAGTGGAGACCATGGACCTCAGGTGAGTTAGAAGTGATGATCTGAAAAATGTATGACAATAAACCTCACTTATGACTTTACATCCTTATTAGCTCTGCTCTTACGTGGTCCTCATGTGTCTGCGCAGGGTCCCCGTGGCATCCAAGGGCCTTCAGGACAACCTGGCAAAGCTGGGAAGAGGGTGAGTGAACTCAGTGACCTGGTCCACTCTCACTGTGCAGTGTGTGTGTGCTCACATGCGTCTGTATTTGCTGTTGTGTGGTTGTTTGTGCTTGTGGTCACTGCTCGAACGCTGAGAGGCTTATTTTCAGTTCAACAAACAATTGCTTGATATGTGCTTAAAAGCCTGCACTGCCTCCAATCCTCGGATCAATGGTCGGGCAGTTAATCTGTCTGAAAATGAGAAAACTGGCTCTGGATTCGGGGCGCAATTAGTGTCACTCTGCAGGGCCAAATGTCTTGACCTAATTGGTTACTAATAAACATAAACCAGTCATAGGCAAATTAGAAATACAAGCTTGATTCATGGGTCAATTAAGTGCCAACATGTAAACTCATCTAATAGTGTAGCAGTAAAGAAAAAACTCAAACTCTTGATTGCTTAATTGTGTTTTTTTCCCTTTCTTTTTTGTTTCTTTATTGCTGTTAAGACATTATTTGTGTAGCTGACAAGACTATGCATTAACCAACACACACCTGGAACCCAGGAAGACTAGCTGTTGCTCTGGTAATGTTTACAAAAAAGACAGCAACAAAAAAAAAAACCTAACCAATAAACATGCAGGGCAAGGCAGTCACTATTATCACTATCTGACTCATGTTCAAAGTAAAAGACATGTCAAACATATTATTTTCTCCTTGAAGTAAAAACTGACTACTGCAATATTGAAGTGTACATATATATGTGTAATCTTCTCTGCTGCCCCTTTAGGGCCGTTCTGGAGCTGATGGGGCCCGTGGAATGCCCGGAGAGCCAGGCCCCAAGGTGCTTACATGTTCATGCCACTAACTACAAAAGAGATATCGTACATTGTTTTCATGAAGCATAACTATGAGTAATATGCAGGCAAAGATGGCTTTAATGCTTGTTGATGTGTGTGTTCTGCTGACATCCTCTGCCTCGTGTCCTGCAGGGTGACAGAGGCTTTGATGGACTCCCTGGGCTGCCTGGTGAAAAGGGACACAGAGTAAGTTGTCACAAGTTCACTTTGTCAAAATCATGTGTCAAAATAAACCTTTCGGGGGTGGGGGGGTGTCAAAAAAAGCTTTTTAGACTTTTACTGTTGCAGTTTCCACTTAAGTGTTCCCTGTCAGCATTACCCATTGAAAGTAATAACAAAGTAGACTTTAAAGGAGTCCTGATGGATAACAGAGTATTGTTTTCCTGAGAAATAACTGTAGATGTTTTATGCTTATAGATGGCAAAGTACTGTCTCTTCTTGTAAAAAGTCACAAAACAGAGATTGAATCACAATCCCATGTTTTAGGGGATTTTTCCTCAAAATCATTAATTTTATTACCTTAGGACAGGACATTCAGCAGACGGCAAGTGTTTTGATGTAATTAAAATATATATTTGGTTGCTGTCACCGACCAGGAACTTCAGTATCTGGTAAAGATTACACCAAGCAACTTACATCCATTTCAGTCTGATGAATGGATAACTGTTACGTCATCAGGGAAATAATAATAACAATTATTATTTTATTGCACTAATCCATAGTACCTGCATTTAAAGCACTGGCATTGAAACGTTTTGTGTCAGTTTTGCTATTAAGGCAAATAGATATCTTTGCATTACAAGTTTGGAGTTTTAACCACATTTTCTAACATTACTTCATTGTTGAGCAAGGAAGCCTAAAGTTTAAAAATGTTTCCTACTCTGTGAGAAGTTTTAGTGAAAAAGTGTAAATTTGCCTTTTTAGATCAAGGATATGGAACTTAAATAATAATATAGAAGAAAAAAGTTAATTATACATAAGAATAAAAAAATTTCAATGGGTGGAATTGTAAGACTTAAGTGTTTTATGTATGAAATACAGCATAATGTGAGCTTTAAAACTAAAAACAGCATTGGAGATGAAAGGATATGGAATGTAGCCAGTATTAAGAAATATTAAGAAGAGTTGATGATTGTTGATGATTAAACCATGCCTGTAACACTGAGGCCTAGCCAGCTCATAAAATGATAAATTTACCCAAAACTGCCCCTCTTTCTCTTCTCACCTCTCTCTTATGTTCTATCTCTCATTATCATAGGGCGAGCCAGGGCCAATGGGGCCCCCAGGTGCTCCTGGAGAGGATGGGCAGAGAGTAAGTACTTCCTCTTTTAACTTACACCCTTTAATACTTCCAAGAAAATGGAACTGAACTGAGGTAAACCACATCCAGTTACATCAGCTGTGTTCTACCAGCTGAGCCCTCAGGCAGCAGCAGCTGGGCGGAGACTATGAACCAGGGGGGAGGAGGGTTTGTGTTTAACCTTTCCTCCCACTAAAACTAACTACCCTAACCCCCCAGCTCCACCCCCAGGGGCTCGCTACATTCAACAATGTTTGGTTAGGTTGAAATTAAGCCTGGCTAATACAGGCTTTTCAGAGTTTAAGATTATAGGTGGTGACAGCTGATGTTTAATGTTTCAGTATGAGATGCCAGTGTTGACTTCAGTGTAAAACCCAGGAACAGGAAACACCTCAGCTCTCTAATGAAGACCACTTCAATTAACTTTTGTCCTTTGTCTTTTTTCTTCCTTCAGGGCGAGGATGGAGAGATCGGGCCCAGAGGATTAGCTGGCGAGAGTGTAAGGCTTGCCTCCTGTTGGTTTACTTTCATCAGACTATCATATGGCATTCCAGCATGTTGCAACAGGCTTGCCTTTCAAGTGATCTCTGATGTCAAAAGTATCCACCAGAGGACTACTGGTTCTCTACTGAACAGTTCATCAGAGTATTATGCACTGAATAAAAGTCATTTTCTCTACACCTTCACAGGGTCCTAGAGGTTTGCTGGGACCTCGTGGTCCTCCAGGACCCCCAGGATCTCCTGTATGTACCATTACCTTTATCTTACTTTTTCCTGACATCACCACCTGATTTTGATATAAAGTTTACATGAGTATTTTGCCTTCACATTGCAGGGTGTCGCTGGAGTTGACGGGCCTCCAGGTTCAAAAGGAAACATGGTATGTAGACAATTTTCTCTCAGTAAACTTAAAGTTTGGAGTTCACAGGTCAATCATATACCTGTGTGTACCTGAAAAAGAGAGTAGTCTCTTAAAAGGCAGCACAGCTTTCAGTGTTAAACAATGGTGCTGCTTTTGATGGATGTTATAAGATAAGCACTTTAAAATATATTTCACACATATGTTAGGTGAAGTTTACAATACTTAATAAAATTAATGTAGATTTACAGTCAAAAAATGTACTTTTAGGCCTTTCCATACATTTCAAAAGACTATTTCATGTAATCAGAAAGGATGAACACGGCTTCTTAGTGTTCCCTTATTTAAAGAGCTTCCTATTATTAGAATGTCTTTTTTTCTTCAGAACAATAAGAAAATATACTGTAAAAGAGGGATCCACATAGTTTTACACCAGCAGCTGCCTAAATAGACCACAATTCACAGCAGCCACATGACATATTGTGTGAGTAAGGCTTGCTTTTTCATAGAAAAGAAGTCTTTGTACCCTACAAAGGTATAAAGACTTCAAGGTTCATAGCCTTATTACTTTAAGAGGCAATCTCAATCTAGATGAGGCATTGATGGTACGCTAAAAGACTTTGTTTTTAAAATGTATTTATATCTACTCAGTCAAATAACTTGTAGAATGAGCTGATCTTCAAACAGCTTGATAAATCTGAAGAGAGCAGGAGTATGCTCTGCTTGAGTTTATTCTGAAGTTTGATTGTCTGGTTCAATAAATACTACTGTTACCTCCTTTACTTTCCATAGTTTTACTCTCTCTATATAAGGACCTTTTGCCATTTCATATATCACATTACATTAGAAATATTATAACAGTTAGGTATTTAAATCAGTTTGTGACTTTTATTCTACCAATTGAAGTTTGAGTTAACTTGGTAATTAAACCACCTAACATAAACATGTTTTGGTGCCATAGTAAGTTTTGACAGCCTCCATCCTATTTTTTTTTTTTTTTTTTACAGGGGCCACAAGGAGAACCAGGCCCACCTGGGCAGCAGGGAATTCCTGGAACACAGGTGAATGAATCAGTCATAAACTCTAAACACACATGACAAGAGCGGAGACAAAGCTCAGCCACCAATAGTGCATCAAAGCAGCAGACACACTTGTTTTAGTCTTTGTTGCTGTTTGAATCTTCCATCCAAAACTCCACATGCAGAGAAATGCAGATTCTCTGTTTTCAGGATTTACTGTTGACAGATTTTGAGCTCAGAGATGAATTTGATTAATTAAATGCACTGTTGAAAACCTTCATACTGACAGCACACTGTGATGTCATTTATCTCTGCAGGTGTAAACAGTGGTTTTAAGTTAAAGCTTAGCTGCATAATGACAAGTTGAATCGTCAAAAGCGATAATCAACTCCATTTTGATTTTTTTAAATGCTCCTTATCTCTTCTACCCACGCTTTCTGTGGTACAACATCCTCTCCATGAATCCAAAAAAAAGTACATGCATACATATACACAACACACACACATTTTTAAAAAACTTTTTCAGGGATTTATCATGGGAAGGGGGGTGTTTCAGGTTCTGGAAACATCTCATTCTTGCTGATGAAATTCTGGCAAAGCTGCCACACCTGCTGAAGCAAGCTTCAGTTCCTCAAACTACCCTGCGACACACCTACCCCACACACATACACACACATACACATACTGGCATATGTCAGGTAGTCACCTAGAAACCTATAAATAGAAACATGTGCACAAGTATTTGAGCGTATGCAGTACCACAAGCATGCTAGAAGTTAATGTCTACTGACCCCCCTCATTACACAAATACACAAGCTTTACATTCCATCCCAGGTTTAACTGTTTACAGCTTTAACAAACTCTTAAGTTTATCCAGTTTGTGTACGTATGTGTGTGTGTGTCTGAGAGGAAGAGAGAGACTGTGTGTTGAAACATGCTTGTTGTTGCTGTGGTAACAGACTCTTATTTCTACCTGTTTGTCTGTTTAATAGGGTCTTCCTGGTCCTCAAGGCCCCATTGGACCTCCTGGTGAAAAAGTATGTGATTGTTTTGTTATTATTCTAAACAAATGCACATTAAAACTTAAATCACAATAAGAAACTTAAAAATAAAGATAACTCCTGATTTTCAGATAAATAGTGCCCTATACTTCAAAACTTAGCATGAAAAAGAAAACAGCTGGATTTTTTTGTATCTTTTTAAATAAGCTAAATTTCTCATTTTATTGCTTGTAACAACATGTTTGTTACACATCATTCGATCCAAAACAGGATATTTAAGACAAGTCAATTTTATGTTTGATACTCAAAATCTAATCCCACTCATTTTTATCTGAATCCTGTATATCTTCTACCAAACACAGCTGGCCATTGTGTTTTTTAAAATTCAGTTTCCCGCCTTTTAGCTTTAACAACACATGCAGTTTAAAAATTTTATTGATGTTAAAATTCAACTCCAGTACACAAAATAAAGGATGAGTATTTTATGTTCAGATACTTCATATGAACTTCACATTGTAGGCAAGATGATGAAGAACTCTAAATCCTGTTTGTTACCTCTAAGTTTTGACCTTGTCTTCCTTTTTCTTTTCTCTGTACAGGGACCTCAGGGCAGGTCTGGATTGCCTGGATTACCTGGAGCTGATGGGCCACCTGTGCGTGCTCTTATCACCTATAAAAACATACATACAGTATATCAGTATTACAAATATGTACACATAGAAATATGATACCACTGTACTCCTAAAACAACCTGCCAAACCTCAGAAAGTATAGTTCCTAAAACTCTTGCTAGCATTTTACTCCCAACATTCCTAAAAAAATCACATTTGTCAGTCCAGCACCAAATATAGAACAAATCTAGTTTTGAGTGAATAAGCAACTTGTTGGATCGAGGTTCAGTGTTCAACTCACAATACACAACACAGAATGGAGCAGTATGTGACCCTTTTGTAGCCCTGTAGCTGCTGCCCATTTTTAACATGACAGTCACTGAATATCCCAACTTAGAAATATGCAGCCGTGTTTGTAATGTCATCACTGGCCATCGTTAAGAAAACAGGCATGCTTCTCAACCAAATATTAATCATTATGATATATATTATTAACTTATTCTATTATATATTTTACAAGCTAAAAATCTGCATAACTATAAAAGTTATGTAGTAGTGCTTTTTTGGACATTTTAGTGTGTTTACCTGTGGATTCACTGTCTATCTATCGCTTTACCCGATTGGTATGTGACAAACACCGAGTGAAATACTGCAGAAATGTTCCTCAGAAATCTCTCATGGCATTTTTCATCAGCAGAAATATAATAATGTGCCTCTCAGATTTGTTATTCTAGACCTGTAGTCACTCATGTCATCCCTCTTTCTCTGCCCTTGCTATGAGAGGTGGGTAAGTTCAAGAAGCAGGCAGCCCTTAATTGCCCTCAGGCCCCAGAGCCTGGTGATTTACAGCCTTCTGCCTCAGTCTCACACCTCAAATTGGAAATGCCAGGTGTTCGCAGCTAAAGCTTTCCGTATGTGTGTGTTAGGGTGTGTATTGAGTCGTTTGTATGGGCATGTCTACATGCTCCATGACACCACCAGTGATGACCACACCAGTGGATGTGGATCTGCCCAAAGATGCTATTGAGAAAGTCCTCTTTTTTTGAATAAACACACCACTTACTTTTAGCTTTCCTCCTGTGTAGCTCTAATATTCACACTAAAACAAACAAAAAAACTCATAAAAGCTAGTTAAAGTGAGTTTTTAAATATAAGGCTTGTTGTTGGTTAGCTTCCTGCCTGATAAACAAGCTTTTCTTTGAGCAGTTTGTATATTATAGTATTTGGTATAATGACCATGTGGTTAAAAGCTAACACTGTGACAATTTCTTCATTTTACAGGGTCATCCTGGTAAGGAGGGTCCACCTGGAGAGAAGGGAGCACAGGTAGGTGTATAAAAGAAGCCATTCTGGAAATAGATGTTTTTGCATGTATATGTGGCATTTTTTTTTCTATTGAATCAATAGACATGTCTTTCACGATCTTTCATTAATGAATGATAGTATTCAATTGTACAGTTTATTGTATGAGTTTTTCCTCTAAATGTAGATGTAAACTATTATCCATCGGCTAGTTTCAAATGTAAATGTATATAAGAACCTTGACTGTTAAAGAGATGGAGAGCACATCGACTTTAAGACAAAGTATTAGTCTTTGTATTAGAAAATACAGTGAGAGACTTCAGAACAAATGAAAACCTACTTACACTGATGGCTAAGTCACAACGTTTAGAGAAAACATCACCTGCATTTATAAGAGCACTTATGACTTTGAACCACACTGTTAAAAAGCCTGCATTATTTTCTTCTCTTCAGGGTCCAGCAGGTCCACAGGGTCCTATTGGTTATCCTGGTCCTCGTGGTGTCAAGGTAAAGTTTCAGATCATTTGATTGACCAGGACTGTTAATTATATTAATACTTCATATAATACTTCTAGAATCTCCCGTTTTATTCAATGTCCATAATTGCATTATACTGTATTCTCTTACAGTATGCCTTTAAAATTTAAAAATCTGTCTTTTCTGTCCAAAGGGGGCTGATGGTGTCCGTGGTCTCAAGGGATCAAAAGGAGAGAAGGTATAAACAACATAATTTCTCAATTTATACCCCAGGCTGCAGCCATGTTCAGAGTAGACTTTTGACTAAGTCTTATTCTGCAGTTCAGTCAACAAAGGTAATTACTAGCAAGTATTGTAACCAATAATAACACTGGAGGAAACGATCTCAAATGCTGCACTAATGCAGCAGATAGATTTTCTAAGCTTAATAAAAAGACTAAATTTAATAAAGAGGTTTATTTTATTTTATTTAAAGATAAAATGTAAACATGCTGTTCCAACTAAGTTAAAACTTCACTTTGTGATGAAGGTGAAGACAGCAAACTGAAGTCTCAGGATGTATATAAATAAATTCATGTCACACACATTCAGTCTGTCTACCCGCTTTCCCAACTTTGTCTTAACTCTTTTGAACTGGCGTTAAGGCCTGCTGCTGCCTGAAAGTACCATGCAGAGGTCAGTCGCCGCAGCCATCCTCAGTGTAGACAGAGACATCTTGGGGTGACCCTCAATCAGTCGAATGTAAACCTCTCACGCTCAAGGCTTTTGCTTTCAAAGAACACTGCACTCAGTCTCAAGCACTTTTGAAGTGTTCAACTCTGTGTGCCACCATGTAGAATGTAAACTAAGCTGCTTATTAATATGCATGACATTTATTTAAGATCGATACAGTTATGCTGCTGTATAAAATCCATTATCTGACTGGAGGGTGTTGTTCTCTTTACAATGACAGGTATTCATGTCAGTTTTCTCTTATTTAATTATTTATAGCCAGAGATTTCAAAAGGCAAACCTTGAAGAGAAAGGGTTTGTTATGAATAAAGGATGTGCTATACCTCAGGTGTGTGTGTGTAAGTGCGCGTGTGTGTGTGTTTGTGGTCTCTGTGATGCGAGTTTCTGGCAACAGACATGCCCAGTGCTGCATAATGCATCAGATAGGGGTGAAAACATGGACAGGTGACAGACTGGAAGGAGAAAGTGTCAAAGGAAAGAGACAGAGGTTTGGCTGAAGTGAGCAGAGTCCTTCAGCATCCACGTGATCTCGTTGACCTGAGCTCACCAATTTTCTTTCATTTACAAAATTCGGAAAACAAATATTAGGTGTCATTCTACTTTTTAAATTTTTTTTTCATTGAATAGTGTAAAAGAAAGCCTTGTAATTATTATAAATCATACATTAATGAATTAGATTATTAAATCAATTAATCCCGAATCCCAGGTTCCTGAAATCAGTTTGTGCAGGTGCTAAACATAGAGCATATCTAAATGCAGCACAGCTCATCATCAAGCACTTTAAGTTTTTTGCATATGTTGTTCCACTCTCCAGCCAGCAGATAGCAGCACCACTCCTGTGATCCGCAGAGGGACATAAGCAAGCTGAATATTTAACAGATGCTCAACAAATACAAAATATTAACAAAATCAACATGTTTCCCAGTTGAAATTAAAAAATATTCAATTTCATTGTCTTTAAACTAATTCCTTGAACAACAATGTCAAAAAAAGAAGCACCCAATTATAATATGCAACAACTTATTTTTCTCTTGTTACAGGGTGAGGATGGTTTCCCAGGTTTCAAGGGTGACATGGGCATCAAAGGAGACCGGGTGAGGCACATTTCTGAAATATCATCATCTGTCACACAGATAAAACTTACTTCAAGTCCAGTCTGATTTGCATTCTTTAGTGTACATCATTGAAATGTTCTTTGTGTGTGCTTGTGTCACAGGGTGAGGTTGGTATGGCTGGGCCCCGTGGAGAGGATGGTCCTGAGGGTCCTAAAGGCAGAGCTGGCCCCAACGGAGAGTCAGGTCCCCTTGGTCCTGCTGGAGAAAAGGTAATGGCACCTAAGCATTGAGGATGTTTGAAAGCAAATATAAGAATCATATGTAGCTTTTTAACCTCACTTTGATTGTGTTGAAGTTATTGCTGGGCTGACAGCTATTGTTCTTAATGTCTCAGGGTAAACTGGGTGTTCCAGGACTGCCAGGTTATCCAGGAAGACAAGGACCTAAGGTAAGTTAGCATTATTCTTACCAAACCAAGTGTGATGTTTTCCTTTGTAATTTTCAACTAAATCTGAACCAGCATGCTCTACAGTCAGAACTGTGAAGGCTTCACGATAATCTGAGTACACTGACATAACACAACAATCGAAAATGTTGCACTGGGCAGTGTGATGATTTCATGTAAATAAGTTTACCATGGACAGAATATACCTAAAACAGTTGCTTGGGAAAACAGGAAGTGCAGACTGACTTGGGATCAGAGCACATACTGTATGTGTTAGCTGTATCCCTAAGCAGGAGAATGCTGATCGTTTATGCAAAACAAGTTGAATTGCAACGTTGAATTTTTATTTATTTATTTATTTTCATGTGACAGCTCTTAAAATGAAGCTTGTATTAATATATTTCATGGTGGAAACTGTAGAAATATTAGTACAACTTTCTAACTAGGCACCACTTACAAAGGGTTTAAAAGTTTTAAACGATGGATTTACTGATATTTATCCATCATATCTTTTTAACGATCACATATCCAGGTCAATAAGTTTTACACTTGATGACCTGCCAGATTCTGAAAAAGAGAATACAAGCAAAACAAAAAAAAATTGAAACTATTCTGTCCTTTTAGTTCCTAAATAAATCAGTTGCACTCCATCATCAACCCTTTAGTGAGGATGTCCTCATAAAAAATATGACAGGAATTTCAAATATCAAACATTATCAAATGGTACAATGGTGCAGTTATGTAAGCTAAAAAAAACATGAAGCTGTTACTGGGATTGTGCTGGAGGAACAGTGCCCTCCTCTGTTTGTTTCTGTAAAGAAATGCAGTGTTTCCTGCCAAATCTGACATGACGGCACATAGTGTACAATGTGGTTAAGAAGATTATAGAGAAGAGGCAGATTTATGGTCTTAATTTCTTTCATTTTGAAATCACAGAAATCACACCAAGTTTCCTGAAGTTCACGCTGCAGTAATTTCTTGATGAAAGATACTTGTCAAACGTTTTCCCTTTAGTGGTTTCTTTAAAAAAATTGGCAACAGTTTTTCATTTTGGGAAACTGTGCAGCAGAATTGATCAGAACAAATAACTTAGGTTGTTGTAAGAGCTGGTGGCACGGAGTAGCATTTATTATTTTGAGCAGACATCATTAGATTGTTTTATTTCCTCATTTACTTTGCACTTGCTTATTTCTCACATCCAGTCATCACACCTGCTGCCCACCATCCACTCTAAATGTGGTTTCAAAGCTTACCCATATGTGTGATGATCCTTTACAACCTGTTTCTGGTAGCATGTGTCTGTCTCAGTGATCATGAGTTGATGTGGAGTGGTGCTGCCAGCTCGCATTCTGATGAAGCAGTACTTCAGGCATGTCTAAGCCCTGCCCATGGGACCCCCAGCCAAAGAACAATGTTTTATTATTGCAGGGTTATGTACTTCATCTGAATACTGCAAAGGCAAGGGCTCACACCCTGTGCGCATTTCAAAGCTGACAGAATTATTCTAGACATTGTGAGAAGTTAAGCAAGTAAAGTATTTTGAATGTACGAACTTCAGAGGTTTTAAATTAGACTGTAGAAAAATGACTCACAACTCCAAATATGATAAGTAACCAAAGTTTGAGGGTGCAGGAACTATTTACAGAGAAAATGGCTTGTTAGAAATATTAGACGTGACAAAGCAACAGTGATATGTCATGTTTTTTTGTTTTGTTTTGTTTTGTTTTTCGTTAATTGAATGTCCCCAATGCAACATGTGGTGATTTTCTGCAGATTTGGTAAGCTGCTTTCTAATCTACTGATCACAGAGTTTGACTAAGAAAAAAATCATGTCACCTTGTTCAGTGTTCACAGGGGTCTTGTGCTAAGCCTGTTGTTCATCACTTTGTGTTATGTGTGTGGGTGTGTGTGTGGCTGTGTGTCCCACATACTCAGAATTGTTAATATCATTTGACTAAGAAACATCCTGTGTTCTGTCAGCTTGATAAACAGGGAGCATTTTTGAATTTGATATATTTTCCCAGGAACGCAGGAAATGTTTTTTTTGGTTTGGTTTGTTTTTGGTTTTTTTACATATAAAATATTGACTTCACAGAAATATAGAGACTGTGTTTTACAATTTAAACATGTTCATTGTATTAAATTATAGTGTTTAACTCAAGAGTAATGAAATTTTGAAAAAAAAAATAACATTAACAAATCAGTGAAGTATGCATTCAAAGGTTATTAAAGTTATCAGTTTAATTTTTTAAATCTCATGCTAAATTCATGGAATTTTAAAGCTAAGATGATAATATATTATGCAGATAAACACAGGGTGAACCTCTATTGTTATGCATGCCCCGACCCACCCAGCCCCTCTCTTGTTTCTCTTTCATCCCTCTCCATAATATCTCCCTTTTCCTTTTCACAGGGTTCAAGCGGGTTCCCAGGGTTTCCTGGAGCCAATGGCGAGAAAGGAGCCAGGGTAAGAAAACACACACACTCAAAGTACCGACACACTGGGCCTGTTTGTGTATGAAAATCACCACACCATCATGTCCCAACAAAAAAGAAAATTGCTTCCTATCATAAAGGCCTCTGTATGGTGACTTGGCACACAAAAAATAACGGCAGCAAAATCAATGTTGGGCAGGGAACAAAAGACATGGAAGCATTTGTGCTTTCATCAAGCTCTTCTGCATTTCTGGCATAAAGAAAATAAGTTTCACTCGAAGGTTTGATCCTGAGATGGAGTTCAAAGAGCAGGTTTTCCTTTCAACAGTAATATATCAAATAGACAAAATATTTCTGCTTTATTTAGTTTGACCTTAATAAAGCTTTTGACTCATCGATGTGATAATGGAAAAAGTTTGGAAAAGTGACATCAATTTCAGATTATCTTAAATGTATGAGGCCATGGGAAGAAATTTGCTTTTTCTTTTGTTGAGTAAATCAGAATCATTGAATAGACACTTTGAAGTACATCTTCTCATGAAGTCCACGGCTGTCTGCCAAAATAAAACACTCAATATTTTTTGTTAATAAAATCTAATTCTGTCTGGTGTTGAATTAAAGCCAGAAAGCCATTTCCAGCTGGTGTAGAAATATTTTCGCTGCATTTGTTGGCAGGCTGTTTCTGCTGTTCTGTTGCTGTAGTCAGCCAACTAGTGGAAATAATATTACTTGGCAAAGTCTTTGTTGTCATTCAACAGGTGCATACTCTACCTACAAACACACAGCTGCAGTGCTTTTTGTTTCTTTAGAGATACGACCTTTTGTTCACTCTTAGCTGACAAAGTTTCCTAACAAAGTGCACATATTTCTTCTCTCTATTGGTGGACTCTGGCTAGTAAGATGTGTCTGGGTGCAAAATGAAGTGCTAAAAGATCAGGAAAATGTCATTTAACTTAACTACAGTTTAATTTGTTTTAAAATGAAGGTGTCTTTGGCTGATACTTTGAGCAGGAAGAAACAGAATGAGACCATGAAAAATAAGCCAATTTTTAATTGCAATGCCTTTTGAAAAAATCCAAGTAAATAAATAACTTGCCTTTTTGTCCAGCTGTTTTTTTTCCCCATGCCATCCTGTACACAAAATCACAAAGCTGGCAATGCTGTGTGTGTTCCTGTATGCAGGTTTTTTAGACTAAAATTCAAAGCAGGCACTTTGGAACTGTTTTCTGGGGGGTGACCCCGTAAAAACAAAGGAGGGGACATGGTACACTCACATTATTGTCAAGTCTTTTGTGGTGCCCCACCCTCAACAGCACTGTTCAACACAGCAGTGCTGTTTAGGCTAAGCTATTATTTAGTCTAAAGTGAGGCTTTCATTTTTTAAAAAAAGGGGGGGGTGAGTAAGATTTAATTGTTCACAAGGCATCATTTATTTATGACAGTAAAAGGGATTCATATCATAGAGGCTTATCCCATGTTTCATATGGTCACCATGAAACCTTAGTAAAATCCTTTAATAAAAAATGGACAATTTTATTAGGAAAATCACAGGCACTATCATATTTAATATAACTTTATTAAAGGGGAAAACTCAGATAAAACAGAGTTACTGGCTGTGTGAGGCTGTCACACAGATATTTGCAGCAGGGGACAAACCCTTGCTTTTTTTTTCCCACTCTACTGCACATAGAGTTGGTTGTGCAAGACATATGCAGACAAGACAGCAGCATCATAGATTTAACTGTATCCTTTTATTCGGCTCTATCTGCATGGTCAGTCATCTGTGTTCTTCCTTATTAATTCGCTATTGAATGTACGTGATGACCAGGAACCACTGTCAGCTCTGCAGGTATCATGCACATGCAGCCATCACTGTGGAAAGTCGATACACTGCAGGATATCGTGTGCTTAGGCTTTCCTCTAACTTATTCATATGAGTTTTCAGAACTGCCAGGGTGCGTAATGATCATCCCTGTGGTTCTTACTTTTTAGGTTCACTGTGTGTTAGTATGTGTGTTGGTGTGCTGGGCTCACCCATGCATCGAGTTATGCTTCTCTATCCACACCTTTGTATTTCAATAAGTTATTTTGCCCCTTCTTTCTGCTGTGCTCTCAGTGTGGGACTTTTGCAGTGTGTAATTATTGTCCCCACTCCCTCACTGTAGCAGGTTTGTTACACAAGTGGAGCACAATGCTTTCAACCAGACAATTCAGGCAGAGTTTGGAGCAAGGGAGAGACATGACTTAGCTTATGTTCCTCGTCCCCTAAATACCAAATGAAAAACATTTAGTGCAGTAAAGGAAAGTAACCGTTAATATTGAAAAATGTATTGGTTATTGGGTTGGGTGTGGATCTAAACAACTATTAGTGACCTCAGAGAGGACAGAGAGGAAAGGCAAGTTTAAAAGTGAGGTGCATTATGGTTATTTTTTAATTTTCATGGCTACCCCACCTAATTTGCCTGCTGACAGGAAAACTATTTTTCCTTTTCCATTTGACATTAAAATGAGTGATTTTATTCCCTGTCTGTGGAAAAGACGTAAGCATGTTAGAAGTGGGTTAATGTCAAATAATGACACAAAGGAAGTATGTGTGGGTGTCTAAAATGTTTTGTTTTTGATTGATTAACAGGGTGTCGCAGGCAAACCTGGTCCAAGAGGACAGAGAGGTCCAACAGTATGTACTTTTCACTGCATGAGTTGCATGAATAATACAACATATTAAATGATTTCAAATCATTTTTATCCACCTAAATTGTTAAATTAGACTATTGTTACTTCTACATAGTATTACTAAGCTTTGGTTTGACTGTTGAGTTGTTCTCTCTCTGTAGGGACCCCGTGGGGGTCGAGGAGCCAGAGGTCCAACAGGAAAACCAGGCCCCAAGGTACCAGAACAATACTAACCACAAAAAAGCACAACTCTAACACCTGTGTTTGTTGTTTCACTGGGTAATATTCTATTAAAAAATAAAACATGTTTTGAAATAAAATTAAACTCAAGCAATTAAATCATGACAGATTTTGGTACAACACTGCATTCCACTGCTCTAACCACGCCAAACACGCATAGTGCAAAGGCATACTTAATAATAACCAAAAATGATTTGTCGTTGTGTTGCAGGGCACAGCAGGCAATGATGGTCCTCCAGGCCCACCTGGCGAAAGAGTAAGTCACTGAGTCTGGGATAGCCATAATACATATGAGTACACAGAGGACTACAAAGACTCAGTATTGTGTTTGCATTAAAAATTATGCTTTGGTCATTCAGTGTCATCCTCCTCTACCTCTGCCAGAGCACCAAAGATAATGATGAGATCGTCTAATGGTTACTAGAAATGCCAGACGATCAGAACAGATTATAGGGAACAAGGAAGTAATAATGGATTCAGAGACAGTTGAAATTCATGACTCTTTGATAAAGCTTTGATGTCAGCCATGTTGTCATCATATAGTGATTCTATAAGTTCCTGTTTACCCCAAAACAAATAATATGAGCAATAGCTATGGCAACTAAGGCAACACGCTGTCTACACACTGCCATGTAGACGAGTTGCTGTCATTTAGGGTTTTGCTTTAATGCTATGCACTTGTTCCTACCTTCATTCCACATCTCTTTACATTGTCTTGGTTCTCGGAGTTGGAGTTGTAATAGAGTAAATTTCTCCTTTGCACTGTTTTAAAATCTTAATATATAGGATTTTTTATTGGCCAATAAGTGAGTCCTAGGTGGTTAACAATCACTGCAGTTGCTTTCTAATGAAAGCCTTCCAGCAGTGCCATCTTATTTAATACCTTTTATTATATTCTGTTAGATTTCCACTGGTGTTTTAGTGCAATTTAATTTTGCTGCATGATAAAGAATAAAGTGAAGCACTGACTGAAATTTAGTGAAGTCCAGCGAAGACATGAAACAAGGAGGGCTTGAACTATTGAGCAGTAAGTAATATTAACACACTAACACTACATCAGTCCTCTGGTAGATAAGGGCAAGAACGAAAATGTAATAAAATCCTTACAGGCATCTGTTGTTTCCACGTGAGCCACACAGCAAATCCTGTTTCATTAAAGAGTCCCATTAAAGGCCAAAGGCCTTTTCCATCGAACATGTACATTAATAAGTTAAAGCATTCACCAAGTTTACTTGTTTCACTAACACTCACTAGTAAACCAGTACAGTGCTTTGCTTCGTGCATGTGAAAACATCGATTATGACAGTACTTGGAACAGATGTCGACAGGCAGCTTTTACAAAGTTTATGGGTGAAGTGCAATTCTGAGAAATGTATCGTTGAACTCAAGCTGGACAAACTGTTGGCATATGAACTTTGTATTGTTCAGCAGCTTCTGTGGTCAGTTTAAAAAAACAATCTGAAAAATGCTCTATGAAAATTAGATATTGTAGTCAACTTCAAAGCAGAAAAAGTGTGGTAAAACTCAAATCTGATGGATGAATATTAGTTGAAGATAATCTTAAATTATCAAGTCAGACTGGAGGCGTGTTTACATTAGAATGCAAAAGATTAAATCAATTTGCATTTTATGTTTTATTGTGTAAATGATACTTAATCTCCCTAAATCCTTGGCCCTTATATTTCCTCTACACTGTATTGTAACACTGTAACATCGAACATGAACAATGTTCACTTCATCAACAAAGTTCCCCATATCTACAACACACAAGTTTTCAATATGACATGTCTGCCTCCTGTGTTCAGTAAGCTGCAGGGTGCCCTCTTTTTCTCACACTTCAGACTCTAACCATGTGCGTTTTTTTGTCAATGCTTGTGTTTGTCCTTTTTCCTCTTCTGTAAATATTTAAATGTTGTTTAAATATTTATATATTTTTTCACTGTATTTTTTGTGATGAACTTCAGTTTTAAGGGAAACATACAAAGTGAAATATGTTAGTTGATATTAATGGAGTATTTAATTTGCTGTGTCACAACAAATTTTGTTAGCATACTTCACTTGGTACAATAATACTAACAATATATATCAGAATGCAGTATGATTATTTCTATCTGATGGCTTCAGTGGAATACAATTGTGGCTCATATTAAATTATTACTGTTCTTTTCCCTGTAATGTCAGTTTGGCATTTGACAGAAATTTATCTTACTTTACCCAGCACTTCTGAGAAAGTATATGCACTCAGAACCTCTATCTAATCTAACCATTTCACCGAGAAGTACCCCTTCATAGGAAATATCACCACTCACAGTTTCAATTACATCTCTGATTACACTGAGCCCGTTTCAACCACTAATTTATCACTAATGAAGAGTCACACAACCTCATAAATCCACACACACTACATTTCTCTCTGGCTGGATAATGGAGGGAGTGTGACCTGTGGATAATCAGCTGGTGACCAATGACTGGCAGCAATTTTAGACCATTTATTGTATTGAATAGCTTTAATTCCCTCTCTCAAGCCGCTCAAGAAATAACCATATGTCCTCATGATATCCTTTCATCATTTAAACTTGGTACTGGTTAATTCAGTTGTGGTTTAATTTTGGCATGATTCAGTGCTGATTGTCGTCTGTCTTCTGCAGGGGCCTCAAGGACCTCAGGGACCAGTGGGTTTCCCTGGACCAAAGGGACCCCCTGTAAGTATTTCACCATCCTGAAAACTAAACTAAACACACTTAAAGGCTCCTTTCTCAGGAACTTTAGCAACTAGTTTAGTGTCTGTACTCTATACTTTCTCCCCTCTTCCTACTGTCGCAATGGCAAATTAGCCTAGTTTGCAAACATTATAATTCACAATTGATTCAATTTGAGGAGTTCATTGGGTGCAGTAATACATTGCAATATCCCTAATTCTGTGCAGGGATCATTAGTCTAACTGTTATTGAAGCAGAACCCATTTTCCACTCCCCAGTCTAGGCCAGAGACAAGTGTTAATTTCCACCTATTGATTCAGGTTAGATTCATAGCTGGCTCTCAGCCATCAGCCACTGATGTTATTCTTTTCACCAAAAAATACAACCAGTTATTTTTTTTTTATTAGAGTTCCAGTACAGCTTTGCCAGTTGGAAAATTTGGTTTTACAATTGATATTGTGTGTGTGTGTGTGTGTGTGTGTGTGTGTGTGTAAAGAATGTGCAGAAAGCTGCAATGATAAAATCTCTTTCCTTGAAAAAATAAACTTTTATTCTGGCAATAGTCCAATTTCATTTGATGCTCACTTTAGATATGAATGTACTGTTTCTGCCTAACAGGGACCACCTGGAAAGGATGGGCTGCCCGGACACCCTGGTCAGCGTGGTGAGACGGTGAGTCCTTAAGATGCATTGTCCTGTTTAAGCTCTCTGTAGCCTGTGTCTCTGCTTTAGTCTCAGCCCAACTCCTCCCTGAGTGTTGAAGCATAAGACCTCACATACAAGTACATTTTTCACACTTGGACAAATTTGTCATACATTTTAACTGTAAGAGTAAACTATACAAAAATTACGAAACTGTATAACTTTTACAATATTTGGAAATCTTTTTCATCTTCTTTGCTGTTTATTAAACCCTTATTTTAATCTCCCATTAGTTTTGTCAAATTAATAGCGGGTACTCTATGTACTCACTGCCATTTAGGTTAGAGTTGCCAACATGAAGTTTTTAGCTCAAGACGGATCTGGAAATGTATAAGACAAGGTATGACAACTGCTTTACCAAGTGATCTGGTTAAAAAAATTAAATTTAATAAACATAAGAAACTATTTTCACTTGTATTTCCTCAAAATTGTTTGTTCTAAATAAATCTTTTTAATAAATAAAGGCAGGTAAACTATTAACATTGCAGGTCCTGCATCATGACTCCCAAAAACTTAACAGGCCTGGTTCTTTGAGGTTGCCAAAGCATACAGCGCATCCTTAGTTCAGTATTTTGCAACCTTAGTTAAAATTTAAATAATTAATGCCAAGCTCAAGATGGTAGGTCTGAGGCACATGTGCACCTTTTATTTCGGTTCATATATGTGCAGAAGTTCATTGTTTTGAAGTACCGAGAGAAGATAACAAAGATCAGTGGGTGTTGTGATCATCAAATACTCTCAGCCAGACACATCACTGGTCTCACATGTCTGAAACAACGGTGCCAGTGGCAGTTAAATGTATCAACAGCTCAACAAACAGAAATGTTTACCTCAAGAAATTGCTAGTAGTTTACAACATTTCAACATATACATACATCACAAATAAGACAGATGGAGTTATTTTCCATCAGGAAATGACATATCTATTCATATCTTGAATAACATAATCTTCTAGAATATTTTATTAGTATCAAGTTTGCCTGCAATGTGTTTCAGTTTATTAAAAAGTCTCACAGTGTAAAGCTGCTGTGAACAGCAGACGCTGTAAGAATCTCAAGCATTCATTCTTTAACAATGCCGACTAATTAACTAACTTTCCTGTTTCAACCACATTACAGGTCATTTTCTCTGCCAATATTTCTTAGAGACTTTAAAATACATACTTGCTGATATGTATGTCTGCAGCAAGCATTTAGTTATAACCAAAATATGCCTGATGCTGAATCTGAGTGTCAGTGTGTGCATGTGTTTGTTCCTCTACGAGTTTCAGCAGTGTGTTATGAAAACATTTCAACAGCTGCTTTCAATAAGTGCCAAAAAGCCTTTCGATGTCCACGATAATTTGTGTTTTTTATGTTTACCAGTGATTTTAAAATATGCAGTTGAAGACTAAAATCAGCCTGTGCAGTTGGGTTTTACTACATTTTAGCTAAATTGTCATGTAATGCAATGCATTTCTTTATTTTCTGTAAGTCTGAAAACATGAGTTGCACACTGGTAACTAGACCGTCACACACTGTCCATGTGATGTAAAACGCACAAAAACAGATAATGAAAGCATTATTGCTGCTTGCAAGTCACACCTTACCAGCTAACATGGCTGTTGTGCATGTGTTTGTGAGAAAGAGAGATATTTGTCCATTAAAACAGTTTCCGATAGCATGTTAAGTTTTTGACCTGCAGGTCATGTCACATTGCCACATTTTGACTTTTGCTGAATGCCCCTGGATCTGATCCCTCTCAATTAGTAAGCTGCACTCAATTGAATCTCCCCTTCATTTCTTATCTCTACTGCTCTGATATAAAAGGGATTACAATCAGTGATACAACATCTCAGAGGGGGATGCCAAGGGGATGGACATGTCTGCCTCTTGAAGCGAACTCTAAAGATAAATCCCTTGTGAACATTGTCTGAGTCTATCTGTTAGTCTCTGGTCACACACACAAGCTGTATTCTGTCTGAGTGAATTGAGATGGCTCAGCCTCCTATCTCACAGAGATGGACACCGGGGAGCTGGGGGACTAATTCTGATGTGACTTCCATTTGTTACTTGGCCAAGTTTGTAAATATTCAATATCAGGATGCTGAACTTAATTTGTCCAGCTGCAACAAGGTGTCCTTGTGAGCACTGCCATCTATAAAATAATTAAGCAAAAATAACTGAGGTACAACTAAACCAGCAGACATACAATTTCTTTTAGCAACATGTAACTGTGGTTCATGTAGTTTTCTTTTTTCCAAAATGCTTTTATGAGCTTAATGAAACATGGCTGCACTAAATGTACGCTGAAGATGCATTGATGCATAAATGCTTTATCCCATGGGATATAAGATTTATCTGATTATAAAAAACCAAAACAAAACAAAGTTAAACTTGATCACATCTACTTACAATCCCCGGCTCTTATCTTCGATTCCTCTGTACTTGGTATGCATCAGTGCACCTTCGTTTGACGAGACTCAGAGGGCAATAAATTCTGCTAAAAGCTTGACAGATCATCGCCTCTATCATTAAACCTTCCCTTTCCGCCTGCTTCTTTCCTATAGATAACGTAATACACCACACACGAGTGCTTCGCTGCCTTTGCTGCTGTTCAAGCGACAACGATAGAGTCTTCATTAAGGTGTTTATGGCTGTAGATTTATGCGCTGATGAACAGGCTCCACAAGCATCCAATATGATAATAGATCACAGCAATAAAGATGCTCATAGGCGCTCAGCCCCAGCAACACAAGTTGCATTTGGGGAAGTGCAAATAAAGATTTGAGTCGGCGTCTCTGAGTCAGGGCTGATGCTGTAACAGCATGGCCTGAGGGTTTCCACTGAATAATACATCAGTATAAATCACAACACATAGTGATCAATAAGCCTGCAGTCATAAGTCATCCAGGATTCGCTTTCTAAGAGCTTGGGTTTGAAAACTTTGTTAAGGTGTGGGATAAAAGTTATGAATTAAATGAGTTATAAATATGATGCAGTGAACACAGTATATGTATGGAATTTGATGACTGAGGGATCAAATGGTAATCAGTGAAAAAGTCAGTCAGAATGAAAATCTGTGTGAGCTCAGCATTGGCCTCAGAGTTTGACATGTTTACTCTAATCTAATTACTCCTTGGCATTGATTAAGTCTCACTGTATATACTCATGTCATTCTGTCTTGAAACATTACAATCATGCATTTCTGGAAGTTTACCACTATTTAGAAACTCAAAAAAATTGGCAGATTTGTCTCTTTTAGATCATGAAATCTATGTAAAGGATACAGATCATTCTTTATCTCCCTCACTCACAAAATAGCTGACTGCAACACATCACATTGGGTTGATATTTAAAGGTGATATAAAGTACTTGGAAAAGGACTCAAACTGATGCAGATTGGATTGTTCTTGTCCTAAAAGACAGAAGTTCATCTGATTTGTGCTGCAGTGTTTGAGTCAATGCTTGAGATGTTGAACTTCTGTCTTTTTAGGTGTGCTGCTTAAAATCAACCCCACTGAGAGAACATTGTGTGCTAACACTCAATGACAGTTTTGTCCTTCATCCACTAAAGGAAATACATATTGTAGTTATTTGGGTTTTGTGCAGTTAAAAGCAAACCCGAGTAGTTTTTTTTTGTTGTTTTTTTTTTTTTTTTTGTTTTTTTTTAAATAGAACAACGATTTGTAAATTTTAAGGCTTCGTTAACTTTTAGAAAACTCTGTGGCAGGAAAACTGTAAAACATGCTACTTGTACCACCGTCAATAAATGATATTTTGGCCAGTGTGAAAGTTAACAGAGGCCTGATCACACATTCAACAGAATCAGAGCAATATTATCATCCCATTGGAGTCCCACAACTTGCTTTATCCTCATGTTTAGTGCCCTGTGGCTCTGATTTGGCTCTTCTACTCTCTAAGAAAATTTAAGGGGTCTTTTGCTCTAAGATGCTCTACTCTCTTAATCAGCCACTTGTTTATTTTGGCTCTTTATGTGTTACTGCTGGAGAGGTAGCATACACTAGACTCCTCAGATCTAGGGTGATGGAAAAAAAACTGTTTTACAATTACATATAAATTGTTTGAAACTCTACTGCCTAGTTCTTATTGGCAATCCACAGTACGCTACTTTTATTGAGTATTATTTTATAAAATTAAATCACTTAAAAATTAAATCTAGAACCAGCTTAGAGCTGCAGAATTTAGGGGCATTACTGTGATTTATGCTATTAGTGCCCCTTTTATATACTAATATTGATATCAAAATTCTTGTTAAATAAAAATTAACATCCTATTAAAACTTTGTTTCCAATTAAATACTGTCTAATATTTTAATTTTACATTATATAATGCTGACTTTTTTTTTTACATATTTGTATTTGATCAGCTATCATTGGCCACAGGGAAAAAAACTTAACCAAAGAAAGAAAGGAAAAAAAACAATATTGCTCTGACTGGCTGATGGGCATTTGTGACATTGCCAACCAGCTGCTCCCTTTCCCATCCAAAACCAGTTAGAAAATGTAAAAAAAAAAAGGAACAAATACAAAACTCTCTAATGTTAAAACAACTTAAACTGTTAAAGCAAAACGAGTGCATGTACATGCAGGAACCTGTCACTCCAAAAGAAACAACATTATATATTTTCAGGGCTTATAAAATGGTTAAATATGCCCTAAGTTTCCTAATAAATCTAATTTCATTTAGCTTTAGAGGTGACTTTATATGCAGTTTTCTTGCATTGCTCACTGTTATCATCTGAAAATACCTCCATGCCTTACATTGCTTTAACTGTAACTCTACACCTTCACCATGTATTATGCATGAATCTATGTAGTCTCTACATCTTTCTCCACCCACCCATCTGCCTCTGGCCTTCAGCGTTGACTCCGCTCAAACACACAAACTTCATCAGCAGCTTTGCTATCTGACAAACTGCTTTGAGTAATGTTTGCTGTAATTTTCTCATCAACACCCTCTAGCTATATAAAATATCCTATAAGCCTTTGACATAAATCATCATATAACCAGACACTAGTCAAAATTACCTGAGACGTTGCATTTTTGTTTGGACACAGTCAGTAAATAATACACAAGAAAAAATAAACTTACCTGCAAGCCAACTGTGTCAAAAAATGTATGAAACAGCATGAGGCTTCAGGATAAATTGTGTGGTTATAGTTCAACTCTCAAATTTTTAGATTCACGGTAATGGATGAAGGATCACCACTTGTTCTTCTGCTACTTTGCAACCCCAAACTGAACCATTTTAAAATTAGAGACACTTGCTGTAGCTTATTAAATACTGACACATAGCTTCACCTGCCTTCTCCTCTGATACCCCCTTTTCACTGTGGCCCCACCCTGCAAGTTGATGCAATAGGTTCCCAAGGTATATCACATAATAATCCTGATTTCCATGTTTGTGAGACTGTCATTGGTATAACGCAGTATCAAGGTGAAAATAGAATAGAATTTATTGCTCAGGGCATGTCATGTAGAATACAAAAGAATGTGGACATGTTCACATGGTTACATTTTTCCTAAAGCTTGTCTCTAAATCATAAAATGAAGGTTCATTATAATAGTTTCCCAAAAAAGTCATATCTGGTCAAGCACATCTACCTCACAAATGAGCTTGATGCCCTGGTTTGATTATAGCGAAACATCACTGTTGCATGTCGTTTCCCTCTCGCTGTTTCCTGTTTTTGCCTACTTTTGATGAAAAGCTGAGAAAATTGTTACCATTAAATCTTAATATTTACTCAAAGAAGAAAAGATAATAAATTAACCTTTGGTTATTCACTTTCCATCACTGTTGTTTAATAGATTCTGTCCTTAAATGAACATATGATCTGAAAACCCTTGTTCCTACATCGAGGAAATCCTAGGTCCAAACCTAGAGCCCTGCTTTTCAGCTGAAACAAATTCGAGCAGAATCACTGTGCCTATGTTTTAAAGGATAACCTGTGTGATTTTTTGTTTTGTTTTGTGGGGTTTTTTTGTTTTGTGTTTTTTTTTTGTTATTGTAAATTATATAAATAGGGCTTTGTTATTCTTTTCAGGGTTTCCAAGGAAAAACTGGTCCACCAGGCCCAGGAGGAGTTGTCGGCCCCCAGGTAAGAGAAATTTGTGATTAAAGAATACACCACTGGACTTTTGTCATCCCTACAGTAGTTCCATGCCCCACCAGAGGGGCTTGAGAACCACTGCTTTAAATAAAATGTGCTAGATCCATGTAGATCTGTTCTCATTTTGAAGTAAACCATTTATGTAAATGCTGGTCACATAGTGACTCTCGGTTTCTGAAGTGATAAAGAAAAGTATCAATGAACAGGTCTTTAATAATTGTATCACTATTTTTTTTAATAACTGTATTTGTATTATTGTCATGATGAACAGCAAATAATGAACATTTATGTGATGATATGTTAGGGACCAACTGGAGAGACTGGTCCTGTTGGTGAGAGAGGCCACCCTGGACCTCCTGGCCCACCTGGAGAACAAGGTCTTCCAGGTGCTGCCGGCAAGGAGGGAGCGAAGGTATGTGTTCATTATACTGTAATGAATGAAAGAAAGTAGTTGATTTTGCCAAAGTATGTGTAACAACTATTCTGGTCAAATAAATGTTAATTTATTTTTCTTTAGAGCACAACATACTAGCAATGGTCCTATTGCTTCTCTTGACTTGTACAATAGGTAACAAATTTACATATTAATTAGATCAACTGAGTGAATTCTGCTTTTCTCAGTTGCTGCGTTAGATTTATGTCAGTTACACCAATGACAGGAAACCAGGAAGTTTGATAGAGTGGTCAACAGCATAGAGTTGGCCTGCAAATTGAACTTGCAATTATTGTACATGATTTGATTTTGCAAAATGAGCCAGAACATTTACAAGCAGTTATATTTCTGGGGGGCATGCAAAGCTCAAGGGACTACTGGATATCCTAAATAAAAATGAGAGAAAGGCAGAAATGAATGTATAGCAATGAATTTACCCAGAAACACACTACAACAAATGCCAGATTCTTGTCATTACTCTCTGTGCTGTGCAGGACTTTGGCAAGTAACTGCTGAAGATGCAGTAGCTGAGATTTGGGGAGCATTGAACTACACTCCCTCCATGGCCCTTTCCTAGCCAGCAATTAAGTGCCCATTAGGAGCAGACATTAGCCATTTTTATAGAAGTATGGGCTGCTCTAAACCACCCCCTGGACTACCAGGACCACATAGTATCCCTGCCCAGTACCCTCTCCATCAAACCCTCATGTCTTCTGCTTTCGTTTTCTCACTGTCTTCCTCAAG
Source organism: Acanthurus lineatus (assembly GCA_029814665.1). NCBI lineage: Eukaryota > Metazoa > Chordata > Actinopteri > Acanthuriformes > Acanthuridae > Acanthurus > Acanthurus lineatus. The sequence continues at coordinate 20,244,245 of JAPZDV010000013.1, forward strand.
CAGACAGTTTAATCAAGACCGTCTTCTAACTCCAAACCCTCTGCCACTCACAGTCAGTCCCCACCTCCTCACTTCTGCTCAGGCCTGTGCATCAGTATGCCAGGGACACTTTGAGGTCTTGGCAGCAGAGCCCAAATCCTCTTATACCTCTCAAGCCCACTCTTCTGTGCCTCCCTGTTTGCAGATAAAGTCAGCCTGCCAATACAAAAAGAAAAGAGACTAAAGCCAGAAGTAACTTTTTCTGAAGTCAAATGTCCTTGTTTTAGAGATGTGGTGTACAAAATCAGCCAGGAGGTAAATGAAGTTGCCCTGCAATTATTGGCACTATTCTTGTCGTGTAGATGGAATACAAAGGAACTTTTAGTGAGTTTAGTGTCTGAGGTGAGCATTAGGAAAGGGAGAGCAAGCAAACAGTTGCAGAAGCTGAGCAAACATTTACTTGCACATTTTTATTTTCCTTTGTAGGAAGTGCTCAGTCATTTCATTTCAGTCAAAAAGATCTCTGTCACTGTTATGTGTCACCCCTTATTTTTTTACTCTATAGCCTTTCAGTCTTTGAGTAACATTTTCAATTAAAATTCTGTCTTCCAATTACATTTAGTTAAAGAGACTGAAAGAGACTGAAATCCTTGTGTTTCATGTTTTGACTGATTATATTAAGGCAGTTGTGCATTGGTTTGGATTTGGGTTGAGGCTTATGTATTGACTTTGTGGTGACATCGCTAATGACTCCACAGAAAACATATATGCTTCAAAATAAATGTAGTTCATGGCCCATTAAGATGGATGTCAGCTATTAAACAAATATACTTCTGTTCCTGGTGGGATATGCAAGGGCATTAGTATAAACCAGATTTGCTTGTTACATGCATTTCTGTGTTCAATTTTTTATAAATTTTAAGTCCTTATGCCCAGCTGCAAGCTGTGTCACATGATGCTTGATTTTAATGCATAAAAGCCAAAACATAACTGCATGTGTACATTTCACCAGAGGGCTCGGGGGGAGGATGTTAGGCATCTCTAAGCAGGGTGACTGTTTCTCAAGATCTGCTTGGCATGGTTGTTGAACTGCAGTGCAGTTCTAAAGTGCAAGATTTAGCTATCATGTGCTTTGCATCCTCAAGCTGAATCCAAACCCAAGCAATGATGCCACACAACAAGTTGTGTATGTGAAAGAGTCACAACAGCACAAAAAGATTTATCTAAAATAGTAAGTTCCAGCAACACTGTAGGGCTTCACTGCTGCTACAGCAATGACTATTTATTTTGTACTTTTCTTTACAATGTATTTATTTGTACTAAAACAATTGCAGACTGCAGCTATTTTAAGTGGAGAACTTCTATACATCTGTGACAACAGTCTGAAAGGGTTAAATGTTGAACACCTGTTCAGTAAAGCTCATTTACGATGGTATAACGACGATGGTAGTCGGACATTGCCTACAATTACAGTTTATTGTTTGACAAGGCTCTCACTAAAATACACTGCCTATCTGAGCAGCAAGTCTTGCTTTTCATTTTGAGTAACCGCACAGCATGTGGACTGTGTTCTAACACCTGATTGGACACTTGGTCACTTTGGTCAGTTCTTGAAAGTTGATTTTGAGACTTGAATATTGTTGCCGAAACTGTTTGTTTGTGTAGTCTGGCTTTGTGAAGTTAATGTTTTATTTTTCTGCAAAATAATAAATGTTTGTTGTCTCTCAGCGATAAACATTTTTCTTTTACTTTCATTAAAATCTCTCATTGAATAAGGCATATTCAGAAAGAAGTGACTGAAAACCTTTATCATAACTATTGTAATATTGTGTTCAAGCAACATATTTCAAACAAAATTAATTCTAACACAAACACTTGGAATTGTGTGTATAGGGAGATCCTGGACCACAGGGATCCCCTGGCAAAGATGGTCCCCCTGGCCTTCGAGGCTTCCCTGGAGAAAGAGGTCTACCTGGCGCCACAGTAAGAGCTCCACTCTACCTACACCCATTCATCAATTCTTCCCTTAACATGTGTTTGCTAGTAGAAAGTGACAGAACATTGTTACATAACAAATGAAACAGCGTCTATCTATAGCTATTCACTTCATTAGAGACACCAGCCCAGGAATTCATTTCAAGCAATCAGTCCGATGCAGAGGAAATCCAAAGCGACATCTTACAAATGAACCAGCATGCCTCTGCATCGCTCTGCCGCTACTGACACCACTGTTTTAACTGCAGCAATGCATCATGGGCCTCCATTATAGAAGTAGGGAATAGTTGGTTAGGGATCCATTTGTGAGATCTTCCCCTGGTTTGACTCAAGGACTTGAATTGTTTTTTCATATTTCAGTGCCAGCATTTTTTGGTGGGCAACAGAGTTATTTGTTTGTGTCGCTATGAATTATTTACTCAATAAATTATTAAAAGGGAAATGTTGGCAATTAGACTGAGGTGGCTGAGAATGAATATACTACGGGGAGAGGAAATGTTGCTGCCTGCATCCTCAAGGTCAGTCGGACTCTGCAGGCTGGTGGCACAGTGATTGTTTTCTGCCATTGTAATTTACTCCAGCACACAGTCTGAGCCAGTAGGGACTCATTACCCATACTGTCATGTGCTCTTTTGTAGCCCACTAGGGAGCTGCTCACACATGCACACACATACACACACACATTCACACATTAACGCATTGCCAAACATAAAACCAAGCTTACTTGAATGCAAGAACACACCACCATGCATGTGCAAAACAAAACTCAAAGGCCTGCATGTGCACAAGAAAGATTGAATACACGCATAGTCATGTGTCACAGTCATTTTCCTTAACTTACTGAGTTACCTATTATGGATCTTGTTGTTTGTTCTCCCATACTGTTTTCTCTGGCCCTTGACTTGTGCTGGTGGTCTGTCAGGAGGAAAATGTCAATTAAACAAAGGCAAACAGTCCTGGCTGGATTGGGACTTAATGATGGAGTGCAGGGCTTTAGAGTGAATGTACAGGCTAATTTAGAGTTACAAAGCGTTTAACAGCCATTTCTCAAAGAAGTCCTAATGTGTTTTTTCCTTCTTCTCCTCAGGGTCCAGCAGGTCTGAAGGGAGGAGAGGGTCCCCAGGGTCCACCCGGTCCTGTTGTAAGTACACTGTTGCCTGAGATCTGAAGCACTCTTGGTGAAAAATTGTTTCTTTGCTCTCTGTATTGGATTTTTATGACATTTTATATTTAATTTGTGTTATTGATTAGCATGGAGGCTTGTACAATATATTTCATATTTTAGTGTGGAGCACCAGAGGGCAGTTTACATCATTTGGACAGGAAAAGCTTTAAAAATGGCTTCAATTTACCTAGGCTCACTGCAAGACCATCTTTATATTTGCTTTCTTTTTTGACATTACCACCAGGGAGGTAGAAAGTTTAGGCAACACAGTTAAAATGTATTTGTTTCAACTTCTGTTGCCTCAGGTAAGGTTTGGTGAGCAGTACACTCCTTTTTTAGCCTTGTAATGTTGAACATTTATGAATTTAAACACATTCCCACATTCTAGTGATGACTATTACATTTTTGGCTCTAGTAAGCTGAGAGAGTCCGACACAGTAAATTCATGAAAAAGTACATGTGTAATACTTAAGCATTAAGTCATCACGATCACATCATTTGTGTTTTTTTTTAATTAATTTTCCAATGAAAGCATCACCAAATTTCATCTCATCCCACTGCACACAGCGATTTGTCACAGGAGTGATCATGCACTGCAATAGCTGGGTATCAAGACTGTTAGCTCCATTGCCTCCTGGCACACAGAGACAGGCCCAAACAAGCAAACACATACACACACACACACACTCACACACCCAACCACACAGCCACAGAAGCATCCATATGGTGAGTCACAGTGTGTAGTCATCCCTGGTTTGCTCCTGCACATCTCTCATCTGTCCCAAAGGTTGCATCCCAGCACTTTATGCCTGCTGTGTTCCTCTGACATTCCTCTCACTTTGTCACAGAGACTCTGGAGCTTCTTCATAAGACTCAGTGGTACTGTTGCATAATGTGATGGGATGCTGCTGTCACAACAGTTTTTTCCCTTGTTACTAATCTGATGTTGTTTTTTTTTCTCAATTTGCACCACTTATGTACTAAAACAATTAAATCCCCAAATTCTATTAAATAAAAATATACATTTTTGAGGAAAATAAAAAGTTTTATTATCAATCTGTAATCATTGTCTTTAGGCAAACTCTGCTCAAGTTCCAAATGCTTTACTTCCCTCTTAATTTAAATAAGTTGAATTTTTCTCTTAATGGGGCTGTTCTGCTCAGGAGATTTGACCGACTGGCGTTCAGCACTTAAATAAGTGTTGGCTGAACAGATTTTAAGTAAAGTAGCAGGAATTACAGCACTGGGAAATGAATGATTTTCATTACTTCTCATTCAAAGCCACAAATGTCGCTAATTTAAAATGACTTGCACACAGCCTCTATTACCTGTTTGCACATTGACAAGGTTTTTTTATTGGAGACTATATGTCCAAATTTAGCCTGACTTTACAGTAAAAATCATATATAATAGAAGGTTAGATCTAAAATGAAGGTTAGTATTTAAATTTATGTATTTAAGTGAACAAAATGAAATTATTGAAAAATTTTAGCTGAGCCTCATTTAAATTAAATAGTTACTTTACACAATTCAGTACTTCGAAGTTTTTTTAGGATCTGCAATGTTTCTGCCAGGAATTTTTTAGTCCCTAATGTTTACCATGGAACACTTAAACTCATGTTAATTTAGGGGTAGCAGTACAATTTACCCTGCTGCAAATGGCAGTACTCACAGCCTTTGCATTCGTTAAAATTTGTTTATTGTACAGATATATCACATGAACCCAAACAAAGTGGAATTTTCATCTTATAAGAGGTGACAACACTTGGATTTACATGATGAAGAACAAATAAAACATTGTCATGTCAATTACAAACATAAATATTATGGTTTTGATTCACAGAACACGGAACAGTCTTCACTGGTATTTTGCAGTTTGTTGATAGTTTTTTAGTAAGGCAATGTTTTCCTGGGATAGTGAAATGAATGTGCATGCAGGCACACAGTTGGTTACTTCGGTGCAGTCAAGATAAAATAAAATGCTGAGAGTCCTTCGCCATCATGTTTTATGGATTGAGGTGAAAACTGAGTTCCTGTTTCTGAGTCCTGATGCACAGATGTAGCCTCTTTCATTCAGAAATGCATTTTAAGCTGCAGAAGTGAAATGCTCAGAGCTTAGAGGTCACCAAAAAGTCAGTATACCAACAGCAGATAATGGTGGCTGCTTTTCAGGGGCAGCACTGCTTTATTAGGACATAGAATACACTTGGTAGTGTGTGTTTTCCTCCTAAAAGGTTGGGGGGGAGTTGTTTGGTTTTTTGTGCAAATAGGTGTGTATATGTGTAAATGTATCAGTAATGGAGTGTAGTTGAGTCTCATTTGTAGATGTTTAAATGACAGTGTTTTTTTGTGCAGCATACTCAGGTTATATTTATGGACCGGTGCACAGAACTACAAATCACATGTTCTGTCTAGAACAAACAAAACATGGCTTCACATAGCCTTTTATTTTTTTCATCATCTATATCTCTTTCTTACACTAACAGGGCTCTCCTGGTGAGAGAGGTCCTGCTGGGGCAGCTGGTCCAATTGGCCTGTCTGGTAGACCTGGTCCTCAGGGTCCTCCAGGTCCTGCTGGAGAGAAGGGAGCACCTGTAAGATTGTTGTTTTTCTCCTTACAGTGTTCAGTTCAGCAGTTTTTACTTGTCAAAATGAAATTTAAACAAATGTCTTTGTTCTTCAAGGGCGAGAAAGGGCCCCAAGGTCCCGCTGGCCGCGATGGTGTCCAGGGTCCTGTTGGTCTGCCTGGACCTCCTGGACCTCAAGGTCCACCTGGAGAGGATGGTGACAAGGTCAGTCAACCACACTCCTCACTACCTACCCCATCCTGTTAGCTTGGTTAAAGCTTCTTTTCCATTCCCAAACTGGGATATGTTCTTAGACTGAACCAGACTGCAAATCAATCTTCATCCCCATGTTCATACTCAGACCATCTGCAGCAAAAATGATTTTTTCTGTTTTCCTCACTGTTGCCTTTTCATCTTTTTAACCAATTGTGCCATCAAACGCAAACTGAGGAGATGCAAAGGTGAAATACTGTTGCTCATTTCAGCTTGTACAGTCATTATGTTCTTTAAGGTCGGGCATCCTGTTGAGCTGCCAAACAAATGTCACTGCAGAGGTTTGCTATTGCTATGCAATGAGCTCAACAGTAAAAAACTTTGATCTCCATATTTGTGCATCCATACGATGCTGTGTCAAGATTATAGCTGTACACAAAGGCAGTTTGTCCTGAGGTCAGGTGCTACATTGATTTTTTATAAGTTGTTAACATTTAGAGAAGAAGGTGAGCTAAGCTGAGATAGCTCTTTATTTGTGTGTCTCTTTTCATCGCCAGGGAGAGGTTGGAGAGCCTGGTCAGAAAGGAAGCAAAGCCGACAAGGGAGAACAGGTGAGCTATGGGAAGCAAAGTGCAGTCATTTCCAGCCTTGCAACCATGCATTTACATCTTCATTTCACAGTAACTGAAAAATAACGATATTTCACATTATTTAAAAGGTTCCTACTCACAGAACCACACATTTTTGATTGACCATTATCACAATAAGCCTGAGCTTTGGTATACTTACAAATCACAAATAATACATGAGTGCTTTTGTGAGGTAGCAACATTTCCTTTTTTTTGTGTTCAGGGTCCCCCTGGCCCAGCTGGTCTCCAAGGTCCCATAGGTGCCCCTGGTCCTGCTGTAAGTACAACTGTCCAAAAAATAATGGATGAAATTTATCTAACGGATCATATGTGAATGTGTGATGCTTATGGGATAACAAATAAAACATGTTGACAAACATGAAGATACGTATTATCAGATAAGCCTATAATATGTATAAAAGTCTCTCAAGACACTGAATTTTCAATGAGAACTTTTCCTCTTAAAATCTGCAGTAATAAACACTAGACACTAAAAAAATCATCTTTCTGAAAAGCTTTCTGCCTTCGAGGTCAGTGTTGTTCGTGTTATATTAGCAAACAATGCACACATATATATGAACATGCATCTAGCAAAATGTTAAACCTTGTGATGACAGATCACAGAGTTTTGTATTTGTTCATTTTAGATGCAGTTTTATTGTTAATTGCATTGTTAGTGTTGTTTACTTTATCAAATGTATGTGCAGCAATTGTTGACTATATATTTTTTGACCATGAAACCTAGAATAGCAGTAATAGTAGTAGGTCTTAAAAAAACAAACTGTTAAACTTTGTTTTTTCTCAGGGAGCTGATGGAGAACCTGGTCCAAGAGGTCAGCAGGGTATGTTTGGACAGAAAGGAGATGAAGGAGCCAGAGGTTTCCCTGGACCCCCTGGTCCCATTGGTCTTCAGGTCAGTACCATTCACAAGATTAACTGCTTTGCTTACACCGCAGTCTACAACACTCACATGTTGCTATAGGGAGACGAACTGATGAGGCGTGCAAATCAGTAAGAGGAGAAATGCTGTTAGTTTAATACAATTAGGACTACAACAAACTGCATATAAAGAATTGTGTACTTTGTGTCGCCTTAGCTTAGCACGATTCACCTTTACTTCCTGGAAACATTCTGGAAGTAAAGGCTGCTATTGCTACAATTTACTTTTTTTATTAAATGTAAAAGAGAATTTCCACATTTGAATGACATAGTTCAAGACTGAAAATATTAGAGTAATTTAAAAGGCAGATCAGCTTGATGCAAATAATGTACATGTTAACATGTTTACACTTCAACTGGACTTAACGATGTTTTGTATCACTGTGATAACAATTTAACAAGATAGGACTCTCACCTCAGTAGTAGCCTATTTGTTAGTAATTATCTGTTTTATTAGTAATCAAGTTTTTTAGCTAAACATGTTAAGAGTTTGCTGCAGCAATTGGGCTCATTTTCGTGATGAAATTACACCGACTGCAGCTCATTGTTCCAAAGTACCATCCTATCTCCGCAGGATTGTTTTCAATGGACTTTTAATTGGGAGTAATTCACTTCCCATTGCGATTCCATTAATTGCGTCGACTGACCTGCTCCGAAAGTCAGTTCCTCATTGAGCACATTTACCATTCTGCATAATAAGTAGCAACACTAACAATCTCAGACTAAAGGAGACCTTTACACAGATGAGATTCCTCAGCCTGGCAAGAATCAGCATGCAGCTACATGCACTTTTAGCACCCAAGGAAGATACAAGCAAACAGAGGCTTAGGTGTGGGGCAGCGAGAATATTTACACAAACTGACAACAGTCAGCAAAGCATCTGTTTCTGACCATTTGAGGTTGATGTAAGCACATGTATAAGACATTACCCTTTAATCTCATTCTTTGCAATCCTTGCACTGATGACCCCCTGCCTCTGAATCAAGCACAGACACATGCACACAAAAGGCAAAGAAGGGGAACAGCAATTTAATCATTGCAATTACCCGTAGAAATGTCAGGGATCAAACGCACACATAAGGTCTTGACCACACTGCTCATTTAACATGCATGAGTGCGCTGGATCTATGTCTGCACCTTTGAGTGAAGATGAAGAAGTCTGCAAAGGAAGAAGCAACATAAAAAGCATATCGTCTTGTATGTTTGCAAAGTCAGGGACAGCATTGTAGAATAAAATTATTCCACCGTTGCCTCAATATTTGTAAGGAAGCTTAAACCCCTGTTGTTCTGACACTGAAGTGAGAGACATGTCATTGAGTTCCTTGCTACCATCAGCTTTATCAGGAGGTCTGAATTAGACCCTTTAATACATAAAATTTGTGCATGCATTAATGCTCTTTTGCATTGTGTTATAACTCATTTAAAGAGATGTAAAGAGATTTGAAATATTTCCCGAAATGATTGACATGGAACCTGTCATCCATAAAATCACACAGTTTTTGTTTCTCTCCATTTATCTGCACGGGACTGATTTCTGAAGATCTTTATTTCATCTCTTAGTGGACTTGCTCTAGACCTTGCTCAGAATATATTTATTGAATATTTCATTAAACTGATAATAGGACCAGACTGTATGTTAAGCATTGATTCAAATGATTCATTTATGCATGTTCAGGCCCACCTTTATTTAATATTTCAGTGTATAGCTACCATGTATTTCAGCCATTAAATCAAATGTCAAATAAAATCAGGGACAGCTGTTGTTAATGTAATTAAGAGCACAAACCAAATTAAATCAGTAAGAACACCTTTGCTTATTTGTGCCGCCTCTTGCATTTGTAACATAATTAATTTCTTTTCAAATTATAAAACTGTTAATTCATATTTGTGGTTTTTCAGGGGCTTCCTGGACCTCCTGGCGAGAAGGGAGAGAACGGTGATGTTGGCCCCATGGTAGGAAATGCATCTGCTTATTGTTAGTACTCTTATTAATAGTTTGATAACCTTTAACAACACTGTATTTCTTCTCTACAGGGTCCTCCTGGTCCCCCTGGTCCCAGAGGTCCTCAGGGTCCTAGTGGAGCTGATGTACGTATTGCTAATTGATAACAATATGCACATATAAATCTATATGGCTTAACTATATAAGAGATTCAGTTCTGTGTTAGACTGTGACATAAATTCATCTACAGTTTTAGAGGGTTTGCTTCACCTATTTTGCAGCAATACCTGGATATCCTCAAGCATCCTATTCCCAAGTGATGGATGATGACTCATCTCTTTCCTTTTTTTTTCCTGCTGCAGGGTCCACAAGGCCCTCCAGGTGGAGTGGGTCCTATGGGATCTGTGGGTGAGAAGGTAAGAGTCAGAACATGGCCCCGGGTGCTTGGCCCACTTAGCATGATAGGCACTGGGACTGAAATATTGCTGGCCCACACCTTTAAGCCCACCCCTTGTTACCACCTGCAGTCTATCCATTTTATATACCCGGGCTTTTTGTCTGAGTTAGAGCTTTGACACTATTAATGTCTGTTTTACAATGCTTCCAACAAGATTCGTCCATTTTACTGCCATTTGGCAGAAGGCTGCACTATAAATACTTAATGCTGTGGCACAGCTGTTAAAATGACTCTGAAATATGAAACATAAAGGATTATCAACACTTTAGGAGAGCTCTTGGAAAACAGTAGATTTTATCATCCTTGTCTCAACTACAATTATAGATTTAGTTCAGTAAAATGTCTTGGTTTTGTTGATACTATTAACATCAATTAAGTGCTAGTTTGTAAGACATATTTTGTTAGAGGTAGATGTGACTTTTGAGTGATGGTTTATATGTCCAGACATTTATATTTGCCTAACCACAGGGCGAACAAGGTGAGGCCGGAAACCCAGGACCACCTGGAGAGCCTGGAACTGGGGTAAGTGATTATTGTTTTTGTTTTCTTAATTTTTCAGTTGAAAGATGGATTTCAGGGAAAGTGTCTGTTTGAATGTCATCACGTATGCATTTATCAGTATGTGTGTGTTTGTTTGTCTAACAAACCTTACTTATCATTTCATATATTAGCTTGTCAGTCTTTAACATACCATGTAGACTTAAGATGAATATTTGTAGGTTTGTAAGTTGTACAGGACTTTAACAAACACAGGGTAGGTAATAGTGACAACAATATCAATAACAAATAATGTAGGTTAACCCGTTAGGCAGATGAAGAACACAATCAAATCTAACCAAACGTTATTGATTTTTTTTCCCCTTCAGAGCGACATGTACACGTACAGAACACTGAAAGTAATTGCTCCTTACATTAGGCTGGTAGCTCAGCTCAGCATGGCTCTTCTGCTTTGCGCTGCATGTCCACATGGCCTGCCAAATTGAGTCTCTTCCCAGACTCTTAAGACATAATTACTAAGAGACACGCCTGATGCTTCTGCCCTGAAGAACAATGATTGCAGTCACCGTAAAGTGTCAAAACACCAGACACTTACTGTGCTGAGTACAGCTTTTAGCTAAGAGTTGCCTTGTGTCGATTGATACAGTAGAGCAGTAGTGAAAAACTTGCAAACTTTGCAAGTTAATGCCATTTATTTAGATTGTGTTAATTAAATTATAGGGTTTGTTGTGCTAAAAGTCAGATTTGATTTTAAATGACTTTGAAAGATTTTATGTTAATTCATTAAATCTATATATTGACTGCACATGGAACCTAACTTTTTTTTTTTTTTTACTTTTTCCAAACCCCCATCATTTGATGGCTTTATTAGCTCGACAGTCTCATTTATCATTATTGAGGTACAACAGCAGATTGAAAAGATGGCCTTTCTCCAGTGGGAGTGGCAGAAGAATGTGATTACAAGCATTCATAATGTCCCCTGCTACTTCCCCATCATACTGCTGGTGTCATTGACATTTCCAAAGTCAGTGTGCAGCATAAGTCCCTGTTAGAAGTGTAACCCAACGCTATGCCTTTCCTTTTTTGTCTTCGTACATTCTAGTGTCACATTTAGTATCAATGGCACTAAAACAATGAATATCAGTCATCATTTGTCATTATATAATATATAAACATCATATTACATAAGTTACAATCAACAAATCCAAAGAACAAAGAATGAATACCTCCACACCACAAGGTGAGGTTTCTACTAGCATTAATGGAGCCGTGGAAGCTGGAGGTTTTAAAGTTTTTTACAGGAACAGATGGTGAAGGGAATCAAATATTAATCATGATATAAAATCATGTTCAACATATTTATCCACATCCAGAGTAGGTGTTTCTAGGGAGCAAGGTCTTAATTTTATTGATACTTGTAATGCAACACATTGCACCTTTGAGACAAGTATAGGTTTGCATTTTTGTATGAGGACTGTAGATACAGGGTAACACCATATTTAATAGCTTATGGTGCTGAAAAACACATGTAGACTTTCCAGTCACATCAGCACTGTTGACCATTCAGAGTTTTTGTCCACTGTTGCACATGCTGAGATCAGCTCTGGATCCATTTTCTCTTAGCAGCCTCTGACAGGGTGTCTGTTGTTGGATCCCATTCAATTCAGTGTAGTAAAGTCTTTAAAAATTCTCCGGCCCCCTGTGGTACTGATGTAATGGATGCCCTCCCCTACCTCTCATCACTCTAGGGACCTAAAGGTGAGAGAGGAGAGAAAGGAGAAGCAGGCCCCCCTGGAGCTGCTGGGCCTGCTGGTGCCAAAGGACCCCCTGGAGATGACGGTCCAAAGGGTAACCCTGTAAGTCTGCCAGATACTCTGAAAATCTGCTAAGTGTGTTTTGCAGCCCTCTAACAGTCTAACAGGCTCAAATGTACTGCTTTAAAGGAAATGTCCCTCACCAGCCTAGAGGAAGGCAATTTTATCCGAGAACATATTCAAGAGCTAAAAAGCCTTTTTATTGAGGGAGATTATATTTTATGCCTGCATGGTAATGGAATGCAGTGTGAGGTCTTTTCTCATGGATTTGCAACATCATCATTAAGTCCATCAAATTGCCTTCAGTGGTTGCAACCACGTACACCAGGACTAAATCACTGTCTAAATTACTAACCATGTCCTTAATACCTGTATCCAGGGAAATTGTGTCTCATCAGCATTGCCGCAGGTTTCTTTTTCCTCACTGATGCATTGCATTTCTCTCCATTAAAGGGTCCTGTTGGATTTCCTGGAGACCCTGGCCCTCCTGGAGAGCCAGGTGTTGCTGTAAGTATGAAATCTTCAGACAATTTTTACCACATATATAGTTGATCATATAGGTCTTTAACTATGAGGGACACGTGTTTTCAACCACAGTCGTTATCTAACCAGCACTCAATTCTTTTTCAGGGCACTGATGGAGAACCTGGAGAGAAAGGAGAAGATGGTGAGGCTGGTCAGCCGGTAAGTTGTTCTCATTATACTGTATTTTGAAGGAATGACTGTTTAAGCATATATATATGTATGTAAATGTACTATATATAGTTCTCTTATGGGACACTTAACTAACAGGCACATGATCTTATCTTCTTAACAATCAGCGTCTTTATCACTGTGTGTGATTGATATGAACATTGCTTGTTTTTATATAACCGTTGTCCAGTGGAAGTTTGCTTGCAGTGAAAGCTGTAATTATATCTAGTCAGTAAATAATTTAGACTGCAGCTTTTTAATTCAGGGTATTTACTCCAAACTCTTGGGTTCACGGTAACAGGACTTATTTGCTTTTCAGATTCATTAAATATGATTAGAAATAAAAGCCAAACACTAATGTGCTGGCCTTGTGTAAGGCACATCAAATCACTACAGTTAATTAATATTTATGAATGTAAATGAGCCTTTATAAATGCCAGAGAAAAACACACATACGTATATTATTTACCCCATGAATGTTACATATTTGTATTTTAGTTTATGGACTCTGAATACATGCTACATTTCCACAGTGGTGTTCAGAAGGTGAATTAAAATTAGATAAATTATGTATGAAGGCTCTGTGTGAGGAAAACGTATACATCTTTATGTTAATTCTATTTACAAACCACTGTGCACTCAGCCTTTAAAAAAGTGGAATAACTGTTTTTACTTTCAGTACAGTGAGATTTTACCAATGCAAATGACAGAAAAAAAATGGTTTGGTTGCTTGCAATTAACTCAGAGATAATTGTCTGAGAGTGTCTCAGGGAGCACAGTTTGTATCATTTTTGGCAGAGTAGTGTCTCATCCAGCTTTGGCATAGCTCGTCTGGACTATCCTGGGGTTGAATATTCCCTAAATGTCAGTGTGTTCTCTGTGTTATTGTCCTTTTGGCAGACATAACGAGAGATTTAGTTAAGCATGCTACACTCATCAAAATTCATATGTGCGCTGACTCATTTGTTAATACAGCTTGTTTTATTGACTTTAATAATATCCTGCATTGCCTTTTTCCTTGCTTGTTTTTAGGGACCTCCAGGTCCATCGGGAGAAGCTGGCCCACCTGGACCGCCTGGCAAGAGAGTAAGTCTGTAACCATAAAACTATATTTACTGCAATATTTTTATTTATACATGCATCACTGATGAGCTTTCTGCTATGTTTCATAACCAGCGTCATGTTTTCAACAGTGGCATTTCATCATTGCAAGAAAGGATTGTTTTGAAATGTCCTTGCTGACCAAAGCTTTTGTCAGTTTTAAAGCCATGACTCAACAAGCCCATGTGAAATGCTCCAGCCCTTTTCTAAAATAGAGAAAGACGTATCTGTTGGCATGGTACTGCGGTTTCAGCAGACCGGGATCCTGCCTCCCTTTGCAACAACTTCTTTCGAACAACTCTATCTTGGCAGTAAAGCAAAAGAGATTCATTTTCATTAAAAGTCGAGTGGGGAAAACAAAGTGGGAGATTTAAGGGGTCAAGACATTGGGCTGTCTGTGAAGAAATCCGCCTCAGAGCCCATCGAGAATGAATGGCAAGATGCGAAAATCATTCTTTTTTTCTTAGCAATAAATTGAAAGGGCTTACCAAAAAATAGCTGGAAAAAGTGAGCCGCCTTTTCCAAACTCATTTACGTCCTTGTGGCAGCAGGAAGAAAGCGAGAGAGATATAGCAAGTCTGACACATTATTGATCCACGGCTGCTTGACTGACAGCCAGAGCAAAACAAAAGCAAAATATGGACGTGGGGAATTGCCCATCAAAAAAAAAGAGAGGATAAAAACCTTCAATCATTTAATGAGCTGATATATTGAGATCATCATCACTTAGATTTTTTCAGACCTGTTCTCTGCCTAAAGAAATGTCAAAAACATTTGACCACATTGAAAGTAATGTTTCTGTATGTCCATTCTCACTCCAACCAATGAGCTCCTCCTCATGTATCCCACAGTATGAAGTTGAGATACCGAGGTCTGAAGGCAGTAAGCTGCTTTATGAATGCATACATTCAAAATGAAACATTAACATATTTTCAATATGATGTGAAGTCACATGAAAATGAGGAGCTATTCTCCTGAATTTGAAAGAAAAGTCACAATCTCAAGTGACTGAGTGCATTGAAAGACTCCAAGATTCAGTCCAATGGGGAAAAAAACATGTCATGCATTTTTAAACCAGAGTTGATTGCTTTTCTAATGTGCCCAATGAAATTTACATTCTGAGCATTTAGCGTGATATCAGCATATGCTGAACCTAAATGGCCTAGGGATTATAGTAAGGAAAAGGGATATTTTATCACACACAGGTCTTTAATCTCCTAGGGAAAAAAAGGGACTTTAGATGATCCCCAGTGCTCTCCGACAGGTTGCTCCTATGAATATGTAATTGCACAGCAAAAGTTGTTTAGGATCTGTTTGCCCTTTTTTATGTCTCCTCAGCATGCTGCCTGTAGAAATTTTCAACAATCATTAAATATCTCAATCATATAATATCTCTCTCCATTACAGCCTCTGATAGTTAAAGTCTGAAAAGTCAGTTTAGCATAGCAGTAAAATCAGCTTCATGTGATTTGCTTTATTTATTACTACTGGGAATGTTCCCCTCTGAAAAAGAACATTTAAGTTAATTTCCTCTTATGGCCTCAACTCTTTCTATTTGGGTTCAGATCACTAGTCATTTTTTTCCTTTTTGTCCTTTCTCACTGTTAGCAATGTGATTCAGTAAAGAACAGAATAATCTGTGTCTCAAACATGCGATGCTGCAAAGTCAACAAAAATATGTTGTATGTAGAGTAAGACACCTGCACGTTGACTATAGCTGCTGTATATCATGTTACAATTGAACGGCTCTTTGTGCTGACCAAGAGTCTGCCTCTTCACTACCAGTAAGAGGTTCACATCAGGAGAAGATGAAAGCTCCAAGACAGGAGGCAAGCTTACATTACAGGCTCTCCGTCAATAGCACTCAAGCCTCATTCGGCAAGATGAGAGTGGAATTTGGATGGAGAGCGTGTTTGAAGAGGGACGACTGGAGGTGGAATTGAAAGAAGTCATTGTGGGCCTGAAAGGTCCTGATCAGAAAGAAAAAGGCAATCTACGGACATGACTGAAGGAAGCTGTGTGTGTTTTCTGCCTGTCCTTATGTGGCTGCCCTATTGTATGTTTTTTGTGGGCAGACAAAGGCATGTCCAAATTACTTAAATAGATCTTGACATGACTGAGGTAGTGCACATGCAAGGGCATTGGATTATCAGCCCTCCTGGAAGACAGCACTGACCATGTATTTATCAGGCAAGACAGTGGTTCAATATGAAATCTGATAAAAGTAAACTGAAATACCAAGAGGCTGGAGAGCTGACCTGACAAAATCTCTGGGGATGATGATTAATCATCATTTAAGACCAAAGCATTTATACAACAAACATACAACATGTTTTCTTTAAAACAAAAACGCCTCTGAAACAGTGTGAAATAGTGTCAAATGTCATATTCAGTTGTTTGTATAGTCTTGTTGAACTGTTAGTGTATGCTGATGCTATGTTGAAATGCTAAAGCAGTGTCCTGTCATCTTCCTCAGGGACCTCCAGGGGCTGCTGGTGCCGAGGGCAGGCAAGGAGAGAAGGGCGCTAAGGTAACAAAATCAATCCATCCTTTGCACAGCAGAGCCGCCTCAGCAAGTCCCTCACTGCTCATCTCCCCCCCTTCCCACTCACCGTATCCACATTGTTCCCCTTCCCAAATTAAAAGCACAAAAACGCAGAGGTAATTTAATTTCCACCCTAAATTAGATGGAAATTTATGGACGCAGCCTATTTGAGTAAAACTAAGATTCATGTGTTTCTTGCATTGTGCTGTGACTTAATTTCAAGGCCGACAAAAGGAGTAAATGCTATTTATGTCTTACCCTCAGGTATTCAGAGCTTTTTTCAGTGAGAATCAGGGCTCAATGAAGCTTTCTGAGATGGCGCTTGTTCAACACCAATCTCCTGGTTTCATCAGTATCTAAATCTATCCACATGATCTGTTGCTTTGTGCAAAGAGGCTGAATCAATTACTATCAGCTGCTGCACCCTGAATTTAAATCAAACACAAAAAGATTCCTCTCCCCTCATCTAATCTACTGGTTACTTTCCAGTACATTACAGCACTGTGCTATGCTGTATGCCATCAGTATGACCCGTCTATAGGCTAAAGCATATTTTAAAGGTGATCACTTGGGATGAAACAGGTGTAATCATCAAGTCAATTGGAAATAGTCCTTAAATGTGTGCTTGAAAATCTGAAGGCTCAATGTTCAAAATTTCAAAAGAAAGACCTGCAGCTGTGAGACAGAGTGGCTTTAACAAATTCAGTAAAGTAGCTCTGACCACTTAGCAGCGAGCCTGTAATCTGTAAATACCTCGCAGCTCAAATTTTAATGGCATGTTTCCGTGAGCTCTGTCTAGTCTCTGTGCACACAGATGCATTTCAGATCACAGGTGGTCAGCTGTGGTACACTCTGATCTTGAACCCATAGTAATCTTTAACAGACAGCAGAGTATAGCACCACCTATTGTCATTCCTGTTCTGAACCTCATTTGGAGGAACAGGGACACTTGATAACTCAGACTGTTGTTTGTTGTCCCTGTTTTTCGGATCTACACACTGCAGACTGTCTCAGCATAATTTAAAACTAAAAGCAGCCGGCAGCTGCATTCTGAGGAGAACACTCTGAGATATGGGGAAGCTCCACAGAAAACTTGACGACTAGATATGAAGTGTTGCTGCAGATTTTAGAAGTGTTTGCTTGTATGCAATGCACTATTCTGTTCCAATACTAGATACAAGACTGTCACTGGCATTTGCCTGTGGAGTCTCCTCCCTGGCGTCACTTACCAATAAAAAGTGTACACAATAGACTTTTTAAGGTTTTTTGTGTGATGCTCTGATGAATGACGTCCAGTTCTTGATTTCAAGGCAGTTGTGTCTCAGGCATTTTTCTCAGTAACTGGATATGTCCTTTCCTATCATTATGGCAAAAAGACCAAGTTATTTTTGATGTCAAATTTAAATGCTTCTTAAAATAACAGAGCAATATTTAATACAAGATAAACCACCAAACTTATGCATCAGATGAACCCACGTGTACAGTAAATATGAATTTGTTAATTTGTGTCATGTATTTCAGTTCAGCTGAGTCGTGCAATACTTCTTTATCCACATACAGGGTGAGGCAGGTGCCGAGGGTCCAGGAGGTAAAACAGGACCTGTTGGACCACAGGGACCTCCAGGAAAGCCCGGACCGGAAGGTCTGCGTGGAATCCCTGGCCCCGTTGTAAGTATGAGCAACAACAGTGATTTTTCCCTGTGAAACAGTGGATGTAATTCAGCTCACATGCATGCTCAAACACAGACAGCCACAGTGTACACACACACACACACACCAAAACTTCTGCCAAGGCATGATGATAGACTTCATGGAATAATCAATACATCCATTTGGCTTATACTTCAGTTTCGCTTGTTTATTCCAGCACACTTTTTTTCCCTGTTTGGGCTATTAATCATCATGCTGAGCACAGAAAATCAATGGCAGCCCACAGAAAATACAGCAGGCTATAATGCTCACTACAAACTGAATGGCTTTTCACAGGGTGAACAAGGACTGCCCGGCTCCCCAGGACAAGATGGTCCACCTGGTCCCATGGTTAGTATGCACAGTATCTCCATTTGCCTCTCTCTCACTATTTATCTTATAAGCTAGAGTTGGAGAGATATTTTTACTCTCTTTTGACAGAGCAAGGCAAGAAATTTTGCCTTTGCTTCCAGTCTTTTGAGTTCAGTTGGATTAATCTTTTGCCAAACCTTTGGTATCAATCTACAGAACACACAGATGAAGCTGCTATTAAGCATCTCACCTGTCTCTGAATTTTTCATATTTCTCAAAAATCTGGACTTTTCCCATAAGGAGTATTTGTAATATGTAGATGGTTTTCCTCTCTTATGCAGTTTTCACAGTTTCTCTCTTTAAAATTGATGCTTTTCCTGCCTCTTCTGCTTCCTTTCCTGTGTCTTTGTTCTTCTTGGCTCTTTTTTTACCTTTAGTTTTCTGTCTTGCTAGTTTTCCTCATCTGTTCCTATCCTTTTTTGTCTATTTTCTCTGTGAAATAGATTTTTGACTGTTGCTGTTATTGTTTAGGGTCCTCCTGGTCTTCCCGGTCTGAAAGGTGACCCTGGGTCTAAAGGTGAAAAGGTGAGTTTAGCCCTTTTTCTTGTTTCTGCCTGTAAGCTGGTTTCATTTCCCAGGCTCCAAATAGGCTGAAAGAGAAAACTGAAAACAGTAAAAGGAACCTTTGGACAGGGATCTTGGTTTAGACTTCAGTGAAGGCTTCTCACCACTTTCACAAAGCTTCCACACTTTGCAACTGATCAAAAGCAGCAAATCTTTCTGAATTACAAAGCAGCGTTAATACCATTGTAGGCTTATGTTAACATTAAGGAAACAAAATTAGTTTTTGCCATAGCTGCTGCAAAAGGAAGACTCTTAGGGACAGAATATGCAGCTGAATGTGATGTATCACTCTAATCTGTCTAATCTTGGTCTTTTCTTCGCTGCCACTGTCAAATTTGCTGGTGAAATATAACTACAAAGGATATTCAGACAGCACACATTAGTCTGTCTAATTTGCCGCCCACGTACTGACATGATGGCATGGGTGAGAGCAGTTTAAAAGCACAAAATAGAGGCACCGTGTTGTGCGTTGTGTGTTTCAAATGCTGTCAAATCAATGGGCCTTGTTAGAGCTAGCTTATTTCAAATTCATCATCTTTGTGTTTAGGGGGGTTTTGTTTGTCTGTTGCAGAAGATTTCATTTATAATTTCTCAGGATTGTATTTTAATGAAACTTCGGTCTCCATGGCCTCCCACGTGCAGTTGAGTTTTGTGGAAGAAAGCTTCTACAGCTTTGCCCTTTTCACAAATGCATGCAATAGCTTTAAAGTTTAAGTACACAAAGGGATGCTGCTTTTGTCTTTCATTGTTCTTTGTGTGTGCACATTTGTTTTCATCCTGCAGGGTCACCCAGGTTTGATTGGCCTGATTGGTCCTCCTGGTGAACAAGGTGAAAAGGGAGACAGAGGTTTGCCTGGGCCCCAAGGTTCTCCTGGTGGCAAGGGCGACGCTGTAAGTAATTGATGACTCCATTCCCATGATGGTCCTCAGGGCCATTTGCCCTCCACCTCTTGCCGTTGTTTTAGTTCTTTGCCCTTCCACTGTGGCCACAGGTTTCACCACAGTCATTTGTTCTTGATTAAAACAGCTAAAAAAGGCAGTGCAGTGCAGTTCAAACTCACCATGCGCACGTTCTGTTGGTGCCAGTTTTTTTAACAGATAAGATTATTTATTTGTATTGATCAAAATATGTAAAAAAAAAAATTCCTGCATAAACACAGCTTTGAGGAATCTTGTTTCAAACTTTGTAATGCTATTTTTCAGGGGCTCACTTCTCTAACCTTGGTTGGATTAGATATAACTTCATTCATTTTTATTTTTCATCTTTATTTTCAGGTTTTCACCCATTTTATTTTTTCTCTGCTTTCCAAAAAAATTTCCTGATCACCTGAAATGTTACGTACATTGTGTACATGTACACTATAGATTTTCTTCTCATCACTTGTTTCCATTGGGGTCAGTTTCTATGTGTCTGATGCCTACTGTGATCACATAATGTTGTGCTTTGTGGAAAACACTGATAAGAATTTTCTGTGAACCACAGAAAATTAAAATGTTTTTCTCACCCACCAAGTCCTCCATTTAAGCATAAAGCAGCACTGCAAGGAGATTAAGGGCTTGGTCCCAATAAAGGACTGATGACAGCCTTCATCCATTTTTAAATAAACATTGCAGACTGACTGAATATGCTATTCTGTCCTGCTGTAGCCCTCAGCCTGCCCTGGTTTAGTGATTTAAGGTGGTGGGTTGGATTGAGTATCTGGAGATTAAGCCTAATGAAATCGTAATGTCCTCTTTTGTCAGAGCACAATGGCTTTCAAAGTTTTCACTCAGTTTAGCGTTTCTATTTTAAGGCCTGAAAATAGGCCTTATATTGTTCGACTTTATTTCCTGACAAAATTGAGCTGTTAGATTGTAAATTGCTGGATTCAAAGAAACGGCACGTTACAAGTACACTCTGTAGCCTCCTCCTGATGCCTAAAATCAAAACTGTGTTAATAAAAAGCTCCATAATTCCATCATGCGACAGCTTCATGCCATCATGCATCTGTTCAGATCATAAAGTATTCATTTCATGCCCCTCGTCTTGCGCCACAATGTTCTAGCTTTTTCATCTCACTCATCATTCAAGCCTCACAATAATACTTTTGTCTCCAATGTTTCTTTAATATTTCTGCCTTTTTTTCATCTTATCACAGGGTATCAGTGGAGCTTCTGGTCCTCTCGGCCCCCCAGGTCCCCCTGGTCTGCCCGTGAGTCTTATACTGATTCGGATATTCATTTAGATTCTGCGCTGATGATGAAATTACTTTGCTAAATTGCTGTGCTTATGTTCTGTCTCATGCAGGGTCCTCAAGGTCCCAAGGGAGCCAAGGGTTCAACTGTGAGTACTATTAGTGTTTTAAAGGCATAATGTTGCTGTCTGTATTTTATATGTATCTGAAAAAAAAAATGTTTCCATATCTTTATCTTTTTCTATTCCAGGGTCCCGCTGGTCCAAAAGGAGACACTGGTTCAATTGGTCCTCCTGGTCCTCCTGTGAGTTTTTTGAGATATATATATTTATATATATATATATATATATATATATATATATATATATATATATATTTGCCAGTTTTTTCACTGAG
>JAPZDV010000013.1:20266076-20307575 GCA_029814665.1 Acanthurus lineatus
ATATATATATATATATATATATATATTTGCCAGTTTTTTCACTGAGTCAAATTATTAAGAGTGCTGCAGCATTACATAATTGTACATTGTACCATACCTTCAAGGGCCCACAAGGTGAAGTCATTCAGCCCCTGCCCATCCACTCACCCAAGAAGACCAAGCGCTCCAGTGATATGCAGTCAGACGCAGCCATCCTGGACTATGGCGAGGGCATGGAGGATATCTTTGGCTCGCTGAACAACCTCAAACAGGACATCGAACGCATGAAATATCCCATGGGCACACAAAACAACCCAGCCAGAACATGCAAAGATCTGCAGCTCTGCCACCCAGAATTCCCTGATGGTAAGCTGAATAACATCTGGCATGTGAAGCGTAAAGAAATGCAGAGAGAACTTTATATAAAAGCACGACTGTCTTATTGTAAATCACAAGGTCAGGCTGCAGCAGAAGAGCTGCATGACTGTCTCTGATTGAGAGACTAGAGTTTCTCCTCTTTTTCTTTACTTTTATCTATTTATCAAACAGTATTTATCAAACAAACTGATACTCAAGCGAAAAACTATTTTTATGGTTGAAAACACTGCCCAGAGAAAATTGGGCTCATCAGTGTTTGACCATTTTTCCTCTTGTTTCTTTTGGTTTGTTTTGGTTAGCGTGTGTACTCTGGTTGCAGTTAAATTAGGTCATTTTATATGACTTTTTGACCCTTAAACAGGTGCAATAAAAATTAAAAAAGGGTTTGCATTGGTTAAGTTTCATTATTAGTCTTTTACATATATGAAGGAAAAACATTTTGCCACGCATAACTCTAACTTCGCTCCAGTCATAGTGATCACAGTTTACCTAGCAGTATATAAACCATGACAATGAGATGTATGTAACTCTAAAGCAGAATTTTGCATATGATCAAGGAATCTAGCTCACTTTGTTTTTAACAGAGCTTTTGGCCATTTTATGCGGACAGTAGAACAGAATTGAACAGGATGTTTGAGTGTGCTTGCTTGTCTTTAGGCGAGTACTTCATTGATCCGAACCAAGGCTGCTCTGGGGATTCCTTCAAAGTGTACTGTAACTTCACCGCCGGTGGCGAAACCTGCATCTATCCAGATAAGAAGTCTAATGGGGTAAGTGACTTTGGATTTGCACCCACGAGATTCATAAATGCCTGTTTTCTGCCTGTTTTTCTAACCGCCTGTAATCATCATTTCTCAGCAGACATTAAGCCATCATGTTAAACGAACAAACAGTACAGCTCTAAACTAAAGGTGTCAAAGGAAGCCGTTTCATTGCTTCAGGGCAAGCTTGTACAGATTTAACATTCACTTTTGTACAAACAACACAAAAAACACCAAAAGGCAAATACTATGGAATGATTTGACTCTGTAAGGTTTGTTATTTTAATATCTTTGAAATATGAGTTCACAAACAAGGTTATCTCATGCTTGCAGTAGATAAACTTTGATGCTTCTCCTGAGGCCTTTTACCCCTCGTTTCCACATCGCTTTGTGTACATTCGGAAACCCCCGCAAACATGTTTGCAAAGTCTTCCTCCTTTTGTCCTTTCTCAGTTCAGCACTTTTCTCTAAACTGAAAAATTTGAACTTTTTTTAAGTGGATTACTGACAGATCTTTTACACGATAGCTAACACAAATAATGGTATATTTAGCTGACATTGGTTAGCATTCCAGAACCATTACGTCGAGAGTGCTGGCATAGTGATTCATACATCTTTTAGCAACTGTTTTAACAAAACTGGCAACACACCTGGCAGGCCAGCCTCCTCACTTATTTGTGGCCATACTCATCATGCCCATGTGCATATTTTCTGGACAGCAAAATGCTGACAAAATTATCTCTTCTTCCATATCTGCAGTAGTATTCATGTCCATCTGTAAAGAGAGACATTTTTTTTGTTGGTATACCTTCTTAATAGCACTGACACAGAACAAAAGTATGTAGAATCATAAATAACAAGTCCTTTTGTTTAAGTTCATTGCCTGACTCATAACAAATACAAAAGAAGTGCCCATGGTTATGTCTCCTATTAATGTGCTCTGTCTGGTTTTGTTTTGCGCAGGTCAGAATATCTTCATGGCCCAAAGAAGCCCCTGGGTCATGGTTCAGTGAATTTAAGCGTGGTAAAATAGTAAGTCTATAGTGCTATACCAAATGGATTGCTCCAACTCTCCTATTTTTCCTCCATTCTCCTATAAACCTGTGCAGAGACTCCAGCTGCTAATGGCTTTAAATAGCAGCACCACCAAGGAAATTGTGAGGCAGTGACCCACAGTTGCTCCCCATAAAGAAATCCCAAACTACCTAATGGTTTTAGCATTCATATTTTAGGCAAAGCCAGCAAAAAGAGAATTCAAAGTGCAAGACATATGCTTTTATTATGAACAAGATTTGCTTTTCGTTCGAATAATCTATATCCTTTTGAACTGGTGCTTCATCGTAGTTGTCAGAACATCACAAATCGTAGACTGCCCGATTCAAAGAAAACAGCATCAATGAAACACTACAGAGGATTCAAGCAGAATGCCTCAGAATTTAGTCCCCATTCTGCCCTTGAACAGTAAAAAATGAAAGAGACAAGTTCATCCTTTCTATCAAACTGACTGTAACAGAACATCTTTGTGGTAATTAAAAGTACAGAACTGCTCCTGGTAACATAATCAGAGCTCTTTTCACTCAGACGAGGTTCACACAGATTAATACTCCACATCAAGCTTTTTGATGAAGGCAAAGGGGTCCTAAAGTTCACATTAATCAAACTGTGAATGAGAATGTTTTGTTTAATTGGTTGTGAAACATACAGTACTTGTGCCTTTTTTTATCTACAGTACATGTAGTTAATAACTACCATACACAAAGTATTACAGTGTATGGTATTTGAACTTATCTTGTGCTTTATGTTTATTTGCACATCAGAGGCTTTAATGAATGCTAAATACATTTGTTTTTGCCAGCGAGTTGATTGCAACTTTATTGGTGTGTCATTTAGAGCCTTTTCATGACTCTGTTTTCCTCCTGTGTTTACATGGAGATGAAATACTCTCACACACATTAGTATGCTTATGCCGTCTATACAGTGAGCTGACCTCCTGATGAAGACTTCACATCTAATTCAGTAACTGGATCATTTTCAGTCAGGATAGAATTACAGTGAGACTAATTGATGTTTGAGTGTGGAAATCCTGCAAAGCGGCGTCAGGCAGGCTGGGTGTGAAATAGTGTTCCTTTGTAAAGAGGACGTCAGCAAAAACCATGAATCAATCTAAGCTAAGCAAAAGTCTGACTGACTGCTTGATCAAATGTGGCTTTTTGAACAGAAAGCTTTTAGGTGATATAACATGCTTTCTAGTGGCCATTTATGAACTCCTGAGCAGAGTACTGTAGCTTTAATCACTAATGGCGTGAGTAATAGTGACATAACAACTGGTGTTAACGTTGATTCATGTTTTTTTTTGGGTTTTTTTTGTTTGTTTGTTTGTTTTATACATACTTTTACTTTAATTGCTTTATAATTGTAAATTCCCCTTTTTTCCTTTTATTTTTTTTATCCTATCTTATATTTCTTGCCTTTTTTTTTTTAGAATAAAAAAACATATTAAGCTGTTGAGTGAAAATGCAGACTGAGCCTCACTTCTGAAGTTTGACCTATCTTTGTCTCTGTTTGCCCACCAACAGCTTTCCTATGTTGACGCAGATGGAAACTCAATAAACATGGTACAGATGACCTTCCTCAGACTACTGACAGCCTCAGCCAGGCAAAACTTTACCTACAGCTGCCACCAGTCTGTGGCGTGGCACGACGCCACCAGCGACAGCTACGACAAGGCGCTGCGCTTCCTGGGCGCCAACGATGAGGAGATGTCCTATGACAACAACCCTTACATCAAGGCCCTTTCAGACGGATGTGCGGTAAGCTCTGACAAAAGATGCAGTCTGTCACTGGCCTGACTCAAAATAATGGTGGTTTTTAATCCATATAATGTGTGAGCTCTTTTGATTTGGGCTCTCAATTTGTCTCTCTATTCAGTCTTTTTTGATTAGTTGTTAAAGCTAGCTGCAGCTATTGAGAAAAAAAAACTCATCATGCGGTTATTTTCCTGCAAAAATCAAGCTTTCTCAGGATTTCTGACACATTTACTCTAACTTTAACTCCTGTCGAATAAAAGCAGGCGAACTGTCAAACTTTGAATGGTTGTAATCAGTTTCTCATCCATTAGGCACTTGCAGAACAAAACTACTCTTCCTGAAAAGAAGTAAGATTAGCAGTTAAACAAGGACAGTGGAAAGCAATGATTGTGGCAGATGACAGCTGATGACAGTGAAAACTGACACATATTAGCAAAGCTGTTTCCCAGCACCTCATGTCTGAAAAAAATCAATGGGCATGAACACAGTAAAAGCTTTGCGCAGTAAGAAACATGACATCACATATGTATTTTTCTGGTTTTTACTTCTAATTGGTTCCTCTTTGTCTCTGTGTTTTTGTTTCTTTTGTTGCAGACGAGGAAGGGCTATGGAAAGACTGTGATGGAGATAAACACTCCCAAAATCGATCAGGTTCCAATCATCGATGTCATGTTGACTGACTTTGGGGATCCTAACCAGAAGTTTGGGTTTGAAGTTGGGCCCGTCTGCTTCCTTGGCTAAACATAAAAAAACGATAAAGAAAAAAAAAGGACTTGATGGGGCCAGCAAAGAAAGTCGAGACGTTTTGGGTACCACCAAACCCCATTTCTAGCCCCCCACCCTTTTCTATGCCACATGCAAGTTTTGAATAAGAGATGGTGTAGCAAACATGTCTTTCCATGTATGTACGTGTAACCCAGGAAAATACTTGTTGCCCTTGTAGGGCTCGAACCACATGACTTAACCACGTTATGGAGCAAAGGTGAAGGACTTTTGAACGCGTGGCAGAGGAGGGTGAATCGGAGGTAACCAAGAGAGGGGGTCAGGCGACACGAGGGGACACAGACCTCCTCTCTGGATTCTCCAGGTGCTGTATGAAAACGACTACAATGGTGCTTGTTCAAAAAACACAAAACGTATAAAGAGGTGCTAAGAAAGAAGGTGTATTTTGATAATTATAAAAAAAAAAAAACTGTAATTATTATTTTGTACAATACTGTTATTTCTGAATCCACTTTCAAAACTTGCATGTGTATCAGATTCTGCTTCCGGCTTTTTAATTTCAATGTTGGTTAGATATACAGTGTAAGTCTAAGACATCATCCAATCAAATAAATTTATAATTCTGGTATTTTTTTTTGTTGTACCTGTCATGAAGCAAATAAAATGAGCATTCAAACAATTCTCTATTGCTAAATTAGACTGTATGCCCTTTGTATATATTGACAGTCCAAAGCTTGAGGTTAAATTTGCTGTTTTTGCCCTTGTGACCGTAGGTAAAACAACTGGAAGTATCACATCAGCACGTATGCGACAACATCTCCCACTAATGTTGTGATCCTGTGCTAGTAGAAAGCAATCATGTCATTCATTTTTCCTTTATTTAATTCTATGTTGTTTTTTTCTGTTTTGTCTTCTCACAGGCTTTTTATTTTGGTTGTATACCTCAAACTTTCTTGATAACCTGTAAGATGCAAGGATGTTATGCCCTGTATATACCTTGGTTAAGCAATTAAGTTTATATATTTTGGGTGGGGATTTTTTAAGAGAGAAATACGATAAATGTTAGACATCCACTGTTCGACTCCTTCTGTGAATGCAATGAGAAGCCCTTTAGGTGACCCATTTTTAAAACTAAAATGAGAAAATGTTTTAATGTGCTTTTTATAGTTCATTTAAATATTAAAAACTGGATTCTAAACAACAGTGAGCAAAATGTCTCAATGGTTTGTGTAAGATGACTTTGGAGTAGGTCTACCTACTGTAAATGTGAAATGCTTTAAATCGAGGTTATGTTAATTCGACTAAGACTCTGGGCTGGTGCAATTCCATCTCTCTTGAAACCAATAAAGTACCATCTTACAATAATTTCCTTTCATTCTGAGTACATGAATGGAAACATGAACAAAATGTCTCCTTTTGTTTGTCATAGAAAGAGTGAAAAAAATGACACACTTATTAGAATGTACAAATAGCTGCTGCTTATTTCCATGTGCCTCTGAGAAGGATTAACTATGGACTTAAGCTATATTTCGCTCATTGCCTTTTAAAGAAGCACACACACAAATCCACTGGATAAGTGTTTTTTTTTCATTCAGATAGAGGGAAACATCAAGGCTCATTATGAAAAAAGGATGTAGAGGCTTCAAGAGAGTGAGGAGGGATTTTAGCACCATAATCTTAGCATATGCTTCATACAACTGCATCTTTTAACAAAAGTGAGTTATTTTCTTTTTTCCATACAGTTATGTGGGATTCTTATACCTGTAAGGCTTTGACTGTTTCCACAAAGTAAAAAGTGAGTGTGACTTTAGAGGGGGGAAAAGCGAAAATGTATTTTACAATTTTAGCTTGGCTTGGTGGGAAATGAGTTTGTTGTCCTCAACAAAGCAGAGGAATGGAGGTATGAGATGAGGCTTGTCCTTCCATGAAACCTCCCTGACATCTGTGCAGTAAACTTGACCCTGGAGCCAGCAGCCAGCTAACTAAGCTTAGCAGAAAGACTTTAAGCAGTATAAAAAAACAGAAAAAATCCCCCAAACAGTCCCTCAAATTCTGATTAATTAACATTTCACAACCTGAGGAAAAGGTGTTTTGCATTTACCTTGGTTCAGTTTTCTTGGTTCTTTTGTTGTGCGGTGATCAGTCACATAAAGTGACACAAGTCATCGTTTACATTTGTTTCAAAAGGAGGCTCAGGAGAGCAGACGACTGCTTAGACCTGTTTGTTCTTCTTTAGATTTTAAGAGGAGCAGAGGAGTTCAAAGATTGCATTCATCTGGTTGAAAGAATCTGGGCAGCTGTACTGGAGTCTGTTAGGAAAGCCAGCATACACCAGCACATCTGGGGGGCAGGATGACTGGTCTATGCTGCTTTTATAGCAGGAGAACCATAATCAGAAATACTGTCGACACTTCAAGGACAAATTCAATTAAAATTTAGGGTTTGAAAAGGGCAAAAATGAAATCTTAAAGGAATTTTTTTTCTGCAGTTTGGGTAATAAACTTATTCTCTATCTCTCTGTGGGTTATATTAAAACATCTACAGGCTTTTCCTTTCTTATGTCCTACTTCATAATATGAAATTAGTGTTTGGCTATTAGTTAGCCTGGCAAGCATCTCCAAACCTGCAAAAAGCAGCTTTTGTCACTAACATGGCCAGCTGTTTCCCCCTTTTTTCAGCCTTAATGCTAAGCTAAGCTAACCAAACCATCTGCTGCTTGGTGTACAAACAGGAGGGTAATATCATTCCTTTCATCTAATTATCTGCAATAAGAATCCATAAAAATCTGCTGCTTTTGTTTTCATTTCTACCTCTTTATCATAAGTATGAAACTATGAAATTCATCCTGAAAGTTTCCACACTATTTCTAATTTTATGTCATTAAATGTGCAGAATGTCAGGAAAATCACTGCAACACTTGTGCACTACTCCTTAAATTATGAGGAAAAAAAACAGACCTAATTAGCATTCAGCCCTCATGAGCCTCCTTGAAACAAATGTTAGCGATGGCCCATGTCACCTCAAAGGGTTGACCACCACTGAACCTTTTATTTTCCCCTCAAAGAGTGCAAAAGAAATCCACATAATAATAACTGACAAGTCTGTGCTGAGCAGCAGAAGAAATGGACTTTGTATTTTCTTTTTATCTTTCTTGCTTTGGAGTGGGGGTCTTTGTAGAGAAGTGACCAAAGGGAATACTCATGTGGAACCGCACACATGAGCAGAACAATCAAAAAATGCTCCCCCGTGGTTTCAGCTCCACACTCATGTTACTTTCAACTTGCTTTCGAATCTTCTAACAAACAGTGTGTTTGTCTCAGGAGATTACTTGCATCCCTAATAGGTCTCTTTACATATTCAAGACGCACGGTTCATTTAAATGAAGCAATCAAACTTCTGTGAGTTGTTGTTGAAGATCACAGTAATAATCTCTTAAATTATCATATAAATAAGTGTCAGTTTTGCTATTCTCAATCACTGCAAGAGAAAAAACAATAGTGATTTAAAATGTATCCACTTAGTAAGAGCCTCTATTATTTGCTGGTGAAATAAATAGATAAACAAAAACAAGACAAAGCCAACATAACCAAAGAACAGAGAGTACCTAGTAAATCACAGTATTTATTAATGAGAAATCAATGAAAAAAAGTCTTTAAACTAGTTATTTGTCTGACTGATAGATGCTGAGAAGTTTGGTGCAGAAATGCCACAACAGTGACCTGTTAGCAACAAAGAAAAGATGAAGCAATAAAAGGGATGTTACATTAAAATGTCAAGCAGAAAAAAAAACCTTTCTACAAAGGAAACCCTACCTCATCATGGTTCTCTTGGCTGCCCCTCACTCTGGCCGGTTCGCTTAGAATCACTCCCCAAACCTTGTCTCTTTGCCCCTTTATAGCTAACTCCAAAATTAGAGTGACCGATCAGACAGAAGGGGTTATTAAAAACTTTTAAACCCTTTAATAAGTATTTTATGCATTTTAAAGAATTTGAAGACTGACCTCATTAAGCTCTCTTATTGTGACTGTATGCAGTGACCTTTTGTTGTACTTCAGTATACAGAATGTAAATAATTACAAGGACATAATTCCCATGGACCATTTAGCCTTCAGCAACACTCCCAGTTGCCTCAACATAGATGAGAGAAAAACCATTTACAGCTGTCTGAATTGCACCTCAATTCCTCTGGATCAGTGGATATGAAGAGATTACGCAGCACCCCGGGGATCCCACAGGGACCTGACAGTCACATCGGAGCTCAGACACTTATCTGAGACAAGAGAGCAGCTATCCTCGATTTGGACCCTGCAAGGAACAATCAAAATCTTATCTTACCTTATAACACACTGAGACATTGTGTGAGGCATTTTTTTTCACAGAGAGTGTCTCAGATTTGACAAAACGTGTCTGACTTTGTGACATGAGAGTGGCGATCAAAACCAGTTTGATGTTTCTGGTGAATGTTTACAGCTGCTCAGACATAACTGAGAGGCTGTTCCTTTATACAAAAATTAGAGAATCACCAAACTAATTACATTTTATGACTGTAAATATGTTGCATAATTATTATAGTGTAAATTTTGAATTTAGTTTGTTTCCTGTTTTGTTTTGTTAGTTCTTCTTCTGCTTACTTCTTGTATTGGTTTATCACCCTCTCTTTTGATTGGTGATTAGTTTCATATGTCCCTTAATAGCCTTTCTTCCAGACCTTGTAACGTGAATATTTTTCAAAGCATAAATTTTTAAATGCATTTTGGCTTTCCACAGTTATAATTGACTAAACAGTATCTTTAAAAAAAAAACTCCAGCTAAGGCAAAGCGACTCAGAAACTCTGTAAGCAGTTTTGTCATGAAACAAAGCTGTTGGCCTGTGATGTTTGACCATGCAGTGTAATCTGCTTTATTTACATGAGGCATTATAGCTCTGGCTAGCAGGGCTATGAAAACATATAGCTTAGCAAGCTTTCAGTTCCCACAGGCATTGTGGGTACAGACCAAATCTAACAGGCTGGCTTTGTAATTTTTCTTTACAAATACATCACAAAGAGTCAATGAATGATGGATGAAAGGATGTTTGCTGTCTTTTCATCTTTACTAGTTAATGTTGACAAGCTGAACTTCACTGAGCTTTCGGCAACTTTTAAGGTGGGATATTTTCTTGAATATTACCCAGTGCATGAGTTGAGGTCACTGGCCAAACAACACACCATTATGACAAATCTGAAATTTAATTTGTTTTTTTTGGGCCCTATTAGTGACCATGTTTTATAAGGATTGCAGTTGTGGACCTTTAGTGTGTCTGTGCAGCTGATGTTTTTGGTTAAAGTTGGGCAGAGAGAAACAACAATTTCAGAGCTCTTTGTTGAGCATGTGTGGGTGCTTTTGGTGGTAAAAACAAGTTAATAATTCACATTCTGCAGCAAAAAAAATTCTCTTGGCTCTTCAGGTCTTTTCTTTCAGGTCTACTATTTGTTGCCTGTTGGCAGTGGTGAGATCTTTGTCCGACGGCTAGAAAACACTTCTCCCAAATCCTTCCAACCCTGTAATGACTCTAACTACACATGTCTATAATATTGGTGTTTTAATATTTTAATGCCTTTCATTAAAGAAGTAATTTTGGCTATTTGAAAATTATGATAAAGAGGCTAAAAAAGGCCTAAATATCAGCAGCCAATACACACAGCCTGGAGCTCTTAATGCTGGGGTTTGATGGCGTACTGAGTCACACCAGGAAAGTATATTTGAAAATTAATTGAATGTTTGTATTACTCATTATCATATTTTTTTGTTTTCAAGTACAAGATGAATAATGTTCTTAACAACGTTCCACAAATTAATGTAATTTAATTTAAAAGGGCTTTAATTGAACACATTTTGGTGACTGGTTGTTTTCAGAGTGAGACAGTCACAGTCGGGGCTCTAATAGACCAACTGCAGCAGTGCTGCTCGGGTTCAGATGAGGTAAACCAGCTAAGTGGAGACTTTCCAAGCTTTGATGCAAACTACATTATCTTGTGGCAAAATGAACAATTGTTAAATTGTAAAGCTGCTGACCGCATACTGTCTGAATACTGAATATAGCCAAAGAAAGGTGGATCTTTTAATTAGGGCAAATGGATTAAATATCTTTCCCTAACATACTGGTAGGTGTTCTGTTTTACTTCTGCTGAAAAACAAACCCCCTCACCTCTCTTTCCCCATCCCCAAAGTAACAAAAAATGAAAATAAAATAATCCTCACTTTTACATGCTGTAGTGCTGTGTGTGTGTCTCTGCTTCCTGTGTCTCCCTGCGGGTGCGGCCCTCACCTGGTTGCCCTCAATTATTCATCTGGGTCAGGAGCTTGAAGACCGGGAGGGAGCAGTGGCTGGTGCCAGTGGGCCAATTCGACAGCCTTTAGTCTGCTTGTGTTACTAAACTCGAGCTGTATTATACCCAGAGAGATGGTCCCTTTTCGTTTGATTATTTTTATTGTTTTTCACTGTTTTATGGTCTATTTTATGTTTTATGATTATTATGTTTTATGATTATTTATGTACAGCACTTTGTCCTCAGCTGTGGTTGTTTTTAAAGTGCTTTATAAATAAAGTTGAGTTGAGTTGAGTTGAGTTGAGTTGAGTTGAGTTCGGAGGGGGTTATTATTAATTTTCATATCAGAATTAGTGCTTTATTTTCGGTTCAGCTTTCCTTTCAAAACCTGTTTTCTGTTATTGTTGTAGTTTCTCTTAGGAAGCAACAGACCTTTGTTTTACCTTTGTTAACACATATTATGTGCTTAAACTAGAAGTTTTATTTTATCATTAAATTCATAGATATGTCAACCATTTATCCCTCTTCACATTTGCTCAGGAAAGTACACATTTAGGGAAATTTCTACTTGACAGATGGGTTAGCACCACATGTATCCTACTCTTCATTTTTACCATTCCTACATGACCCACCAGCACAAAGCAGTGCATTAAACATGCAGGCAGAGTGCTCCGTCAGCACAAAAAGGATCGAGTGGCAATCATTAAAGCATGATCCTGGCTCTCAGCTCCGTGCAGTCCTCAGAAAGATACCTGGGAAAAATGCTTAATACTCTGACTGGCTGGGAAATCCAAAAAAATTATCTCCAACCTCTCTGTCATCACCACATCCATTCTTAGTAAACTTTGTGCATGAATGTAACATGCTCTCATTTATTTTTGTGATGCAGTTAATTAGAAACCCCAGTGGCTTGATGTTACTTTATTCTCAATGGAAGATATGAAAGGGCTGATTAGCCGACAACAGAAGCTGGAGAGCTGAGATTACTTTCATAGTAACTGACAACTGAATGTGTTTACCGTGTGTCAGTGCTGCATATTTGCTCTGGGACTGTGCAGAACTGATGCTGTTCAGGGACTTTCAAGGCAACCAGTTGACAGTCAAGTAAGAACAAGGCTCTAATCAGGCCACTGAAATACATTTTTCTACTTGTCTTTCTCACAAAATCTTTTAAAGATTCCAGTTTTAAAGTTGTATTCAAGCTTTAAACTCCTGCCAAGAGAAGACAGCATGTGAAATAGATATAATAATGCTATTTAATGGTCTTCTTATATTCATGGAGCATCAGCAGCTAAATGGTGGAGTTATTTGGGATTTTATAGGATGTAAGTCAATAGGCAATTTTGCTAAAACACTTTCACTTTCAATGATTCATCCACCTAGTTTGTAATTACGTGAGCCTATATTTTAATTGAAAAAAAATTATTTTACTTAAAACACCATGAAGCTTCAGTTAAGCACAAACAAACCTTCATCAGGGATAAAATGACAATATACATTCACTTTAAGTCTATTTATTGCAGCAAAAATAGGAAAATTAAGGCACTCTAGTTGTAGAAAATTAAAAAAAGGCCTTCATTAGTAGAGCCAATGCTTGGCAAAAGTATTAAAATACGCACATACATGTTTTTGCACACAGGGCTTTATCAGAGTGACTAACTAGAAATGAGAAACAGCAGGATATATACAGATAAATGGCAGGAAGTGACATCATAGTCATTACCACAGTAAATGCAAAATCGATGAAAAACACATCTTTTTACAGAAGGATAAAGTCACCAAACATTAAAAACAGCAAATAGGTAGAAAAAATAAATATTTTAATGAACTTATACCCCCCCCCAACAAACAAAAGTAAAAAATCACAAGAAAAAATACCCATTGTTTTATAATGTTTATTTTTTATATACTATTATTATGTACTATATCCATTGTGTTGTGACCTTAAACTATGTTCTAAAAAGATGTGTGTTTTCTTAATTAATTTTTTGTTTGATATGATGACTATGATGTCACTTCCTGCAATTGTTCTGTATCATACACTCTGATGAAGGCCTGTGTGCCACAACACGAAGGTGCGTATTTTTTAAACTTTAGCACAGCATTAGTATAAGAGCTTTTTGTTTCCTGCAACTAAAGTGCCTTAACTTTGCTATTTTTGTTGCAACCCATTCATATATTTGTCTCTTTTATCATCCCATAATAAATGCTTTTGTAGTGTTGGTTTTGTGCTGTTGATGGAAATTTCAAATAAATATTATGGTACATTAATTTCAGTGATATCCAGAGGTACAATATGGCTCTGTGGTTTTAATGATGCTGCCTGACTCACAGTCTTCAGTTCATGATGAAAGCAAAAGATTTTGACAAATTACTCCTAAATGTATGTTGTGTAAAACTGTATGTAACATGGCAGGCTTTATTTTTCGTGGCAACTTGTATCATTTAAGTTGGACTGATTTCTGATCTGAGTGATTTTTTTTAGCTGTTTTAGCTGTTGTAGCTGCTTTAGTTGACTCTGTGGTTTGTTGCACCTAATAGTGCATGCACTTTGTCTCTAAGTGACTGTAGAGACAGAAGTACAGCCATTAAAGCAAACATGTAACTTTTGGTAAACAAATTTATTTAGTTCTAAACTAAAATGATTACAGTGGTAGCTACAAGAAGGATTTGAAATAGGAAACACCTAGCTTGGCACTGTCCATTACCCCTCTTATGTGAATAGGCACATGTTAGATAAAAGACCCTGAGTTGAATTACCAGGTGTGATCACTTAGCTGGATTACATTTGTTAGGTTTAGTTAAGCAAGGTAAGTAAAAGAGATACTGACCACACTGAAGTGGTTTTGTTATCTAGGCCTCAGGTGTGCGGCACAAATCAAATGTCAATATTAATATACTAACTATAGATGATTTTATTTAATTGGATTTCAAAAGTCAACTTAATTTCAAAACTATCCACCCCCCCCCTCCCCCTGTTGACTATGTCCTTTCTCTCCCTCTCTCTCTGAACACAAAGTGTTCATGTTTCATCATGAAAATGGGGAAGCGAAAATCCAGTGAAAATGACCTAAAACTGGGTCTCTGAAAATATTTGCAAACTTCTTTAAGTGAATACTCGTGTGACACGTTGTTGTTCTTAGACTCTTGTGGTTTGATTGGTACAGACTATTTCATGATAAAATCAAAGGGGTTACAATTGACACTAACAGATCACTAACATACTAAGTGATCTATCTAACCAATTTATGACATCTGAACAAAAATGGCCCGTTGCCCAACAAACCCACATATGTTCAAATTAAATTAAATATTTAGAACAAAAATGTAATAACACACATCAACAACAGAACTTCTGTTGGGACTTCTGCTATTTTAGTAAATTTTCTCATTTATCCTCCTCCTGCTCAAGTATAAACATGGATTGGAATGAGCCTAAGATGGCCATTTCCTGCTCTGAGTATTTGATTGACATCTCATTTGACTAGTTAGGATCGTCTCTGTGTTCTCTGCAGCCTATAACAGACTTCCTGTTAAATGGACCTTCCACCCCTCCTTTGTGGCAAGAAGTAGACCGTTGCAAATCAAAAGTGAAGATGACTTTAGCTTTGTATGGCAAATAACAGATGGATAAATAAGTGGGTGGGTAGGAATATAAGTAGATTAAAAAAACCTCCTTTCTACTGATATTTGCGGGCATATTTTTTGCAACAACAAAAAAAAAAGGGTTTAGATGAAACACACTTTTAGAGTGTTTTACTTCTAATACTCAATGTCAGTAGTACTTCCAGTGATTGTGACTATTTGGAAATAAAATTTAGTGTGTTACCTTTTCAAAGAGACCAAAACTAAGCATGTCCTCCACATGGTTAAATAACAGCTCTCAGTTTACCTTGGATGTGCCTCAATGGGCGTTTAGTTAAATCTAGTCTATTTTTTACAGGGATTGTTAATTATAGAAAAACCTCAGACTGCTATTAATGATTCAGTAGACTAAATGACAGTCCTGTTATTAGCCCTCAACTGGTACCTGGTGTATGCGGTCTTGTTCTGTGTTTGCCTTTCAAAATCCTCAAGTGGACTTCAAGGCCATGTTTAAAAGGAGAGATAAAGAAGCGGAGGGAGTGATCAGAGAGGCACACCAAGTGATTGTGAACAAGCCCTAAGGCACATGCCAAGGCTCCCCTCGTTAGAAAACCTGAGAGACCATCAACAGCAGATCCACTGGGACTCATAACAAAGCTCACCACATGCAACGCTTCAAAGACGGGCCCTCATTTGAATAAGTTTAGACGAGCCCTGTTCTGCACTCTCTCATCCTGTGCACGTGGTATCATAGTTGTGCATGGTGATGAATCCCGAACAGGACAGCAGGCTCCCTGACCTCCCTACCAATAAATTCTGGTGCATATCCGGGGAGGTAGTGAGCCGCTGCGCTCTTAAATAGCAGGTAAGGGACAAGCGTGAAGATTGTGTTTACCAGCCAAGGACAAGGGAGGCAAATCTCACAGGGCGGGGGAAGACGCTGCAGAATAGATCTTGGCAGCACCTGTTAAAACATTTAACAGCTAGAGTTTTCAAGAGCCATTTCTTCACTTGAAAGGGTAAGAGTACATCTCAAGAAAATGAAAACAGAGGAGGAAGAAGGGGCAATATGATGAGAGGATAGGTCTCGATGTTCATATTTAATTGATAATGTCGGAATAAGGATTTGGGGGGATAAATCTGACGATGGAGAATATCTGCATCCCAAAACAACAGCTTAAAGTCATTCCCCTAATAATGATTGGTTATACTTTGGTTAAACTGGCACCTGCACTGTGTGTGTATGTGTGTGTATGTGTGTGTTTGTGTATCATAAGCAAAAATCTGTTAAGGGAAGGTTGTTATGGACTTTGAAGCAGACCTTGCTTGTCTCTGTGCGAGTGGCTGCATAATTGATTCTGTGAATAATTAATTCAGTGAAAATGGTGTGGTTAGGGTGTGTGTATAATGTGTTTATGTGTGTATTAGTCCAATACTCCGTTTCTTTTGTTGTTGCTCTCTCAGTTTTTCTTTCAGTGTCAGACAGAGTCAGGGTTTAATTAGTGAATACCTCATGAAAAGTGAAACTTAATTCTGGTCGGTCTGGCCAATACAGTGGCACAGTCTTACTTACAGAGTAGCTTTGAGTGATTTCTCCTGCTCCATACTTACGGAATTATAATGTTGCTGTTTCAAAGCCATCCATGTTATTTACACATTACTCATGCTTTACCTCTCATATCTGTTTCAGCTGTTCAGACTTAATCACCTTTCTGCCTGAAGAATTCTTTTATTTGCAAGTCCCTGTTAAGGTTATGTATTCTCTTTGGTGATTGAGCCTCTCATGTTATACTGATGTAATGCACATCACGAGTGTCTTTTCAGACACCTACCCTCATGAGGGTTTTCAGTTAACATGTATAAAAGGTTTCTTTGCTTTGTTGAGGTGGAAAAATCTGTCTCTTCATACAAGTGTCACAGCAGTAGACAAAGATAAAATTGACAGTTTTTGCTCACCTTGGCCTGAGACAAGTTACGAAAAAGCTGCGTCTTGTAGCCCCTTGATTTTTAAGAAATATATCTTGTGTTTGGACAGAGAAGCCAGCGAAAGAACATTCACTTTGTAGCAGAGTCTCAGTTATTTTTTTCCCACCTTATTGATAATTTCATGACCCCTCAGGTTTATCTTGTAAGCCTTTGAATTTGGTCCACCCTTAGGTTAAGACACTAGACCCAACTACCTGACTGTATAAAAGCTTTATAAAAGCTACCTTAAAAAGCTTTGAATGCATTAGTTTTAGTATTTTGAGTGTAGTGTTGGTATTATGTTACTTAAGTAAAACGTCTCAACACTTGTCTTATCAGTGGATGGCTGACAGGAATGAGAAAAGACCATAAAAAATCTAAAAGGAATATATTCCCATCAGCTGTTTCATCCTGAAAAGATGCTCTTCTGTTGTCACAGTTTGGTGGAATTTGTTCCCCCCTGAGACAAGTTAGGAAGAATGTTCTATACAAGGTCACACCTATCGACCTGCTTCTGATGGATTTGATATTTAGCCCACATCTCCCCTACAGCCCTTTCCGCATCGCAGCCATTTAAAGTCCTATCACACTCAGGGAGGGAAAATATTCCACCTGAAAGATTGGCATTCTCATTTGGAAATCAACTATAGCAAAGTGCTGTCGTCATTTCGGAGCTCTTACATTATGTCCAGAGCCCTCTTATTTTTTCACTACTGTTGAGAATGATTTGAATTTCTGTTTCCCATTACCTTTTTTTTTTTTTTTAAATTTTTACTGAAATTGCATTCATCTGCAGGACAGGTTGCTTCAACATCAGATCCAAAATAATAACCCACTCCTACTCAGTGCTACATTTTTTTGGTTCAAAACTAGCTCTCATTCATCTGCCTGACATTAACAAATCCATATTCAACCTGCAGATTTACACAAAAACACTTGGTGCTACCATCAGATGTAGTTAGAGGCAATTGTTTCACACTTCTATTTGACTGAGCAATGAAATACTTATCTCAGCCGAATCCCTTATTTTAGCTGAAAATTAATGATGTCACACATCAGTGGTCTAATCCTCTGAGCTGAAAAAGCCTTGCGAGGCAGCGCAGTGTGGTCTGAACTGGCTGTATCTCACGCTGCCTGATTGTGCATTGGGCTTCAGTGTGCAGTATGAAGCCTGATATGTGTAATCTACAGCCTGCTGGAAGTTTAGATGCTTGCTGTTGCCCACAGTAGGTTGCTGTGCTGTGTGGGATGGTTATACACTGAAACCCTTTGTCCAAAACTAAAAGCTTGCTTTTAATTTGAAATGCCCACAAGATATAGTTCAAGGGAAATTCTGAGATTTCTAAATTTCTACTCTGAGTTTTTTTTACATGTTTTAATGTGCAAATGACTGACATCTAATCTGAGTTTTTGTAATAGTTCCAGCAATTCGCCTCAAGGAGGGGGGGCAGTGACAGGGCTGTGGCAGCTGCAATGTAGGCCTTAAAGACCACTACATCTAACTTTACTACGTCCACTAAAAGTGCTTTTTTTCCACTCACAGATTGCAGTTGTTGCTTTAAACGTCTGACAACATAACTGAACAGATCTCTCCAGAGATAGACTCTGTTGTTAGAGGAAACTACTCA
This sequence comes from Acanthurus lineatus, assembly GCA_029814665.1. Classification (NCBI taxonomy): domain Eukaryota; kingdom Metazoa; phylum Chordata; class Actinopteri; order Acanthuriformes; family Acanthuridae; genus Acanthurus; species Acanthurus lineatus. Next base: position 20,284,211 of record JAPZDV010000013.1, read on the forward strand.
TGTTTAACCCTGAAAATCCTGCAGTATTTGTCCAAAGTTCTTCAGGATTTCTGAGAGAGACTTTTCCCTTAGCGAGACTTTTTGTAAGACAGAGAGGATATTACATTTACTGCAGAATGACAAAAAAGTTTAACTGTGTGGAGATCTGTTTGGTATCTTGTAACTGATTGCCAAACATTTGGATTAACAATTGCAGGATGTAGTTAAAATGGTCATAGTTGCCTTTGAAAATTATGTTGAAGAAATTACAGCCATCTCGAGGCTCCTAATCCCGGGATTGTCTACTGAAACAATTATGAAACATTTTGTAGGTACAAGTCAGTGCATTTTGATTATAGATATATTATCTATTTTACAAGGACTGCATCTAAAATACCACACTTCCCCTTGAAATTAAATGGTTTAATCTAATCTTTTGTCCTTACTCAATCTCACTTCCTAGTATAACAGATAATCTTTTCAGGACTTATGTTTATGTGATTAAAATAAAAGAAAAAAGTCATTTTGTTCTGAAATATGGAGACATTTTTGTTTCTTATTTTAAGTGCTGTTTTATATCCCTCTGAAGTACAAGCAAAGACATCCAGCTTCTGCACACATAACCAGTTTTATTCCGCAGTCATCACTTTGGCCCATGTTGATTAAAGATGACCGTGAAGAAAGGAGCGGTCCTCTACCTCTGTGCATAACTGTATTTACTGACAGGAAATCCCTGTGAAAGCAGACTGCAGCTATAAGCAGAGAAAATTTCTGCATTTAAATTTGAAAAAACTGGGGAGACAATTTCCCTCTGAGACAGGAAATTAAAACACTAAGAGATGGAAGTGGACTGAAATTTCAGCCGCAGAGATAAACGTACTATCACTGAGCGTTATAGGAAGAGTCAGCCGAGCTGACATTTTGTTGACACATTTCTCTGGTAATTTTACAACTGTGTGGCTTGGTCAAGGGGGCAGTGATGGCACTTCTCTCCTCAGGGCTTTTGAGAGAATGAACTGACTCTTCCTTTATTCACACTCAAACACATACTGAGATATAATTCGTGTGCTCAAAGCCTTGAAATAATGAAGAGATAGGTTCTGCAAGTTCTTCACTCCATAACCGAGTCTGAATGATATGGGTGCATAGGGAAGGAGACCACAGGGAGATGGGAGAGCTCATTAAATTTTTCCCTTAGCGTCATTACATTAATTGATCACTCAAGTATCCCCACAATGTTATTTAAAGTTGTAATGCAGCTTTTGCGACAAACAGTGATAACTCTGTCAATTTTAGAGCTCAAATTCCCTTTTTTGAAATAACTGGTGATTATTAAAGGATAGAAGCAGTCAAATTTGAGTTTCTCATTTCTTGGTGGTGGCCACTGATTTTTCTATGGAAATGACAACTGTTGCAAGCAGATTTGAACAACTGCTAGCTTGCTTATTGAGCTAGCGTGGGGTTAATGAGTTGGTTGAGAAAGACAGTCTTGCTGATGTATGATTGTGTCCCAAAAATTCAATTACCCAAAGGTCTTAAAAAATGCGCCTGATGCTGTTGTTGCAAACAAATACCTGTATTTGAATGAGAACTCAAAAAGCAGATTAGTATAAGAGTAGTATATATTCCACAGAGACAAAAGTTTGATAAACATTGAGAGTGGCTGTTAATAACAATTTAATGTTCATCTTGTTGACCTTATTCTCAACACTTACAACCCTAATCTCCATAGGAAGACTAAGCTGGTTTTAATGGGTCCACAAATATCATTATCAGCCTGAGCAAAATTGCTTCAGTCCTAATGGAAACACCTGGCCTTGAATGACCTTAGACTTTGAGATTTGATCAGCGTGTGATGTCAGTGTGTTCCCGGAGTCATTTTGGGATACATTTTGTAATTTACTCTCCTATTGTTGCCTCTTTCTTTCTATTTTTTCTTTGGTTAATGATGCCTTCTGTTTCCCCAGAAGGACTCTGAACAATCCCCACAGAATGGGTCTCAACCCATTGTTGCTTTTGATTAAAAGTGTAGGTGGGGAGGGAAAGAGCGCTGTTGATAGTGCAAACAAGAAAATGAGTTTTTCTTGGTGGTGCTGCTCATTGTCTTTAATGGATTCAGAATGATAAGACTTATATTTACACTGAGGAGGTATGAACTGGACGCCCCATATACATTTATGTTAGACTGCTATGGAGGGTCATCTTTGTACCATTAACTGCAACATCAGAGTCTGTTAGACAGAGTCATGAAAACAAGTAAGTAAAGGCTAAAAATGGCTGCTCACAAAAAATGTTTTTAAGTTAAAAAATTTGAACTTCCAAGAGATAAGATCGAAGAAAGTATGTCCTTGTACATCTGCTGCAAGTATTCAGTCTCTTGTGAATCATGCTGTGTTAACTGTTGAGCCAAAATGTGTGAAAATCATTGTTGTCATCATCAGTGTGTTCTTCTTTAAGGCATGCTGTTAATGTGGGCTTGGTTGGCATGAGAGCCTGGATAGCAGATTCTCAGGCGCAGGCATGAGTTTACACCAATATTTTGTTAACTGAGCTACAGGTTTGAGCGTTTGTCAGCAACATCCCTTGGTCTTTTTTAATGCACCACCAATGACAGGCTTGACAGAAGGCATTATGTGTCTGTGTTGTCCCTCTGCCTCATTCTTGTGAATTCAGAATCTCCAAAACACCTGGGAATTTTTCAATTTCAGCTCAAACGCCTCTGTTCAGTTCATCCTTGACTGAAAGATGAGTGAAGGTTGTTTAAATGTCAAAAGTGACGGATATTGTGACTATTCAAAAAAAGTGTTTGGATTTCACTAAAAAAAATATCCTTTAATTATGTTGAAATTTCACACAAATATCCTGCAGGATAAATTGATGTCATGATGGCATTTTATATCCAAAACATCAAAAATCAACCTCTGTAACTATAGTGACACAAATTCTTGATGCTCACCTCAAAACTGTGCTTATTGCATGATTTTTGTACTGTTGGCTTTGAGATGTCTGTGACACTTTCATGTTTTAAAATTTCCTTTATAAACTTTTGTATTCATCTGTAAAAATAGTCTTGATAAATAAAGACAGCATGTTTCTCACTGGAATCATACATTGTATTTATTAACATCCGTATGCCAAAAAATACACTTCTTTTAAAATCCCTTATAGTCTACACATACTACATGATTGTGGACAGACATGGGTGTGAACTGAAACCTGACTGTTTTGCAGAGATATACAACTGCAAAGCAATAATCTAGTTCACCTTACAACCCAAGGGTGCTCACTACTCCAAACAGACAGGCTGAGCTGAGCTCCCTGAAAGGAGTAACAAGTGCCCTTGGTATTTGGAGACAGTAATTGGTGGTGAGGTTGAATTGTATGGACATCATGTTATTAGCTCTTTGTTCAAGTTTTAACTGTGTTGAAGGAGCCCTCCTGGAAGTTTCCCTCATGCCCGGGTCTCCTGTCTATGTTTGATCCCCTCTGCCACCCCCAACCCAGCATTACTGACCCCTCCTTTCAAGGTTGCTTTTAAACAGGGTCAGCCCAAGTTAATTTCTGGGTGTCATGATTCTGAGATTGTGAAATCCCTTCACAGACCACGTTAGAGGCCCTGCCTGTTTTCACTGAACCAAAATAAGATATAATAGTAACACCTTGCTCTCAATCCCTCCTTCCCAATATTGTCAGCAATTTACAATCATTTAGTTGATTGGTTGTAAAACACAAATCAATTTTTAGGTTTTGTTTGTTAACTGTACAAACTTCTGATAGCACATTTTATATTTTTACATCTGCATTTTACCACATTGTAATATCTTATCTATAAATACAGCAAAACTATTAATGGGTTTTAGCTCCAAAACTTGTTGTTGTAGTCATTAACTACACTAAAATATATTTAGATCAACTTTCAAATGTATGAAAGTGTGTCATAAATCATTTATAACATGCCAACATATGCCAAAGTATGATAAGTAAAGATACTATAAGTGTCAGAGACGTAAGTATTGTTTTCAGGTTTGTCTGCTCACAGTCTGTATGGATGGCCATGCAGCTAAGATCCAATAACACAGGACAAAACATTACTGATTTTTAAAAAGCTGAACATTAACTCTAATTGAGCTCTATTATCATAATTATTTGCATACTTTTTGCAGTGTATATCTTTTTACAATTTATACACTTTCTATTATGTGGCAGGAATTTATGTGCATGGTCTTGTGGTGCAGTCTTTATTTCTAGGAAATCCAGGGGTAGAATCCTGCATTTCCTCACAGACATGCATGGGAATTCATTAGAGTAGCTTAAAGGAGAGAGGAGCTTGTTTGGGTTCCATTTAATTGCTCCAACCCTTTGGCTAAATTAGCATAATCTTATAAGTGCCAGATGCAAAGAAAGGATGCCTTTAATTCCCCAGTCAGATCACAACTTGGCCAGTAAGATATCAAACGTGACTAATAAGCAAAGGCGTATTTTATTGTGAAGGATGATAAAGAGATCTATATTTGGTTCAAACAAAGGAGGAGTCATACACCAGAGGCCACTCAACTTCCAGCATTCAAGAGGCAATTATATAAGAGCTCATTTGTGCACTGTACATTGTAATTATCTGTGCACACTGGGATCAGTGTGTTGTTGTTGAAACTCCTTGAGCTTAATTTGGAGACACAACACCATGTCAACAAGAGATTTTATATCCTAATGTGAAAATAAATAATAACAATACTCTGCCAAAGTCACTGAAATTAGAAAGTTAGCTAAGGGAGATCCAGCAAAGCAGGGAGGTGAAATGTGGTAATAACCCTTAATTTTATTTTCATTTTTGTCATAATTAAAAAAAACAAAACAAAAAAAAACAAGTTGGGAGACAGTTGGGAGAAGACTTGGCATTGCTTCAGTCTGTTTTCATAAAGTTTAAAATTTCTTTGGGTGAATTGTCATTTTGGTTTGTGGAATAAAAGTTTAATATAATAAATCTTGTGCTACTGAATCACAAAAAATTAGATTTTATCTGTTAACACATTTTGTGGACTGAGAAATTTTACCCTCCATCCTTACAGCAATAAGATAATGATTGAATTTTTTTTATCTTTTGGTAAAGTTTTACTTTAAGGATCATGCATGAACATGCTTAACCCACACAGGTTAATTAGATAATTTATCTAATTAGATCTCCTTTAAGAACTGTGTTGGAAAGATTAGACTATGCTTAATTAGTCTACGTCTCTGACTTTCCTATTAGTTTCATTACACCTGCTAGGGAGCATCACATGACACCTTTTCCTTGCCTGTATTGGCCATGCAAAGGTGCATATTGTCAAAGTGAAGTACAAACAGCAAAAGACTGCAGGTATATTGAGCTGCAGTCAACAGGTGGGAGAGATTTTGTGTATTCTTTCTACATATTTTATATGTTGCCATAGACATAACAGTACCTTTTCCTTAAGGGTTCAGCCCTAAAAGACCATGTGAACTATGTGTTGGTTAGTCAGTGTTGTTAATGATCCTAGGAGGACGTCATATTTGGTTCACCTTACCCTGCTGCACGGGGCCAACAATTACTGTTGGTCTGGCAGCATCGCATAATTGCAGGATCTCTCTGCCCACCTTCAACCTGAGCAGGTCCAATTAGCCAGAGGTGAAAATACCTGTGTAGCTGGGCAGAACCCGAGGCCTCACTGACGTGCCTACCTCATAAAACATGTTGCCAAAGCCCTGTTGAATGTTTTGAAATAACAATAATTTGCAGTCTTCTTCTTCCTCCCCTCTTTAATGACACTTCATGCCTTTTACAGCAGATTGCTGCCATTGGCTGCTGATGCCTGTTCAGTAAAATTGTGGAGGATTCTTGTGTTTATAGCTTGCATATAAGTACTGTACATTAGAGGGAGAATGATGCAGAGAGCAGCCTGTTAAACATCAGCACCACAGCCTCACATATAAAATATACAAACATAATGTGGTATTTTGACAATTATATATTAGGTAGTAGATACTGTATATTTTGTCTGTAAATGACAGCCTTGGCAGAGGTCCACTTAGAGATCTTATTTTTCAGACCAACCAGCTTTGAAGAATGACAAAAGACCCCTTACACTAGATCTGCTGTTTCTACCCCTCTGTTTTTTCTGTCCCATCAAATACCACTTGATGTTGCTGAGCAACTAATGCCAGAAAAGAGCAAGGGACGGAATGAAAAGGGAATTACACAGAAGAAGGACTGACAGAGGAAAGGGGGGTAGAGTAAAAGCACATAAGGCATCACATAAGGTATGGGTCGAGCAAAGGGGCAGGAAGGCAATTTTGGAACAAAATGCCGAGGGGACAGTGAATAGAGGGAGGTGGAATTAAAGTAAGCAGCAATGGAACATTTTCAATAAAATCTGATCTGTCAGTATTGTCAAGCTCCGGCAACAAAAACATCCATGCATTTTGCTTTTTCTAGGAGCTATGGACGGCAAACTAATAACAGTGAGTGTTGCTGGTGGCAGAGGAGGAAAAGAGGGACACAAGAAACTAGTTAATATGAAATTCAGTCAGCTGTTACAATGATCAATGCTTTATTTATTAAAGGTCCTCTGTGTAGATCTAAAGGGGATTTATTAGAAGAATGTAGCATAAAAGCAATATAATATTCAGAAGTATGTTTTCATTAGAATATAAGCACCAGTATTAAAAATCATTTTGTTTTCATCACATTAGAAAGAATCTTTTATATCTACAAAAGGAGCAGGTCCTCTTACTCGTAGTCTGCCATGTTGCACTGTCATGTTTCAGAAACCCAAAATGGACAAACCAAAGACCAAATCTACAGAGAGCCTTTTGCTTTTTTCCCAAATTCTCCTGGAGGTTCTCCTACATGCTTGGAAAGGGGGGCTGAGCAGAGGGATATTCAGGCAGGTGCAACCTGTAACTTCACAGAAATCACTAATTTAAATCAGTACTATGCATTACAACATTTTATTATAAACATAATATACAATATTTAACTTCACAGCTGTGCTTTAAAAGTCTCAAATTTCTGTTTCAGTTTAGCGCCAGTACTTTGAAGATTCTTCATATTCCCTCTCTGGCAGCGTATGTGATGTACAATGTATGAACCGTAATAACTGCTGATGTGAAATGGGAGTCAGACGCAGGACAAGTGGAGTTCAGACGAAAACATTCTACAGCATATTTCTTGAGCGTTACTTAGAGGATAATCTCTTGCCCTTTTTGCTCCAAAAGCAGAAGAGCTCATTTGAAACCACTCATTAAACCAGCTTGTTTCCTATTTGGATGCTTCATGTCACAGCAGAGGGTCACTTGGACCACTCAAGTGCAAATCTCAAATTAAATCATCTCAGAGTCCAAGTGCCCCCCAGGTGCTTTTTTGGTTTCTTCAGAGATCCCTCTAGTTTGCACAAGCGCTACTTTACAGTGACCTTTTCCTAAAATCTGAGAGCGCAGGAGCCCCCTACTTCTTCATCTTAAGGGGAATTTCAAAGAGACAATTTAAAGAGACCCTCTGCTGTTTATGCCTGTACTCATAATCTGTACACTGCTGTTTGTATCCAAGACTTAAGTATTATAAGTCTATTTTATTTAACATTTTTCAGTGTTAGACTGTTGGCTGTGGATGCCTTGTGGATTTACTCAGACTTCTGTAGTTGCCTTCAAGCTACTTTCTGCATATGAAAACATTTATAAAATGTGAACACATTTTTTAAATATTGCTGTTGCATGACTATGAAAATGATTAATTCGTCATTATTATGGCATTAAATAAGACACTAAAGAGGATAGCACTGGACATTAAGACTGGCTGATCTGCTGTGTGAGGTGGATGAATGATATGAAGTTCAATATTGATCAGCTACTTGTCTGGCAGGTATTTTCCAAGGGCTTAATGAAAGAGGCTGGCTTTGCTTTTTTCAGGTGGGTAGTGATCATATTTTCTGTTGGTTACTGTGAGATGTATGTTTAGATTAAACCATGTGATTCTGCTTTTCATTGTTGATGACTTCTAGACAAATGCAAACTAAGGAGAGGGATAAAAAGCAAAAAAAAGTGAGAGATCAGGCAAAGACAAGAGTAAATTTCTGACTGTCTTCCAGTTATTGGTAAGAGCTTTGCAGAATAAAAGGTTGGAAAACAGTGGATGTTGTATCCGGGTGTCAGCAGCATATTGTCTCTGGTTCAGGTTCTGTTGGCTTGACACGCTACAAGCTGTGTGCACTTGTGCAAATTTTGACTGCAACTTCGAGACAGAAGTCTGAGGATGCAATGTTATTCCAACTAGTTTTGTTCACAGTAAGCAAATACATCATAACTGACAATACTGCTCCAGAAACCTGGGGTTTGTACTTTCATGAAGAGATCTTGCAGTCAGAAACTGTGGGGGCACCAAATCACACAAACTACAAATATCTACATAATATCACTTTAGAATTTATTATGCGTTTGAAAATATTAGGAGGCTATACTCAAATCCAAAGATGTTTAAACTCACCTGCTCTGTTTTGCAGGAAAGGGGTGGGGGTTGGGGGGGATGGACCTCACATGTGGGCATCCCATTGCTGTGGTGATTTGATTGTGACTGGGCTTTGCAGGAATATTGGAGTCACTGCTCCTTCTCTGACTTCGTTGAGGGTTTGGCATTGCAAAGTCATTTTTTGCTTATTTCTGTATCTCTCGCCTGCTGGCTATGCGGGTGATGTCTCTCAGTTTCTCTGTTATGTTTCGTCTGTTTTTATGGCAGTCAGATAGTTTGTATTTATCTGTGTAGCCTTTAAAGAAGAAAGTGGATGAAAACAGGACATTTTTATGTGTGAACAAAATAAAAGTATGTAACATAGTAAATTATACAACAGGCAAATCTTTTATGTGAAACAACTGGCTGTAGTTTATATTAGTATGTATCCCCGCTTCTGTGGGGGTTGGGTGGGGGGTGAGTTTGACAGAGTCACTAAGGGATCAGATACATCTGCTTTTTTGTCTGAAAATAACAAATAGCAAACAGCATTTACTTGTGAAGCATTATGTCAGCACCTAAGATCACAGTCATTAGCTTTTCAGTTGCTGTGGCACATTTTGGAGTGTCAGCTATGTGGAGATGAGGTCTACATGTCCTTCTGCATGTCCTTCTTTTCATCTTTGTGTTTTCTTACTCGTTATGAATTCAAGAGATGGTGTGTTTGAATAAAACAAGTGCTTCATGCTCAAATAGTGCTACAGAGACCACTGAAAGACAATACTGTGGCCCTGTTGGTAAATTTTGTTTACCAGGACTCTGACTGACCACCTCATGACATATTTCTACTCCCTAGACTACTCAATTAGATGACCTCTGGGCAAATTAATGCAGATGAACATGCACATGCCACATTAATTCACACACAAACACACGCTCATGCTGCATTTATTCTCACAGATATGCACACACATGCTTATCTCTCAGTGAGGAACCTTTAAAGGTTAATTCTTGTATTTTTAAAGCTGGACTTTACATTATTCAATTTACATTTTGGTGTGAGAAGGATTAAAAGCTACAAAAAAATTACAAAACTATTCTCCTCAAAAGCAATGTCAGGGAAGTCCCATAAGGAAAATATTGTAAAATCTGAAATTGTTGAATGTGAAAATATTATGAGAGGAGCAAAACAAAGTTCAGGCACCAAAGAGGCTGCAGGGGAAAAAAAAGTGTGTACGCAGTCACAATGTGTTCACCTCTATCTTCATAAATTAAAGGTTTATTTCAGAGCTGGTTTGTTCACCAGAGTTGGTGATTGTGAAAAGAGCGGAAAAACTCCCCCACAGGGTTATGCAAATTCAATTTGTTACTGTTGAGTCTAAATGAAGTTTCAGGATGTTTCACAGATGAGAAGGACAATTTTAATTTGCAAAACCAATAACACTCTCCATTAAATGGCCTCTAATGGAGTGGTGAATAATGCACAAGCATTACACGTGCATATATGTTAACAGCATTACGCATGACAAACACAAGAACCTGCACTCCACAAACACAATCTCCTTAAAGAATATAGAAATAAATCCATTGGTCTGATCTCGTATGAGGACTGTGTGATTTTAATTACTTCAACTTGACCCTTTGAACTAACTCTATTAAAATCTGCTCCATTAAGACCCCATTATAGCGGTGCGAACGGCCATTACATCACTCCTGGATTGTTTTTTAGTCCTAATTTACTTTACAGATTGCATTTAATTCCTTTAATTATTTCACAAAAAAATAGAGGTCACGCTTTTCTATTTAACATGCAAACGTGAATGTAAGCCTATTTCCTTTTCAGTGTCAAAGTCTCTTCTTCAAACAAATGGAGCTGAGGACGGCTGTGTGAAGCTCATTGGTAAGCAGTGCTTAACGTGTTGTATTGAAAAGCAGTTTCATAGGAGATTTTTCCTGCCACGAAGGGAACACTGTGTTGCAGTCTGAACACAGCATGCTAACTAAAACAGCAGACTGCTCAACACATACAAGATAAACTGCATGGAGGCAGAGCCAACAAAGCAGAGCTGAAACCGAAAATATGGGTAAACTAGACATTAATGAATAAATGCAAAAGACACATAAAATAATCCTGCTAATGAAGCTTACTGCATGTAATGGCTGTGTCAATCCTGCGTGGAGAGGTTCACCTTAGCTGTGAAGGATCCAAGTTTCACACACTCTCAGAGTACAGTTAAGACAGCTTGTTTACCACTTCAGTCTGCCAAACTATCTTCTGGGTGTTTGTGAATGCAACCTGATGTAACAAAAGTTGCCTGCTCTCATTCCAAACAAGCATGTGATTGGAGGATATCCAAGCGAGCAGGAACACATGGACAGTCACAGTGGTCAACAGAGGAATCTTTCACTGGTCTATTCCTTGAATCTTTATGTATTTCTAGTGATTGGCATGACCTCCAACAAAAAGTCAACATTCTCATGAGAATTAACGATCAAGAAGAAAAAAACTGACATAAAGCCACACTGATCTTATCCTTAGAATATGTTGTATTTTGAAGGACGCAGTATTGAATATAAGGAACTACTGTACAGACCTCAATGTGACAAATGCACCACTGCATCTGGAGTAAAATGATGTTACAGATTCACTCTCTAAACCAGACCTTGGTACCTTTTAAAGTGAACAGCAGTGACACCTTGTTGTGTAACTATTTAGGTAGCGCATAAAGGGACAAATGGGACAGTCACAATGTGAAGAGAAGGACAGCAAATATGACCCAACTGATAAGAAAATGCAAAACAACACATGAAAGGGTAGAAAGATGAAGACTTTGTGGAGAAATTAGCTCTTTATGACAATCCATAGTGAAACCATAAGTGTCCTGCAGATGATGACCAGTTCATCAAGACTTCAGCTGGAGAGCTGCATCTGGTGGCCTTGTCCCAGTGCTTTCCTGTGGCAGCATCATCACATGAGCCTGCATAAGCATCTCAATCTCCACTGTGGCTCACTGCTGAATAGTTTCATAAATATCTCGGTCCTGAGAAATTCATAAACATATATGAAGGAAACCACAAATGTGTGCATAACGGCCCACCTTGTAAACAACAACCTATAGACACTAACTCTAAATGAAAGGAACAAAGACTTTAGTGTTCTGTTTGTAAAGGGTATTTGTTGTTGCCCTAGCTTGTTACACATTTGACGTTTTCTTGATGACCTTGGTGGTATGAACACTGTTTAATAAGATAAAGTGTGGGAATGTAGTGTCAGTTTTTATCCGTGAAGTAGCTGTAGCTACTCTGAAATACATACAGACACTTGTAAGTTTGGAAAGACCAAATCTTACCATATGTCATTTAGGTGCATGTCATTGGTGAATCTGGTGTTGTGTATACACATCTCTTTAAAAAACTGATGCATTACTTGCCTCACTGCTGTCATTATATACCAACAGTCTTTGTAGTCCAAAAGAGTTTAAGAGCTCTCAAGCACACTAGAAATGAGGTAGATGAAAAGGAAAGACAGAGTAAGTAAGAGCCTGAGCGGTTTCAAGATGTAAAAAGCAGAGATGAGATGGACACTTAAGATTTGCAAAACAAATGACGCCGTCCATTAAACAGCCTCTAATGGAATGGTGAACAATGCAGAAGCATTATATATAGATGTATTTTGGCAGGATTACACATGACAAACACTGGAACCTGTAGTTCTTCAACACAATCTTTTGAAAGAATCTAGAAAATAAGCCCTGTGGTGTTACAAAGCTGATGATCAGATAATCAGGACTTCAGCTACAAGTGCTGCTTCCCATGGTGTTGTGCTGCTGCTTTCCTAGAAGTTAAATCTAGCAAATATGAACTATTTGCTCAAGGATTTACATCAATAAGTGAATGATTTTTTGTTTTGACGGAATTTCACGCTTTAGCTCCTGACAATAAAAAGCTACAAGGCTGTTGTATTGTATGAATATAACTGTCATTATTATCCATGCATAACTTATTGAGTGGAAACTACATGTCATTCCTTTTAATACACACACACACATGCACACACACATAATCTTCAGTGCAAAGTGATAGTAACATTGAAATCCAAAAGATTAAAATGTTCTTTCTTTTTACCTTCAGACAATTTATCGAAAGGTAAAGGTGAATAAAATCCTGTTGCTCTGATACACAGGGTTTTACAGTACAAACTACACTCAACCAAAATATGAACAGAACACTTTTGTTTTAACTCCCAATTTTTACAAATCAAAGTAAATGATCTAAGTCTCATTCTGTGTTCACAAAAGTCTCATTTCACTGAAAGTTTTTTCTGAATTTATTTGATCCCATATTGGGCAATACCTCTCTTTTACCAGAATAATCCATTCACCAGACAGGCTTGGCATAGCAAGACGCTGATTAAAAATCATCATTATTGCACAGATGTGCCTGTGGGTGCTCAAAATAAAAAACATTCATAACATAACAATGTGCATTTTTATCTTGGAAGAAGGTGTTTATTAGGCACTGAACTATAGATTTCACAAGGTAGAACTACAGATATGCCTGCTGTGTGGGGAATGGGGGTGGGGCCAGTATCTGATGCAACAATCATTGGCCTCATGTATCTAGGTTTTTGATTGTGGCTAGTAAAATATGGTTCTGGATATTAGCAGAAACTCACACCGCCGTGCACATGGATCCAGAGCATCTCCAGCACGCTCAGTAGGTGGCATGTCTTATCATGCAGGCAGTGCAAGAACAGAGTTGTTTTCAGCTTAAAAGAATTTTGTGCACATCCTTGTAACATCAGGCCGTGTTATCATGCTGCAGTGTTAGGCGATAGCGGCGGATGAATAGCATCACTATGGGTCCCAGTATCTTGTCACAGCATCTCTGTGGATTCAAAGTGCCATCAATAAATTGCACCTGTCTCTGTTGTTTGTAGCCTGCTTGCCCATACTTAACCCCACCAGCACCATGGGGCATCCTGCTCACAGCACTGACATCAGCGAACCATTCAAGCACACAACGCTATATACGCTGTCTGCCTTTTGACAAGTACAGTGAAAACTGGGACTCATATGTGAAAAGGACACTTCTCCAAAGTGCCAGACGCTGTAGAAGGTGAGCTTTCGCCCACTCAAGTTAGAAATGACAAGCTGTAGTGAGGTCAAGACCCCCATGAGGGCACGCAGATGAGCTTTCCTGAGAAGGTATCTGACAAAGAAAAATTCTTTGGTTGTGCAAACCAACTGTAACATCAGCGATGGGCAAATTTAAACTCTTTTTAGGGCTGATAAACTCTCTCTGGCATGATTTTCAATGAGGGAGAAAGGAGATAAAAAGGACACAGAGAGAAATGGAAGGCAGGAAGAACCCAAGTGAGAAAGTAGACAGATATTCATCCTCACAGTATAATTTTATATATGCAGGTGCTGAGACCCCCTGAAGGTCTGATCCTTGAGTAGCCTCGGGCATCAGCTGTACTGGTGGCTGGCAGGTGAAGAAGCAAGGTGTGGAGGCCTGAGTTGGCGTGGTTACGCTCGGTCTGCGAAGGTGAGAATGTGCTGCCAGAATGATACTGAGACAGCTCACGGTCGTGAAATGAACATTGAGTTTACGGCTAACAGTTCCAGCGGACATGTCTGGAGACAGTACATTGTAAATTGCACACTCTCCCAAAACTTGCACATCCATTGTGGTGTGTGATGAACTGGACTTTTTAAAACGACCTTTTACAGTGAGAAGTCCAAGGTAAACCTCTGCAATAAAGATGCTGTTTACTCAGCAACCTATATGCCACTTGTCAGGTGGATGGCTAATCTTGGCAAAGAATGCTGTGCACAAAGTCAGTAATGTTTTATTTCCAACTGATGAGAACTGGTAAAAATGTGTGAAAAGTGTTTTGTATCTTGAATGTAGATAGATGGATAGACAGATAGATGGATAGATAGATGGATGGATAGATAAGCCTCTAAATCCATCAAGTGATGTCACATCTTTGGTGCACCTCCCTTGCAGTCTGCTGGAACAGAAATATTTGAATATTCCCCCCTCGCTCAAAACTTTTTTTTCCTCCGCACTGCCTTCAGTCGGAGCACCGGGGAGCGGTGTGATGCCGTTGAGCGTGTGGTCGCTGTGCCGCCGTCGGAGCGCTCTCCCTGCGGTTCGACAACAGTAGAAACGCGCTGAGGTGAACAGCAGCACAGGAGCTCTATGTTAAAGACTGCACCTTGGACAAAAGTGACTGCCCGGAGCCCGTAAGCATGCGGGTCCTGTTGAGCGTTCTGTACCCCGTCCTTTCCCTCACCATCTTCGGATTATACCCCTCAATGGTGAGTTTTGTAATTCATTTTTTCCCATATCCTGGTACTAATTTATGTTAGATTTTTCATGCATTATTGTTCCCATTTAAAGGCTTTGTTTTACCCGGGTTTGAAGACATATTGCCTATAGTTTCTCTACAGTAACCCTCGCCCCGTTATATGACGTTCTTTCTTATTGAGGCTGTCATGCCAAACTTCACTCAAAAGTCTCACAATTTAATGTTGCTTTATTAACCATCAAAAACAAAAACCTGGTAAAACAAGAATTAAAAGGTTTCACAAGTCCATGTGAGGCACTATCCTTCGGTGTAGGTTTAACGTGCCTGGCAGCGCTTATTTCCATAATAATAATTTTGAACTATGAATAATCAGCATGATGCAGCCCTCCTCCGCACAGGTAGGTTGAAAGAAGTAGTAGCCTACAGATCAATTAAAAAACTTCTCCCTGTTTGAAAATGCGGTATTAATTGATAGATTTTCTCTGTATGACGAGTTTAAACAAAAGCCTATTCTGTCGTGTGAGTGTCTGAGTGCTGTTTTATCGGAAATGTTAATTTTGCGATTCAACAAAAAAACACGATAAATGCTGATTTACGCACCATATTTCTAATAAAAAACTGCATTCAAACCAGCATCTTACTTTGCATGAGTAGTTTTTAAGTAACCGTGCGTAGAAAATCAGGGCGATGCTGAAAGACAACAAATTCTGTTTTTGTTTAATCACCTTTTTTTATTCAGCCATCTCGCCCACTTGTGGATCTTCTGTTTGTAAGCTTAATGGCCATAATGCAATTGTGAATGCAGGTACATTAGACATCTCAGCCTCAGCTATTGATTGTTTTTCTGTCTAATAGAAAATACGGTAATATTTTAGACATAATGATGCTTCCATCTGTGCTGTATTGTAGTCCAGGAGTAGCTTGGATTTGTCTCAGAGGCGTAGACTCCTTTTTCCCTATCAAGACTGTCTCTTTTCTGTTTTAGTTTAATGCTGTGTTCCTATTTCTGTCAGCACTGGCTTTATCTTTGTGTTTAACACTGAGCAAATTTGAGGAGAAATGCACTGCATATGCAGTTTTTTATTTGTAAAAGATGGAATCACTGTGGCTGAAGCTGACACCTCAGAGTCCCATATGATGAATGGATAAATCAACGTGTTGCTCAGGGCTGCAGGGTTTTCTTTGTGGTGAGGGTGTCGAGACGTCCGCTATGGTGCTAAAACTTCACTTCACTTTCTGCAGTAATCCACAGAAAAGATGTAAACATTATCCATCATTACATATTCAGCTGTCCAAACCTTTTGAAGCCAAAATGTAATGATCGAGAACAGAGTACAATGCTTTTATTCAGAGGGTGGAGATCCTTGGGCCTGTCCTGGCCTTAAAACAATTAGACAATTAATCATTTAGTCTTTAGACAGAAAATGAATTGCAGTTAAGTTCAATCAGTTCTTCCTTCGTGACATTTAATAAGTAGAAATACCAAATGCCTCCTGGTTACAGTACAGCTTCTCAAATAGAAGGACTTACTGATTTCAGACATCTGTTTAACTTGTGATTGTACAGACAGGCGAGTAATTGTGACATTGTTTTTAGCACTTTTATAGGTCAAGCATTTCAAGGAAAAATTAATGGATAGATAAATCCACAATGGTAAAAAAAAAAATGATCACAGTCTCATTCCTCTCTGGTCTTCAGGTCTTCTTTATTGCGTTAACAGAGAGCTCTGAGTATGTGTCATTCTCCTTATATCTTAGAAATGTGTTTCTGCACTGTTACCTCTGACTATCACTGAAATCAATGAATACATCACTGCCATTTAGAAATATGAGATCTTGCCGATGCAGGGGCTGCATGCAAATTGTTAGCACGGCCCCAAAGACCTTTCGTCTTGCTGTTTAAGAATGATTTGGAGGCAAAGCTTTTATGGTATTACACTAAGCTGGAAATTATTGAGCTGTCATTCACAGGCTGTCAGACCATGTACACAAGGCTTTGTTCATTTTAGTAAGAGGTGGCAGCCTCTACCTCTTGGCATTTAAGCTTATATATTAGTGCTGCCTTATGTATTTTTTTTCCCTACAGGTTCAGTTAAGCAACTTTAAAGTGACCTATTACGGCCCAGATCTACTCTTGATAAAGTGGCTAAAGCTAAGGCTAATGGTATGGATTTTCTCCTTGTCATGGTGTGGTGTCCGGTTAGGCAGATATTACCTCTGCAGTGTACACAATGGATCCCTGAGGAGCCTTTGTGGGAAAATGAAATATTTGCATAGTGTAGTTTTCCCTTACGCTCGCTGCCAGCCTGGTAATTACACAGTGACTGCTAACAGCACTGTGTTGCTCTCATCATGATCAAAATGATGACTGGAATTTTTGTTTTATGATTATACATTATATGCTGCACCTGGAGGACATATCGATTGGAGGAGAAAGGGAGACTTAATGGACTTCAGTATTCTGATGTCAGATTGTTGCCAGAGTTCATCTGCTTACTTAAAATTCAATAGACATATCTGTCCTCAGTCGTCACAGATAATGGCTATAATTTGTTGAAAAAAATCCATTATGATAATTTAGGTTAAAGCGCATTAATTTTTTAGAAGTTATATGTCATTTCTTTTATGCTGTCTTTCAGTATAACTCTATGACCTGGCAATGCCAGCATTAAAGGAATAGTTAAATTAAAAAAAGGAGAAAATTCAGCAACCATCTCCTTACCCCCATGCCAATGTAAAGTTGGGTGGAGTTTCTTAGTCCACAGAACATTTCTAGAGCTTTATAGCAAAACAGTGTTGCAGCATTCTCCTCAACAACTTAAGAAGAAAATTAAAAACAATGGAGAGAAAAAAGCATAAAATGGCTCCATACTGGTTCCTGACTGGTTCACTGGTTTAAGAACATATTATTTACAATCTTATTTACGCTGAAATCTTAATTGTCACCACTAAGCTACAAACACTATTATGTCTGAGGTTTTTACATAATAGTTGCCAACTCTGTGCATTGTTTTGGACTAACTGTTCATTACTAATTTCAGCATTGTGCATTAGTAAAGCTTGGAAATGCAAATACAGCTGATATGCATATTTTGGGTGAAATGTTACTTGAAATGTCAGAGCAGAACTGGTGTCTCAGACTAAATGTATTTCAGGTATGCCATTAACTACCAGTTTGTTGGCAGAACTTGCCTTTTGCTTCAAATGGAGCCGTGTTGTTCCCTGGGAAATTTAGTAAATTGGTCAATAACAGCAAACAGGTGCAAACTATTATGCAGAGTACATCATAAACTTTAATTCTTCTTCTTTGCTCTTTGGAGAATAAACAACAAATTATGTGCATGGCTGCGTTGAAAAAAAAACTTGAGTAGCTGTGAATAATGCGATTGTTTATGAGCGGTTTCTCTTGGGGATTTAGTTACAACACCAGTGGGATGGAGCTTTGTGTAGGCACTTGCCCTCTGTGTTAGCCGCTGTGAGTAGATGGCTGCATGAGTGGGCGGCACGCAGGCGTACACACACCCACATGCAGTCACACTCACACACAGAGTCTAATTCACTTGTAATGTAAATGCCAGTTTTGCCAATTTACGCAGTAACAGTTTTTCAGCCTCAGCTGAAAGGTTTCAGGATTTAAGTGTGAAATAAATATGAAATGTCCACACAGCTGCAAAGGTCTGGGAAATCCTGCAGAGAAAATTTTTCGTCCTCTCACTGATGTGTCGTCCTATTGATGATTAATCATATGAAACATAGAAAGGCGTTCTTTGAAGTTATTGTGTACTGTGGAGCTGAAGGGGGTCTTCTGCCAGGTGCTGATGTCGTTTTTTCCTGCTTGTCGAAATCCCTTTCCAGCTTTCATTAGCATTTATGTGGCTGATGCAGTGAGGCTTGGTAGGAACATTTGTCTGGCACAGATGCCATATTAAAAGATGAGAGAGGCTGTGGGGAAACACCTACACATGCACAAAACCATTTAGCAATGATGGAAAAAATGCTGGAGGTTTAATACTTCACATCACTGTTTCCGGGGGCCAAATTAAGGATGACACCCTGTAACCATATACTGTATGTGTCAACACAAACAAAGCAAACTGCTAAACCACATGACCGCCAGCAATGTCATTAGTTGTGACGCTGCGTGTTTCATGTTTGAAGCGGGGAGGGGGTTGTCAGAGCTGATGAACTGGAAATAAAGTAAGTCCACTGGTGACGGATGTGAATCGTTTGTAGCAGCAGGGTGGGTATGTGGTGCTTTTCTGCTCGGACTTAAAAAGACTAGGAGTCTGTGTGGGGTTTTAAACAGTTTTCTGCCATTTTTGTTTCATTTGAATGTGTGCTTAAGGGTGTGCCAGTTAGCAGGTGTGAGGAACAGGCACTTTTTGTTTAATAATTCAGTTGAGCTTATGTTTATTTGGGAAAAGAACTCTTCCAGTTAAAATGGCATTAAGATATCTTGGTATCAGTGACAGATAACCAACATTTTTTTTAACAATACTCTTATGTTGCTTTATGCTGTTTTACCCTTTTCTTGCCCCTTTTCCCATGCTATCCACTTCAAAAATACACCAATCAGTGTAATATTAATATTAATATATATATATATTAAATGCTTTTATGTGTGATGATTATGACTCTTTACACCAGCTTTCCCTTGTTTTGAGCTCCTTTTTACTCCTCTGGGTGAATGCATCTCAGTTAATAATAGTCTAAGCATAATTACAGGAGTTGAGACATGATGTTGAAAATACCAGGGGCATAGTAACGGCCCTCTCCCTCTGTTCCCTTTATGATTACTCTAATTACAGCCCAAGTGGTCTCCATCTCAGATGCTCGTCAATGGAAAAGAGCGGAAAGGCTGGACTTTCAGAGTATCGCAAGACATTTGTGATCTCAGTAGATTTTTACTGTACTTAGTCAACCAGTGAGATAATTATGGGTTGTGCTTGTTAATTTCTTACAAGCAAAGATAAAATGTAATATAATTTATTAAGCAGTTTTAAATGGATGGACAGATTGAAACTGATGTTAAAGTACTATAGCAGAGTTTAGTTGGCGTATAGTACTTCTAAGACTTCATGTATGCCATAAAACACTTTTTTGACTAATAGCATTATGTCTGTTTTCAATTTGGGTGTGTGTAAAGCAATGTACTGCACTTTTTAATCAACCTTAATCAGACTCTGGGTTCTGCCTTCAGGGCACACCAACACAATGACAAAGTGGCCCTTGGTGAAGGAGGTCGCTTTTGTCCTAACAAATGAGGGGTCCATTTGAGGGGTAAACCCAACTGGTTTTACATACTCAGTATTACTAAAAGTGAATTTATATCCTTTCCTTCATTATGAATCTGATTTTGATATCTTAATTTGGATATTAGAGGATACTGATACCAGCCCCAAAGCTTTTTTTCTTGAAAATTGTTATTGTCATTATTATTTTTGTTATTTTCATAAGGTTGCATAAGGCTATACATAACTACACATCACTTCTTAATAAAAGAGTAAAAAAAATAATAATTAATTATTCCAAAGCAATTTATTTGAACTCCAGGTTAAGTAGGCTTCATGAACAAATGTGAGTAGGAGTGCAAATTGCTATAGCAACTCCTTTCATTGTTTTAAAAACTTGAACAAATCAATTAAACTACAATGCATTTTCTACTTTTTTCCAAGTGGATTTTTATGCATGAGTTCAGTAGTTATGAAAAAGAATTCATAGAGTGCCATTGGAAACTGACAACTCCTTTGTAAAGTTTTCAAAGTGAATATTCCAGACAAAAGTGCAAGAACTTGTAGAGGAATAAATGTCTACACTAGTTAACTTTAAGAAGAATATTGAATCTGGGTTGGTACATCAATTGGTGACATCATGATCACATATGTATGGGCATCCAAGATCTGTATTGGATAGGTTTGGCCTTATTTGTAATGTTAGCTTCTTTGTTGTGCTCAGTCACTTAAAGTGCACCATGTTGGCAAAGTGAAAGGCCGTGCAGTAATTTCAAGGTTTTTTCCTCAAATAGAATTCACATCCTGTTGATGTAGTTGCCTGATATATTGCTCAGATAATTAGGACAGGTAATAGCAGATGCCAGCTGTGCCCTTGCTTCTTGTTAAATTGCATAGCATTGCTGCTTTCACAGAATTATGCACTTGTCCAAAACCATCTTCCTGTACACTGTTAAAAATTTATAGTTGCACGAACTTAAGGTTTTAAGAAAGTAAAATTTGGCTAAATATAAAGTTTGGAAATGAAATTTGACATTTTATGTTCTGATTAACCTTTAATTATTATTTTTCTTAACTCAACTCCAAGTTGCAGTAAGGTTTGATACTACAGAGTAACAACTTTGAATCTTTACTTGTGTTTTCTCAACTACAAGTAGACATGACTTATAATTTTTCATTATTTCAGCTTTTAAGTATCACCCATCTGGCCCTATCGTACACCCGGCGCAAACACGCTGCGCCAGTGCTACAGGTGTCATTGCTATCATACACCCAGTGCAAATGTCATTTTTGCCACAAGTGTACAATAGGTAACCCACTTGCGCCGGGTCTGTGTGCCGAGGAGCGGGAGGTCTGAGAATGAAGGTGGAATGGAGGCGTGTCCTGGCGCGTTTGCTTTCGTACAGCCGGCAGACTGAGGTCAAACGCACCAGGAGTTTAGACCAGCCAAAACCTGGTCTAAACTCGGCGCAGACGTAAAACAGCCTGTACCATGGCGATATAAGATAAGATATGGCGCAGTTGGCCAACGTGCTCACACACTTCTCCACAATCACACACACCTTTCTTTTCTGTATTTGCCTCTCAGCAGTGTAAAATATTTAAATGTGCTTTGGACATATTTAGTGAAGTTAGTAAAGTGTCCTTTGAAAATATTTTTGATCACAAAATATGAAGTTTGAAGTAAACAGCGTGCATATGGGAGTGTGTGTATCCATTTCTGCTTTGTAACCATTTGTAATGTTATTTTAGCCCCACTTCCTGAAACTACGGGAGCTGGCAAGGCACAGACTGTGCGTGCGTTAATCACGCGTTAAAAAAATTAGTGCCGTTAAAAGGAGTTTGAGTTAACGTGTTATTAATGTGTTAACTTCGACAGCCCTATTGTAGTCATAATGCCAAATTAATCTCAGTGGACGGTACAGGATCACAACTGTTGGATTGTCTTCAACAGATTGGCTGCAACTTTCGTGTTTGTTTCAGCTTATTTATTTGACCAGAAAAACAAGGATTCGTCCGTCAACCAGTAATTACCACATGTATTCTATTCACAAAAGGAATTTAATTTTTAAGTGTGTGCGTGTGTTCCTACATGCATGCCTGCGTGTGTGCCTGCACATATGCGCGTTTGCCTGTGCAGGCGAAAATATATTGTAGAAATAGATATGACAAAATATGGAAATGTTTGCTTTCTAGACGATTTGACTTAAAGGGAGAATTAGCTGAGAGCTGTCTGACACAATACATTCATTGAGCTTTGTCCCTGTCCAGCTGAATAAACGAATGAATGAATGAATAAACAAATAAATAAATCCTTGTAGTTCAGCCATTTACCTTTGCGCCGGGTGTATGATAGCAATACACCTGCGCCACTGGCCCACGGCGGAACCAGTCTTTAAAGGGAATGAGAGCGGATTCTCCGATTGGTGGCCAGAGAAACACCCATGAAACGCCTATGAATTGATGAGATGATTCTACACAGCTGATTGGACTACTGGCTGTGCACCAGTGGCGCATTGGGTGGAGCAGAGCAGGATTCCTCTGCTGCTCCTGGGACAAGGTGGCAAAGGTTGACCTGGATACTCCCCTGAATTAATTAAAACCCCTGCGCCAGGCGCCCTCCTCTTGCACCAGGCGAGAGAGTACGATAGGGCCCATGGTCTTTAATCAGTGTTCTAATTCTAGTTCCACATCAGTTTTTATCAAAATAAATATGATAGCAACTGACAGCAACACTAAATTGTATTACTAACAGAGTTTACATTAGCATCCGCCTACCTGCCAAATGCCTGTAAGAGTCATGGTTCCGTACAATTCTGGTGAAATAGCATAATGCAGAGCATATATTTATAGTGCTTTTGAACATATATTCTGGTGAACATATATTCTGAACATCATTGTTCATAGTGCAATGCAGTAGCAACATAATGCAAGGCTGTAATCTTCACAAACCAAGTCTCAAAATAACCACGAACCAGAAAACCAACTAATAAAAAGTGTAATTTTGGACAGCGTGAGGAAGGGGACCACAACTGAAGTCTGCTGGCTGTTTGGAAGTGCTCTCTGGGTAATGACAACTGTCTGCCATCAACTGGGACTGACTTTTAGGTGGAGAGATGCTCCCTAGTGCACTGGGGGGAAAATAGAAAAAAAAAAACAACAACTACGAGGCGAACACACACTTGTTTGCTCTGTTTGCCTATGTGGAAATCTGGGGTCAAGTAAATGGAACTCTGTGTAGATTTGTTACTACAACTATGTGTACGTCAATGTGTTAGATCGTGTGTGTGTGTGTGTGGGGGGGGGTCGATTCAAAAATTTTACATCACAGTGTGGGTGTAAAATATTTTTTATTTTATCAAAATATAATATATATATA
>JAPZDV010000013.1:20319586-20340656 GCA_029814665.1 Acanthurus lineatus
AAGCTTCTTTTCTTTACCTAAAAAGTCTTTGTTTGTTTGTTTCTTTTGTGAGAGGGTATTTTTCACCCCAACTTTTTCAACTGTTACCTCTCCAAATGGATCATTTATCAGTAATCTAGTTGCCCAAATGTTTGTAACAAAGGGATTATCACAGTAAAGTAATACAAGATAAAGTGGATGAAAGACCGGTATGTTTAGTTGAAGTGAAAAGCAGTGTGTTCATCAGAGTTCAAATCAAATAACAGGCATCAAAACCAAAAGAACGTTTTAACAGATACCTCTGAATATGCATCACAGATTTAGGTTTCTTTGCAGAAACATTGCTAACTTTAGAGGCACTCAGTGGTGAAAATCTATTCAGACAGCAATAATGTGTATATGTATTTGTTTGTACTTGCAGACTATCGGCCCAAAGGAGGGCTGGCAGGTATACAGCTCGGCCCAGGATGCTGATGGGCGCTGTATCTGCACAGTGGTGGCACCTGAACAGAGTCTGTGCTCCAGAGATGCCAAGAGCAGACAGCTCCGCCAGCTACTAGAGAAGGTCAGCACATGTAATAGGAGCATATCTCCCACCCCAGTGCAGCATTCACAAACACACACTCACACACACACAAGCAAAAATTCTCTTTATAAAGATAGGAATGATGAGGGAACAAATCTACACAAGCTTCACTGTTCTCTTTAGGTCTACCAAAACCCTTAATACTAGATGTGCATTTCATACAGTGATGCTGCTGCAAGGATTCACCAAATTTGCTGTTTTTCAGCAATAGCATGTTTCACTTTCAGGCACAAGTATGATGCCAGGAAACATCATATAGTCATTTACTGATTTTACTATACTATTCAATACCATGCTACAGAAAATTTGAGAAAAGTCAACCCTGATTTAAATTGTGATTTATTACGACTTGGTTATTTTAGGTACAGAACATGTCACAGTCCATTGAGGTGCTGAACCTGCGAACTCAGAGGGATTTCCAATATGTCATGAAAATGGAGAACCAGATGAAGGGCCTGAGGACCAAGTTCAGACAGATTGAGGACGACAGGAAATCCATCATGGCCAGAAATTTCCAGGTAATCCACAGCCTTGATTAATCCTAGCCTGGTTAAATTGAGTGTACTATGGATAATTTCTGTGCATTTATTTATATATCTTGTTTTGTTGAATTATTAATTTATCAGATGCCATTTACACCATAAACATGCTTTTAAGAGCAAGAGTAATTTAAATGTACTTCAGCCCAAGGTCTTTTTCAAAGAATTAACATTTAGCCTGTACTGCAAATATTTACTTTAGTCTTTAGTGCCATTCATACCCATCTGAGCCCATTCAAACTCTGCTCTCTCGATCTTGTGAGGCTATCAGTGCCCACACATGCATGATGTCAGAGCAAGTCTTGATCAAGTCAGACAGAAATATAACCAGCATGCTTTGTGCAGAAGTTGTCGGTAAGCGATTCTGCACAGGCCAGCTCATTTTCAATGAGCTTATCTTAATCTGCAGTTGTCTGCAACGGATCCATGCAGGCTTGAATCTCACTTAAACGCCAGGCTGATGCCTAATTAAATGGTTCTGGCTTCCGGCCAAGTAAAGATGGAGGATGCCTGACAACACTGGCAGAGGGACCTCCAATGAAAGCTAGCCTTTTAGCTAATTTGGGTGCTTGTACATTTTCTTGAATGTTGATTAATGCACATGTCCCTCTTCCATTAAATAAAATAGATAAAAAAAATCAAAATAAATGTCTATAAGCATTGCTCGGCTCAGGTGGAGTAGAGGGTGCTACTCTCTGAAAGGGGCAAGAGCACTTCACTTACAAATGGTACACCTTTTTGCACCAAGTTTGCTGAGAACTTGATTTATACCTTCTTCTCATTTTTTAATCTGTACATCTCCTATTCCTTTACTTGCCTCCTCTCCTCACATCCTGGTATCTTCTACCTGAGATGTAAATGGAGGAGGTGGGATGTGACATGAGGAGAAAGCAGTTCAAGGAACGGGCATTTTAGGGTTAAGGAGATGCCTCTCTTAGTCTTTGAGTCGAAAGTTTTAAAGGTAACAACTTTTGCAGCAGTATTGTTCTGAGAAGTTAAAAATTATGGAAAAAAGAACAACTGAAACAGTGGAAACACCCAGAGTTTCTCACCCTTACAAGAGACAAATTTGATCGCAAGCTGATGGCCTCCATTTTCTGGGATGCAAACCGAGTTCTGCAAGTGGATATTATTACAGAAGCCTCCTTTGCTGTTTTCTTGAGACAGCTACTTGAAAAAAACTTAGGATGATTAGGATTTGGAAGCAAACAAGAAGAGCGTTCTTCCATCAGGACCAAACTCCCGCCCACAAGTCCACAGTGCCCATGGCGTCCTACCAGGATCGCAGATTTGACCACTCTGTGGAGATCCAAGACACAGACTTCACCAGTTATTTATTAATCACCCAAAGCACATATGCAACATAGTGGTTTATGTTGGTAATTGTTATTCTTTGCTGGGTTGTTGTTAAACAATTTGTGAGTGGGCTATTAAATTTCCTGACACAAGTTGTCAATGCTTTACATTTCACTGTCATGCAGTGACATAATCCCCCTGCCCTTCTTACTCCCACTGGCCCTTGGCAGTTTAATTGTTAATTGGTGATCCCACAGTACTCATGATTTACTGTTATGAAAGTACAAACAATCATCCATCCCTAACCATCGCCACTGGTGCAGTATTCTGTTTTTTGACAGCTATGTTCACATGACAAATAGGTCTCTTCCCCTTCATTTACTTAAATTGTTGGGAAAAGCTTGAGTAAGAGCCAATGAACAGTTTTTCTAGTGTGCAGACCCTTTATGTAAACATGAAAACAAAAACTATATTCACAGCAAAATATTCAGTGGCTTCAAAATCCAAAAGGGGCACTGGACAGCTGGTATGGGAGTAGAAATGTCTCTGGTGTGGCTGGTTTGGAGACACTGTATGAGTTGGAAATAAAACTGTGTGGAACAACCACCAGCCTTACAGGATCGTTCAACAATAAAACCACTGTATTAAAAAAACATGTTGGATAGACATTTTTTGGAAAATCATCCCATCTTTCAGTTGACCTGGTAAGTGTAGAATGGATAAAAAAAAATAAAAATCTTTACAAGCTGAAAGGGTTTAAAAATACATTCCATGGTCCATTTTCTTTTTTCTCTTTGCTGATCCTGCCTCAGTATCAACCACAATTTCAAAAAAAAATCTCCAACTGCTTCCTTTTTACAGGCAATCATACCACTGACTGCCAAACTTTGCAGAACTTTGATTTCACAGGGAATTGAAGCCAAGCTCGAACATCAAGAATAATATTCTTTAGAAATAGCTCATCTTCTCTCTTATGGTCTTGTTTGCTTATTGTCGGTCATAACCAGATGTGCCATGACCAGAAAAAAAACCTCTTGCAGTATTGGAATGTTCAGAAGCCAGGTTAGCTCCTCTGTCAAACACACTGCAATTTTGTTTGTCCCTGACCATCACACCTATCCACAACCCTCCACCTTTCTGTTTTTCCATTTCTGCTGCTGTCACTGTCACTTCTGCAGGAGCTTAAGGATAAGATGGACGAGCTGAAGCCATTGATCCCTGTGCTGGAGCAGTACAAGATGGATGCGGCACTCATCTCCCAGTTTAAAGAGGAAATCAGAAACCTGTCAGCAGTGCTGACAGGCATCCAGGAGGAGCTTGGAGCCTACGACTACGACGAGCTCTATCAGCGAGTTCTGCGCCTGGACAGCAGGCTCCGCAGCTGCATGGGCAAGCTCAGTAAGTTGTGAATGCAAGAGCAAATTTGAAGTGTTTTCTATGTTTACTTGTCCGAGAGTTGTGATGGTTAAAGGTCAGCTGGGGCTCAGGAGGTCATCAACTTGCCAAAAGGTCGGTGTTGGGTCCCTGACTCCTCCAGGCTGTATCTGGAAGTGTCCTTGGGCTAGATACTGAACCCTAAATTGCTCCTGTGTGTGATTTTGTTAGTTCATGTGTGTTCATGTGTGTGTGTGTAATGTTTCTAACAAGCAAGATGGCATTTCATATGCAAACCCCTACTTTGGCTGCATGGATATGTGTGTAAATGGGGTAATGCAGATATAAATTTCTGAAGTGCTTTGAGTGGTCCATAGACAAGATAAGTGCTATATAAATGCAGTCCATTTAGATATTTACAATTTACTGGCAAATAAATAGTGCCAGGAAGTGTGACATTACATTATAGGATTTGCATGTCATAAATTCTCTGAGCCATATGAGAGTCTGTTTATCCTGATCGTATACTGTAGTTTTGTCCCAGCAGAAGAAAATAAACAAAGACAAAATGTTGATTTTAAACACTGAACAACACTCTAGAGCCTAAAATCTTTTTGTTATTGGACTGCCAGGCTGCTCATACCTGGAATTAACATATATCTCCAGTAATCTGATTACAAGGTGTCAGTTCACACCTGACAATATAATGTGTCTCAAGTGATGGCTTGTGATAGGATTTCATTTCTCTGCTCCATGCATATGAATTTCATTCTGTTTGAAAAGACCAAGTGCATTGTTGTTGTTGTTTTTTTTTTGCAGACCAACAGTTGAGGCTAACATGCTAGAATAAAAGACGTTCTTTTTAACACAAAGATAGATGAAAAATTGCAAAATTTAAATTAAGTTTGAGGATATAGATGAAATCAGTGAAAACAGACAATGTTTTTGCAATCATCAGCTGAGAAGGCCATCATTTAGTGTTGCCTGGAACACATTTGCTTACACACTGCTCAAGGAATGTGACTTTGACTCTCAGTCCGCCTCCATATGTGGTCTGAATGATCAGATGATCAAGATGTACTGAGGGCACATTATGTGCTTTAACATGAGTACTTAGAGCTGTTCACTTGATGATTGGATTATCCAGGACTTACATTAATAGCAGGTGTGCACAGTCTCTGTAAGATCTTTAATAAGTGTGGTCCATGTTCATTAAAAGGCACTTTTGAAGACAGTTTACTTTTTGACGCCTACCTTCAATTTCTGTTATGTTTTTCACAGTTTTTTTGCCCTAACATCCCACACCAAAAATGTTTTTTATGTGTCGAATAGCAATGTTTTTCCCCTCGATCTTATGCCAGGGAGAATAGAGGCAATTTGATCTCTTTCTGTGAACTGTTTGGTGTACTGTGACAGCCTTTGGTCCTTCAAACAGAAAAGTGTTCCAAAATCTTTTAAAAAGGCCCTCTGAAAGTAGCATACAGCACCTTACTGCCCGATAATGGGGCGGGAGAAAAAGTGTGTTTGTGGCTTAATATTTACAACTACAGCTTCCAGTAATTATACAGGGAAGTCATTAGACTGTTCACCCATCAGTTCACCATTTATTCAATGTGCTCCAAGTACATTTTTTGTACAGGAGACTAAAAAAGAGATCACATTGTAGACAAAATAAGAAAAGTCACTACATATATAATTTTCAGTATGTTGAGTTTTTTATTTAGAGTTTTTATGAATGCTGTAGAGGGAATACTGCAGCACTTCATTTTATAGTGTAACACTTTCTATGTAGCCTAACTGTCCTTGTTGCTTTAACCAAATCTGATGTAGGTTATAGAAACGATTAGCTTATTATAAATAAAGATTCTGATGAAAAAATGAAATTTACACATACAAGTCAACACAGTAAGGGAAATAGTATAGGCTAGGCATGAGAGGGCTGAGTTGCATTTAGCTACAAACAGCAGTTGCACGATTATGCTTCAAGTTAAATACAGCAGCTCGCTGCCAGTGCTATCTTAGTATGCACAGCGGGCAAACTCTCTGGTGGCACAGGCATGAAATTGGCTTGAGAAATCTAGTTAGAGACAAAAACCACCACAGCACATCTTATCGCTGCATTTCTTTATTAACAGCGTGTGGGAAATTAATGAAAATCACTGGACCTGTAACAATAAAGACATCTGGAACCCGGTTTGGGGCATGGATGACTGATCCTCTAGCATCGACCAGAAACAACAGGGTGAGTTATGAAAGCAGTGAAGTGCTTTCCAGAGGCTGTGCAGTGTCTACAGTGCTTCTCTTTTCAGTGTTTTTTGGAGTAAAGTAGATGGGAATAACTGTTATCATGGATTTGGATTGATTTTAGCCATGCTTTTTTATTATTACCATTTTTTTGTAATAGAATGTCTAAAATATCAAATGGTTGTAACTTTATAAAGAAGTTAGAAAAGTTTATTTTAGTAGTTGACATGTTTGTCAGACTGTTTCTCACCATCAATTCTCTTCATCCTCTAACGTAGGTCTGGTATATGGACAGTTACACCAACAGCAAGATTGTGCGTGAGTACAAGTCAATGGAAGACTTTGTAGTGGGAGTGGTTTCCAGAACCTACAGCCTTCCGTTTAAATGGGAGGGAACCAATCACATTGTCTACAATGGATCGCTTTACTACAACAAATACCAGAGCAACATCATTGTGAAGTACAGCTTCGAGACGGGCAGTGTGCTGGCCCAGCGGGCTCTCGAGTTCGCTGGCTTCCACAACATGTATCCATACACATGGGGAGGATACTCTGACATCGATGTCATGGCTGACGAACTTGGAATGTGGGTTGTGTACGCAACCAACCAAAATGCTGGAAATGTCGTCATCTCCCAAATCGACCCTGACACCCTGCAGGTCCTGAAGACTTGGAACACCGAATATTCCAAAAGGAATGCCGGTGAATCATTCATGATCTGTGGGACACTCTATATTACTAACTCTCACCTGTCGGGAGCAAAGGTTTACTACGCTTACTCCACCAAGACTTCAGCTTACGAATACATAGACATCCCTTTCCACAACCAGTACTTTCATATCTCCATGCTTGACTACAACGCCAGAGAGAGAGCACTGTACGCCTGGAATAATGGACACCAGGTAATCTTTAATGTCACCCTTTTCCATGTCATAAAAACTGATGATGACTCTTAAACATGCTTTCCCAGTCACAACTAAGGCACTGTCATTTGTAAAGAAAGAGACCTCTTAAATAATCATGTTTTCTGTTGTCAAAAATGGACTATGGTATCTTTACTTGCCACTACTTGAACTTTTCTGATTCGTGGCCGTGGATCCTTGTCTGAGCTGAGCATGGACACCAATGACTTGATACTTACTGGAGAACATGTTATACATTTTTTACATGTTTCCTTTGCTGCTGATCAGACAGGTATGCCTTATTTGCCATGTGTTGGGTCTGCAAGCTAAAGACTTTTAATAGCTTTTGCATGAATGTCCACATTTTGTCAGCAGTGATTTCATATGAGATAGATAGCTGTGTTTTTGTTGCAGATCTGTTTTGCTTCCAGTGCAAGCTGCATTTTTGTCTATTTAAAAAGTCTATTTAAAAGTATTTAAACTCGAAACGCAGCCTCTCTACATATTTGCTACCATGGAAAACTAGCTGATTATATAATGTAGTAGCCATTCTTTTCTCAAAATGGGCCTATAAAATATTGCTGTTATGTATGTCTCTGTGGAAAAAGGACATTTGTATTTTTATAAATCAAAACCACTGAAAAATATCTGTGCATTTTCATTAAAATTAAAATACTGTACATTTCATTAAAATTGATTTTGACTGGTAAAATTTATCTGCCATGTCCTGATTGGAAATAACCAGCTCTCTTGGGACTTATTTGTGATTTTACCTTAATCATCATTAAACCTGATTTCCCTCACTGAAATGCTAATCTCTTAGCAATATGAGTAAACTACAAGTGTCTTCTCTTTTCATAGACCTTTGGGGGACACAGTCACACCTTTCAATAGGATAATTTTATCACTTCTCCAGCGCATTATTTTTAAATCATGAGATCCTGAAACACATAGAGGTTTCTATTTTAGCAGGTCAGGTGGAGAGAAAAAGTCACAGGGAGCACCAAAAAATTCCAGTGCCTGGACAATGAATAGGTCCTTTCTGTTAAAACTACGCAAAACTAAACAAAAATGTGGGCAAAAACAAAGCCTTACTTATTTCAGTTAACTAGAACATTTACAGTATTGTGAAAGCAACGTCCTTTGTTGCCCTGCCTCTCTGTCTTGGCACAAATTAAGCCCTGCACCTCTCCCTTTTACTTCTAAGTATGAGCAAAAACCTGGAAAAGTAGAAACAGATATTAGTGGCAGTTTAAGGTCGCTTGGCATTGGCTTAAATGTTTTGACAGGTCAGGGACAAGTTGGATTGTTTCAGATACAACAACAACCAAATACATTTCAATTTGTGGCTTAAACAACATTGTGCTGAGCATAAACAGAAAATGAAAAGGGAATGTTCCTCTCAGCATCTGCACACTTTTCATTACCAGCCAAAAGACGATGAATCCAAAAAGAAATGACTTGGCTTTATGGCTTTTAAATGGACAAGGTTGTGTCCCATCTTCTTAACACATTCTGCCAAGTCTTATTACTATGAAAGCACTGATAAACCTCAGAGCATTTCATCTACCATTTACTTGAAAAAAAAACTCTAAGAAAAGGGAAGACTCCTTTACTACACACTGACTCTTGCAGGTGCCAGTTCAATGGAAGGTACTGATTCACACAAGGTATCATGAGGCTTAGAATAAAGTGCATATACATTAAAGGTCTCTTCTTTGTATTTATTAAAAAAAGGCAAAGATGAATAGATAACTGATGAAGATGGTGATGACAGTATCACACATAAAAGGAAGAGTTTTTCTTGCACTTAAGAAGAAGCTTTTTAATGGCTTGAAAGACACACCATGGCATTTCAATGAGACCAGAGATGCAATGCAATTCTGGGATGGTTTGCAGGGTTAACTATAATTTCCTTCACACTGTCATGTCTCTTTCCTAATTTCAAAGAGATGTTTGCTTTATGGTACCTGATGGTGAGTCCTGAATGTGTCACAGTGTGGTCTATATTTTTATGGGTAAACACGCATTTTCATGCACATATAATCAAACACGCCTAAGGCAGAATAGATCTGCATGCACACATAAACAAACACAGACACGCTGTTGGAGGAGGGCTGTAATCTATTCATTTTTCCCGACTCTATCAGCAGCCACAGGGAGCTGGAACATCAGTGTCTGGCCTCTCACACAACCCACAATGGCCTTTAATTTATATTAACAAGAAAGGTTTTCACTGAGAAGAAATTCAAAGCAAAATCTAGACCAGAGGTGATGTATCACTGTGGTAGCACCTGCAGTAAAACACAGGTTTGAAACTCTCTTTTTTTTGGCTTATAAAGCTGCTGTTCTCCCTCATTTCCTGTTTCCCCATCAAGGGATCAAAAGCACACACATCCACACTCTCCCAAACTTCAGCACTTACAAAATAATAGAAATGACAAAAATATTCCCATCATTTGGTCTCTGCTAGATTAAAAAAACAATTACTCATGCAGGGTGTTTGATGAGCACTGATCTTCCCACTCTTCCCCACGCACAGCATTTGTTTGGATTGCTCCTTCATAGGGATTGGATCATCAGATCAAAGTGTGTATGTTTGACCACATCTTTATCTGTGCTCAGCGGCTGTGACAGGATACACAACGCAGGCTGGCTGCCCTCCAGTTGCTATATCAGACTGTATCAGAACAGGCCTGTGTTGGCTGCAGGCGGGTGGATTCACTTGGAATTTGTCGCTGGCTGGGCAACTTTGGACTCTTTAGGGGTCAAAACCACTTGATCCAAAGGAATCATGCCAAGTGGGAAACAAACAAAAGACTAAACCAAAGAGGTAGAAGTTGTTCTCTGATTTCTAAATAGAATGTTGTATAATACAACACCACTGATTTTTGTCAAACAAGTGATCAAAATTTGAAATAGACATGCTAACCCAAATGTAGCTATAGAGATTATAGTACAAGGACAAGCATGTCTAACACGCCCTTTACACCTTGGATTTAAATATGTTTTGGGTGATCAGACTGCTGTTAAATGGAGCTTTGTCATGTGAAAGTACAAGTGCAAATGCACATACGACACACTGAAGATGGATTATCATCTGCTTAGTCAAACCAGCTTTGGAGATGGTCAGGAATGAATAGTGGCCACATTGAAAAGGCATTTTTAATCCACAAATAACAGCACGGGCAGAATAGTACTAGAAAAGAAACACCAACCTGTTACAAGGTACCAAACGGCCACTTCCCCCCAATTTTCCAACTGTATGTCCAAACACAAGGGCGTGTCTCCTCTGGACAACCCCAGTCACAGTTTAACAGAGCATACGTAGGTTTGACACCAAGTGTTCATCTGTAAAGCTCACCATTATTATCTTTTTCCATCAGTTTTTAGTGGGCTTCTGCATACAGATTGTCCTTGGGAGAGGGGTGATGACGCTGACAGCTTAAATAAATGCAGCTTCAGAAAACAGCAGTCTGCTTTGCTTTTGTCTTCAGCATTATAGCAAAGACAAAAGCAGCTTAAAAGAAGACATGAGGCCATACAAGGCTTCACAGATGATTACAATGGGTTTTTTTTTTTTTTGGACCCGTGCAAAGAAAAAGAACAAGAGAGAAAGAAGCTTTAGAAAGCATTTGTATCTTAATCAAAACTTAGTCAGGTTTTAATACAGACAGTGGAGACACAGTAATATCTGGTGTTTATATCACATCATGTTACAGTCTGGATAGGAGATGCATTTTAATGCGAGGTGTACGGGGGGGTCTAAGTGTGGCCCGGGTTGACACAGGGAACCAATAACAACTCCAGAAAAACTAATTGGCTAATGATTTCACTAGAAACTGAAACATTAAGGAAGCACATATTCATCTAAAAATCACTCTCTAAGAACCATTTCAGACTAAAGGAGTGCATCTATTTTTTGACATTTTACACAGATACGATAATGAGTAGTCTAAACTCTGGCTTGCTCTCATGTCATTATTAAAGTCCTTTTCCTGCAGCCCTTCCTTTGAATTGTTGCGTCATCATTTGGGTAATATCACAGGTACTCAAGGTTTACATTTTGACCTACATGTGTCTTAGAGTATTGAAGGGTTTCTCTGAAAAAAAGTGGCAACCGAGTTTGCCTCCCCTCCCCCTTTAAAACAGCAACTCGTCACACATTCTTTGCGTGTTTGCATTTACTTGCTTTTAATCGTACCTTCGCAGGCTGGCATTTTTAGTATTTGTTCTGTAATCCCACGTTTTCTTACTAAATAAGTCATTTTATATTGCCCATAAATGTCAGTAGTTAAATCATTTTTATTATGTGCTCTCTAGTGTTTCTCAGCGTTGTTGTGCAGAAATCTTAATCAAAAATCGTCTGTGCCATTACTGTGCCTTCTGGTGTATTTTAGCAGAGAGGATCAATCGGGATTTTTCTGCAGCCCCTCTTCATTGATCCAGAGGTGGCTTTGCAGGGCTGCTGCACACTGTTCCATTTCAGCTAAATTAATGGAAGTTCCCAAGAAAAGTCATTTTGTTCACATGCAGTAACGACTAGGCAGTCCCTGTCAATGATTCTATAAGCTCATAATTGATTTCAGATTCACCTCATTCTGGATTAGGGCCATGAGGTGCCTTGAAACTTCTCCCTTCATTTCCTTGGAAAACTTTGAGAGCTTTTACACATACTGAAGTTTTCTGCATTACTGGGTTTTTTAAAGTCATCTGCCCAGATTGGATTGTTCATGGCCTTGCACCGTGTGCCAACTCTCTCAGAAACTGGGAAGCCTGAGTGAATGTGTTGCTCTTTTTAAGGCTGAAAACACCTGCCAAAACCAGCTTGCATTCATGTAACCAGAGACAACTTCCATCTTGGCCAACACCTCAAAAGCAGAAACCAAAATTTTGATAAATTCAAATTGTATTTTGAAATCCCACCCTTCACTTCCCCAAAGCCCTAATGCAATATGCCTTTTATGAGAGACATCCACAGCAACAGACAGTTTAGGTGCCACCACATACAAAATCAAAGCCTAATTTCTGTCTCATGGATAACTATCTTATTCCCTTTCTCTCAATCTCTCACTCACTCTCTGCCTCGCTATTGTGTGATTCAGTCATCACGGGAAAAGGCTGGACAATTACCCATCATGGGAGCAATGACCTCACAGCGTAGTCAGTCACTGTAATAGATAATTATCATGTCATCTGAGCTGTGTTTCTTACCCTGACGTGCCTTGACAAGCCTCATGATGGAAAAAGAATACTATCCATCACTAAAAGATAGCTGAGAGGTAGAGTGGAAAAACAGGATAAATTATCATATTACACTGCTCACATCCCTCTAGCTATTAATAAATTGATGGCCTGGAAGTGTTTTCCACAGGATGCCAAGCTACTCTTGTTAGAGGGGTGCTAGAAAGACCAGAAAGCAGTAAATCAATGGCTCATTTAAATTTTCCAAGCCCTCAGATTTCTTTGTCTCTTTTTCTGAACACAATTTTTGTACAAATCCTTGGTACAGTTTCACATTCAGATTTTTTTTTTATTAACACACATTTTATTTAGTTTCTTTGGCTTTTCTTAGATAGTTAGATTTATCTGTATCACCTGTACAGATGTTAGGATAAATTCTCCTGTAAGATTCAGTGAGGCATAAAAGTCATATTTATTGACAGAATATCACAATAAGAAACTGAACATTGTCAATTCATTCAGTTACTCACTAAACCCTTCTACACTACTTCATTGTGCTCTACCAAAAACTGAGGCTAAAATTGCAGGTTTCAGACTAAAGTTAGCATCCTTGTCAAGCCATGTAGACAAGACTGAAAAGACTGTTTTTCACTGAGGCATTTTTCTTGTATGGCAGTGCAGAACTTGTTTATATTATAAAAAAGACATGAAAAAATATACCATCAGACTGTTATTCCTTCCATTAGAACCTTATTTGACTATTGAGCAATCATACTTAAAATTTATTTGTATTCATTTGTGTATACGGATGTTTTTGTTGTGGCACTTAGCATGGATCAATCCAAAGATGTTGTCTTTTTTTAACCCAGGGGACCATGGTTTGTTTTTTATGTAAATACAAACATCAACACTAACTGTTTTAAGAAAGTAGTTATTATGACCCAAATCACAATGTTTCCCAAACTTTACCAAGTAGCTTTGCTGCCTTTGCTAAAGTGCAACTGTTACCTTTCTGAGTGAGCTTTATTTTAAAAGTCTAACCAAGCATCTCATAGTTATCATTGCTAACTTAACCAGAGAATAAGAAACATGGTGGACAAGGTGCAGACATGAAAGATACTTACAAATGAAAATCAATAGCTTGAAAGTTGCGCTGATGATTAGGAATATTAGCGAATTTGTGTTCACATACCCAGATCATATAGAATCAATTCTGTGAGCATTTCATGAAGTGCAGCGTTACTGTGTTGTTAGTAGAAAGTAGCCGGACATGCTAATGTTTGAACCTCACATAGATCATGACTTTTGCTCTTGTGTTTTTGCCCACAAACACAGGTTGAGCTGGACAAATCCAAAGACTGATGCCTGCAGGGCCTGTTAAGGTTTCAAAGCAATATATTTTCTGGGGTCAGGTTAAGCAAATGCTCAGTTCTATAAAATTCACCGTGTGGGTCCAAAAAATACACATAAGTAAGCTCCAGAGCTCTTCCTGCCTGACTTTGTCTTTTAAATATTTGTGCATTACTCTGTTTATTTTAACTTTGACACAAGCTTTAATGTGGTGTCCTGTGGTCATGTAAATATCACCACAGAAAGCATTTATCAAAATCCCTGGATGATCTAATGAGTTAGTGTCCGTTGGGAGCAATGCGACATGTCTCGAAGGGTTTATCAAAGTTTATGTTGGCCTTGAATGTACAGCCACAAGGTTGCAGGGGATGATTAGGCTGACTCTTATTTTATCATCTTTTGCTCTGAAGATTAAATAAACAAGCTTGTTTTGAACCATGCTAGGCATGTTTATCTCAATGTCATTAGTCTGTTTGGTTCTGAATGCCAAGTACCATTTAAAAAATACACTCCATGCAAACAAAAAATATATATTATATTATATTATATTATATTATATTATATTATATTATAAAAGGTTGTTTTCTTCTTTTTATTACCTTAGAAACTTTAGCCTTTAAAAACACATTTTAGCAAAAATGAATGACAGCAATGACATCTACTTGAAACGGTAATGTGGGAATTTATTAGGACCCTTTGCAAAACACAGCTGAAGGAATAAAGCAACGAGATGAGACGTGTTTTTATGTTTTTACCTTTCATCCTTTTCTTCCCCGTGCTCCGAGAGGAGGGGAGGTATCCATGTGTGATTCAGCCTCAACTGACAAAAACAAAAGAAATTGAAACCTTATATCAGCACCAAGGTTTCATTTTCATTTCATGTTGCAAAGTCCAGGTCTTGTGCTGATTTCCATTTAAATCAATGACAAGCTTTGTTACTTTGCTTTTGTGCTTGGCCCATACAGTGGTTGGCACTGTTCTCTATATTTTCCCTGGCACATCCCTCGTACCTCAAGGGTTGAACTACATATGAAGTGATGTTCTCTGCATGCACCGATGGGGAGGCAAAAACAGCTGTCAAAAAAGCTCTGAGACTTGAAATGACCTTTGGAAATATCTGAAATTAATGCTTTTGCTTGAAGTTTAATCGCTGTCATAAACACAGATTTTAAATTAAGTTCTGAAAAATAACCCTGTCTCTGTTTCTTTTAAACTTACTGAAGTGGTGTTAACAAATTATTGAGTGGTTGCCAAATGAAAGGCGAGTAAAGAGACATGAAAACATCAGAAATACATAAAAACAGCTGTCAGTTGACATAGAAATATATGTCAAATAACACAGCAGCAGGTCCAATCTGAAAATAGAAAGTCACTCACCTGTGTAAAAGCAAAAGAGTAAAGTTCTGAATATTATTTCAAGGTCATGACTGTCATTATACTGATGTTCAGTGAATGCCATGGTCTGCGCATTTCATTTAAGTTAAACTGCTTTGGATCCCTCAACCTGCTGCGGGAGCCTGTCCCTCAGTCCACATCAATAAACCCTCAGACCAGCCCAGCATGGGGAATAACTGTGTTTACCTGGCTCCTTATCACTGCTGCCGGCAGAAAACAAGAGGTCCCACTAGCCTGTCATGTACACAACGGGTATAACATGTACAAATACATCACACATCAGCAAGCAAAGGCTGCCTTTGTGCTGATTAGATGGGCCAGACAATAAGAACACACATACACACGCACACACAGTCTCGTTCTCAGCTACACAATCAATTCTGGATATGTCCAACATAATTGAACGCATTTGCAGGTGACAGTCTCATTTCTAAAATGTCCAACATATCAGAAACAATACAGGATATGTAATTTAAAATGGAATACTCAATTTTAATATTTTTTGCTACTTCACATACTCATTTCAGGTAAGTAAGAACAACTAGTGGAGATTCTTATTTGATATCGAAAATCCAACTGTTCGTTATTTGAAGATCTGTTTATATTTCAAATATAACTCAAAAATAAGTTGTAGTGTAGATAACTGTAATTGAGTGTGAATAGAAGTCCAGAATAAAAGTTATTCAGTTGTTATTAAAAGGAACACACACAATTTTAAACAACAGAAACATTTAGGTAGTTGAGCAGTCATGCGTGTGACCAATAAGTTATAACAACTTGCATGTTCTTCAGAATATTTGATAATAATCTGTGGGTTTAATAATTTAGTCATTACCTATTGGAGATTTGTGAAGGACTGTGTTCTGTATTCCTGTTACTTGTGTTTGCTTGTGATAAAATGTTAAACTGACATTTAAAGTTAGCTCAGACTAAATGTTTCCCCCTTTAGCAGATAAAAAAGTCTTTCAGTGTTAAATTCTGCATATACATCATTCTGCACAGTAAAGCTCCAACATCCAAGCTATGAAACAATAATGAAATAAAAACGTATGTTTGCGTAAAAGAAAATCCAATGTCAGCAGGGTCAAAGCAGTAAAGTGTCCCATCCACCACAAATGGCCATAGATCAATTTTACATGCCTAACTTAAAGTCTTATAAAGAGTATGGATAATTCTTCACTGCAGGAAACGGCAAATTGAGCTTGTGAGTGAAATCCAAAGTACCTCATAAACACCAACGACCCTTCCCTTAAATCTACACTGAGCAAGGTATTGAACTGAACAGGCTGATGGATCATACTGATATGATTAAGCTTTAAGGCGTGCAGTTATCAATTATGAAGCTCAGTTTATCTTTATACTTAGAAAATGACTGTATGCTCTTTCATAATTCATTCCTGAGGACAAATCCAGATATTTCACCTTTCTTGCATCACTTGTTGAAGTCTCTGTTCTTTGGTGTCTCCCTCTAGAATACAAACTAACAAATATTAATCTGACTGTCCAAATTAATAACATAAATCTGTAGTTCCTCTGTTGACATGCCGTCTGTCTAATCTACAAACCACATTGCTAAAGCTGTTTTATTACCTGTTGTGACCTGGCCGACACTGTTGTTGTCTCGATCAGATGATGAATGGCTTTCATACCAGGTGGAACAGTAAGAGGTACTGCAGCTGATGGGATGTACATCACACCAGAGCCAAAGGAGGAAAATTAATTAACAAAAACAACCATGAGCACAAATCACCGCAACCGCATGCATGCAGTATCGCCTTGGTCCCAAACAACAGGGAGATTTATCGGAGCTTTTTTCATTTGCTTTGATTGAAGAGCGTGTTTCATTTATGTGAAACATGTCTCACTTGAAGAGCAGCAAAGCAAACAGCTTTGATTTTTACTGATTGCCTCTTTCTTCTGTTCCTTACTGTTTAAGCGTGATACTGTTAGTTTAACAGTGTGATTCAAAGTAATTGATATAGACCAAAGAGTGAATCACTTAGTACACAGAGCCATCCGAGTGCCTAAAAACAGACTTGCTTAATCATTTAAGGCCCAGATTTAAGAAATCTGTAGGAAAACAGTGCTTAATAAGATGTAGCTCGGGATTCAACGGTCATGGTGTTATTTTCCTACAATTCAATCCCATAAAAAAATGAGTGGCTGTCATTGCCAACATTGATTTATTCCCACAGGTGTGCATTAGTTTCAGAGCCAGTGCTTCTTCATGGCAAGCTGCCAGAGATTAACTACAGCACATCAATATGCTTCGTATAGAGACATCTTCATCGGATTTCTTCTTGCTATGCCGTCTCGGCTACAGCTCTGCTTTTGTTACATTCATTTCTGTTGGATTTATGGAGGGGTAAGCCTGCAGTCAATGTCACTGTCACTTACTGTAGCTTAACTTTGTCTGTCATACAACTGAAACTTCTTCTGTAAAGCTGCTTCTGGTTGGAATTACAAGAGAACAAAGTGACAAAGTATCGAAAGAGTTCAGAATTTTTTTTACTATTTATTGGTGTGGATCTTGTGTGTGTGTGTGTGGTCGTGTGAGCGTGTGTTCTCTGAGCATAGGGGTTGCACAGGTTAATAGTAGTTTAGTCTTTAAGACATTCACAGTTTTTGAGACTTTAATCCACAAATCAAATCAGCACTCGTGAGTTGTGTATCAGGGGTCTTTCAAAATGCTTTTGCATACTTTACTTTGAAAATTTTAATTTAATTACTGACATTAATTAATGTGCACAACAGTAACAGGTGAGAGGGTATTAGTCTTTAGTTATTAGTAACATTATGGCAGACAGAACTGAATTTCCTCTGTACCTCAAACCTGAAAATTTAAGGTAGTTTTCCCAACTTTTAAACCTTGCTTATCCTACATGTTAGTTTCTTTACCATGTCCCATCATTGCATCTTGCAGGAACTTCTCCACCTGAAGGACATTTGTCTCCACCTTAATGGTTCCCAAGGTGTACAGCTGGAGATGTTGCTCCAGCCGTTGAATTAGAGGGCGCTCCGAAGCTTAAATGTCAGCCTGCCTTCATTCTCACCGACAAGTGATCTTTGGCAGTCAGGAAATGCTGCCGAATGATTGACATCCAAATCATGTACGAATGAAATGAAACCCAGAGGAATTGCTTCAGACAGGACTCCCGTTATTGAACCATGTTCAAGGGCGAATGAAAACAACAGGGAATTGGAGTTGAAATTAACACCAGTGCTGAGGTGGAAAAAAATAACCAACACAGTTGCTCAGGAGGGGATGAAAAATAACAAATAGCTCAATAATTATTACAGTTCCGCTAATTAAAATTTCTCCTGTTGCCCTGGAGAAATTAATCCTGTCTGACTGTGGCCCAGTCTTGAAGTTGGGTATCTGAACGGATGCAGTATTAAAACATGATTATTTTGAGCACTTGTGTAAAACTGTATTGTATTATGACAGTGCTTCTCAAATAGTGGGGCGCGCCCCCCCTGGGAGGCGCAGTGAAATGCCAGGGGGGGCACGTGTGACCTCCGGGAACATGCACGGTGAAACTACCGTTTGCTTTTTCATTGGAACCAGAATAAAGAATATACCAGAAATAAAGTGTAATTACATTGGCTACAGTAGGTGGCAGTGGCGCTTTCACCCTGCTGTGCCTTAGGTGATCACTGTTTTCAAAAGTCTTGAGGGGTTAAAATTTATTCATTCTTGCTTTTAAAGATGAAAAATGATAAATAATAGAAAATAGATGAGCTCCAAAGACACATCTAATCGATCGTGTTTTGAATTACTTGTGCAGCATGAAGCAAAGGCGAAAGCAAGAATTTTAAATAGACTAGGGCCTTCTACTACGAACTACGCAGTAGTAGGCTACTATGAACAAACACACAGAAGACACAATGGAAAAATATTTAACAGGGATGAAAAGAAAGGCGGAGAGAGACGGAGATAATGAGACAAACAAAAGTCTCCCGAAAGCTAAGACGAGGAAATATGACTGAGCATATGTAGTGCTTAGCTTCACTGTGACTACGGTGGGAGACGAGGAAAGACCGGTATGTTTACTGTGTCTAAAAATGTTGGCAGCGGACCGTATGAAGCCAAATAAATTAGGACAAGGATACAGTGTTATGCAGAGGTGTACTTGTACCAATTTTATAGACAAATGATACTATTTATAGTCGTGGCAGAGGGTGGGGGGCGCAAAATGTTTTCTTCTTTCTTGGGGGAGCTTAACAGAAAACAATTGAGAAGCACTGTATTATGATGATGGACAGAACTGTGGGATTATACTTACATTTCATATAACAGTTGCATAAAATAAAAAGGGTGGATAAGAAGCTGTTTTATAACTTCCACTGACCACATAACTTCTCTTTTATTACAGGGAAAAAGGGATGAATAAGGAACTACTTTATGTTTATTTAGACTTACACTACACTAAGAGAGCATTCAGTCACATTTCAATGCTTAATAGTCCAGTTGTTCAAGTACTGCCATTATCTTAGCTGGAATTACTTATTAATACTTCTATAAACAGTTGTCAAAAACACATTATTTTTTATTAATTTATGTTGTCTATTAAATCTCGATGAAGATTTTGGGTAAAAGTACAAACTGTATCTATGGGTCTTTATGTATACGATCTAATAATATGATAGGACATATTTGTCTCTGACATCTTTTCCAGTCAGTGTCCTTTGAGGAGAAAGAGGTGGTGGCTAAAGGCGTGGTTTGGTAATGAAGAAAGTAAGAGGTGGCTACAAGCTAAAAACAAAGGTTAGCATGGATGCTGCAATAGCGACAGTTTTAGCAGAGCTGGACAACAGTTACTCATAAAAAGAAGAGTAAAGAAAAACAATGAAAGCTTTTCTTGATTGAAAAGATGTTTTAGTTCTTCTCTCAAATCTTTGTCCAATCACCTTCCAATTTTTTTTTATTTTTTAAATGACCTGCCTCTTCCAAACCTTGTTTATGGGCTGTTTCCCAGATGGACATGTGAAATAAATCCCATGGATTTGTTTGATTTGGAAACATTCTATTTGGTGTGTCAGGTTAATAAAAACCTCTGTTATATCCACATTTTACAATGTTACCCAGTCACATTTTTGGTTGTATTTACTTAACACATATTTAGCAATATTCTTTCCTTGAAGACAACATGTAAATCCCAAACCTTTTGACATTTTTCTTTGTTCTCTCCAGAGTTTGTATTTTGGTGTTTTATTAATACTCTATATTAACAGTATACACCATAATTTGCAGGCCCTAAAACATAGCTGTGCTGGTGTCTTTGTTTTATTGTTCAGTCCCCTCATTTTAATAGAAAAGAACGAGAAACACTCAAAATGATGGTTTGCACTAAATTGAGACAGGCTTTTAGCATGAAAAAAATATAGCGTAAATGCAGTTTTCAACCAACATCATCACATACATAACATGAGTGATGACTCTATGTTGTCATTGTAGTCTCCAATGGCAACAAAATCACAAAATAAACTTCATCAACCCCTGAACAAAAAAAAATGACAATGTTATAATCATTATTTACTAGTTATAAAAGAATAGCAAGTTGTTTGGAATAAATAAATATAAAAACTGCAACTTTCGCTGCAGGACTGGTTTATTAAAATATATATATATATTTATATATGTGTGTGTATGTATACACACACATATATATTGTATCTGACTGTATCTGAAAAAGCTGAGCGAAATGAAATCACCTGCAGAGTGACCGAGACAGTCCTCCATATCTCAGAGGGAAAGCGAGAGAACAATCTGGAAACTGGGACAAAGAGTTTCTGAAGTTGCAAGTTTTAAAATATGACAG
This sequence comes from Acanthurus lineatus, assembly GCA_029814665.1. Classification (NCBI taxonomy): domain Eukaryota; kingdom Metazoa; phylum Chordata; class Actinopteri; order Acanthuriformes; family Acanthuridae; genus Acanthurus; species Acanthurus lineatus. Next base: position 20,340,258 of record JAPZDV010000013.1, read on the forward strand.
AAAAGACAGATTATAAATTGAAGGAATAGAATATTTTTATTATTCCACACTGTGATCATAATACACTTAACCCCCCACCCCCCAATCACTGCATGCAGATATGAAAATATTTCGGAGTCAGTGCTATTAAATTTAAAGCTATTTATACTTTTTGCGACTGAAATGTTAGGACGTCAGGGTTAAAGTAAAGATTTATTTAGTTGTACTTGATGCCATCAATCAAGTACCCTTTTTGAGATTATGGTCATGAGCTGGCAAATCCTGCTAGCACCCGGTACCATGCCACAGCAGGAAATATGCTAAGCACATGAACAGGACTGTTGTATATCACAAGATACGATATTAAATTCAACCCTAAAAACGATTATATGAATTATACCTTGTAAATTCTGTGATGGT